>CM050169.1:37778075-38135575 GCA_027410445.1 Discoglossus pictus | reverse complement strand
CTGAGTGTGGCAGGGGCACAGACTGTGACAGGAGCCTTGAGTGTGGCAGGAGCCCTGAGTGTGGCAGGGGCACAGACTGTGACAGGAGCTCTGAGTGTGTCAGGGGCACAGACTGTGACAGGAGCCTTGAGTGTGGCAAGAGCCCTGAGTGTGGCAGAGGCACAGACTGTGGCAGGATCCCTGAGTGTGTCAGGAGCCCTGAGTGTGGCAGGGGCACAGACTGTGACAGGAGCCTTGAGTGTGGCAGGAGCCCTGAGTGTGGCAGGGGCACAGACTGTGATAGGAGCTCTGAGTGTGACAGGAGCCCTGAGTGTGGCAGGGGCACAGACTGTGACAGGAGCCTTGAGTGAGGCAAGAGCCCTGAGTGTGGCAGGGGCACAGAGTGTTGCAACAGCCCTGAGTGTGGCTGGAGCACAGACTGTGGCAGGAGCCCTGAGTGTGGAAGGGGCACAGACTGTGGCAGGAGCCCTGAGTGCGGCAGGGGCACAGACTGTGGTAGGGGCACATAGTGTGGCAGGAGCCCTGAGTGTGGCAGGGGCACAGACTGTGGCAGGAGCCCTGAGTGTGACAGGAGCCCTGAGTGTGGCAGGGGCACAGAGTGTTGCAGGAGCCCTGAGTGTGGCAGAGGCACAGACTGTGACAGGAGCCCTGAGTGTGGCAGGGGCACAGAGTGTTGCAGGAGCCCTGAGTGTGGCAGGGGTACAGACTGTGACAGGAGCCCTGAGTGTGGCAGGTGCCCTGAGTGTGGCAGGGGCACATAGTGTGGCAGGAGCCCTGAGTGTGGCAGGGGCACAGACTGTGACAGGAGCCCTGAGTGTGGCAGGAGCACATAATGTGGCAAGAGCCCTGAGTGTGGCAGAGACACAGACTGTGGCAGGAGCACTGAGTGTGGCAGGGGCACAGAGTGTTTCAGGAGCCCTGAGTGTGGCAGGAGCCCTGAGTGTGGCAGAGGCACAGACTGTGGCAGGAGCCCTGGGTGTGGCAGGAGCCCTGAGTGTGGCAGGAGCCCTGGGTGTGGCAGGAGCCCTGGGTGTGGCAGGAGCCCTGAGTGTGGCAGGAGCTTTTGGTGCACTAGTTGTGCCATGCACTGACCTTTTTGCCTTGGCAGAGATATATGTTTTGTTTTCCTGTTCTTGAGACTCAGTTGAAGGTTACAGAGTCTCAACAGCAGCCGGCATTAGGACACAGCAAAGGTCCAGTTAATCCAGGAATGAAAGGTGCACATATAGAAATACATGTAATTACAGTCGGTTGGTATTACATATTTTGAGAGAAGTGTTAGATAATTAGCTTTGAAGGTTGGGAATTTTAAGCAATTATCTGTACAAGTTCTCCCTTTACCGACCTCTCTTTATTCATTTACTCTCACAGAGCGGGTGAGAAATCACAATAGCAAGTCCAGTTGGATAAATGGTAATTGCCACAGAGAGTTTGAATTGTTAAGTGCTGTGTCATTATACATCTTTATACCAATTGGACATGCTCTCCTTCACCCTCTGTGAGATTATTAGCCCTAGATAAGGAGAGTTAGAGAGAGAAAGGCCCTTTATAGATAATTTAAGGTTACAATACACAACATTCAAACTCGGTTATCTAACACTTCCAGTCAAAAAATTTCAGGCAGGCAGATTGCAAATATATTTATTAATATGTGTACTTTTATAATTTATTCAGTAACTGCAGATACTGGAACAAGAGGCTATGATCTGAAGATACTATAAAAAGAGGACACGATCAAATATTCTGGAACCAGAGAACTTGATCTGAAGATACTAGAACAAGAGGCCATGATCTGAAGATAATGATAGAAGAGGCCATGGTTTAAACAAACTGGAATAAGAGGACACACTTTAAAAATACTGGAATAAGAGGGTCTAAACTTACTGTAATAAGAGGTCATGATCTAAAGATTCTGGAACAAAACACATTCTGAAGCTACTGGGAAGAGTGGACATAACCTGAAGATACTGGAACAAAAGGACATCATCTGAAGATACTGGAATAAGAGGATATAATATGAATATACTAGAACAAGAGGACACAATCTGAAGATGCTGGAACAGAGGCCATGACCTGAAGGTACTGGAACAAGAGGACATCATCTGAAGATACTAGAAGAAGAGACTATGATCTGAAGATAATGGAACAAGAGGACTTTATCTGAAGATACTAGAAGAAGAGACCATGACCCGAAGATACTGGAACAAGAGGACATCATCTGAAGATACTAGAAGAAGAGACCACGATCTGAAGATAATGGAAGAGAGGACATCATCTGAAGATACTAGAAGAAGAGACCACGATCTGAAGATAATGGAAGAGAGGACATCATCTGAAGATACTAGAAGAAGAGTCCACGATCTGAAGATAATGGAACAAGAGGACATCATCTGAAGATACTAGAAGAGACCATGATTTGAAGATTATGGAACAAGAGGACATAATCTGAAGATACTAGAAGAAGAGACCACGATCTGAAGATAATGGAAGAGAGGACAGCATCTGATGATACTAGAAGAAAAGACCACGATCTGAAGATAATGGAACAAGAGGACATCATCTGAAGATACTAGAACAAGAGGATACAATCTGAAGATGCTGGAACAAGAGGACACAACCTGAAGATACTGGAACAAGAGGACACAATCTGAAGATGCTGGAACAAGAGGACACAATCTGAAGATGCTGGAACAAGTGGACACAATCTGAAGATGCTGGAACAAGAGGACACAATTTGAAGATACTGGAACATGAGGACACAATCTGAAGATGCTGGAACAGAGGCCATGACATGAAGATAATGGAACAAGAGGACATCATCTGAAGATACTAGAAGAGACCATGACCCGAAGATACTGGAACAAGAGGACACAATCTGAAGATGCTGGAACAAGTGGACACAATCTGAAGATGCTGGAACAAGAGGACATAATCTGAAGATGCTGGAACAAGAGGACACAACCTGAAGATACTGGAACAAGAGGACATAATCTGAAGATACTGGAACAAGTGGACACAATCTGAAGATACTGGAACAAGTGGACACAATCTGAAGATACTGGAACAAGAGGACACAATCTGAAGATGCTGGAACAAGAGGACACAACCTGAAGATACTGGAACAAGAGGACATAATCTGAAGATACTGGAACAAGTGGACACAATCTGAAGATACTGGAACATGAGGACACAATCTGAAGATGCTGGAACAAGTGGACACAATCTGAAGATACTGGAACAGAGGCCACAACCTGAAGATGCTGGAACAAGAGGACACAATCTGAAGATGCTGGAACAGAGGCCACAACCTGAAGATGCTGGAACAAGAGGACACAATCTGAAGATACTGGAACATGAGGACACAATCTGAAGATGCTGGAACAAGTGGACACAATCTGAAGATACTGGAACACGAGGACACAATCTGAAGATGCTGGAACAGAGGCCATGACCTGAAGATATTGTAATGAGAGCATCTGAAGATACTGTGACAAGATCATGATTTTCAGGACCCAGATCACAGAACCTGTTCTCAGAAGTCACCCAAGATGTGCCCTATGCTGGAAATCCCTTTTGTTTCCTAGAGGGACACAGTAAAGCATACATATATAAATTTAAGTAGCAAAAGAGTGTTATTAAAAATGGGGTGGAAGTGTTAGATATTTTGAGTTTGAAAGTTGCATAAATTACCTGAAAAGATTCTGTTTTAATTAACTCTCACAGGGGGTTGATAAGGCAAAATAACATAGATACTGGAATAAGAAATCATGATCTGAAGATGCTGAAACAAAAGGGATACAATCTGGAGACACTCAAAGAAGAGGTCACGATCTGAAAACACTGGAACAAGAGGCCATGATTTTCAGGATTTGATCCACACAATTAAAGATTTGCCCTATACTGTAAATTCTTTATGCTTCCTCAAGGGACACAGTAAAGCACAATTAAATAAATACATTTAGCTGCAACTGAGTGTTATTAAAATGGAATGGAAGCGTTCGAAAATTGATTATTTTAAGCATCATTACCTGAAAGGATTCTGTCTTAATTAACTCTCACACTGGGGGTGATAAGGGGGAAGAGCGTGCCTTGTTAGTGTACATAAGAATAATGACAGGTGCTTCAACACTTATGCATATTTATTACCATTCTGGTTGGACCAACTGGGCATGCTCGTCCAGCTTATGGTCACCTCGGTGTAATAATTTATTAATCATTTAAGATAAAGGTAGTAATTAGTTATCATTTTCATGCATATGTTTGACAGGTTTAAGTGGGCATTGGAAATAATTATCTTGAGATCTCTGGCAGTGAAGGGGTTACATGCCTGTAGCAGCTGGTCTTGTTTTGTCCACTTATCAGTTTATCTCTGGCTCTCAGCTCCAATGCGCCAGCCATGCCCTCTGCACCAGACTGATTTGCACTTTGCCAGCCTCACCCTCGCTGTGCCATCCTTGTCCTTACTGCGCTAGCCTCCCCCCACGCTAGTTTCATCCTCGGTGTGCCATCCTTGTCCTTACTGCGCTCGCCTCCCCAGGACTAGTTTCACCCTCGCTGTGCCAGCCTTGTCCTTACTGCGCTAGCCTCCCCCCACGCTAGTTTCATCCTCGGTGTGCCATCCTTGTCCTTACTGCGCTCGCCTCCCCAGGACTAGTTTCACCCTCGCTGTGCCAGCCTTGTCCTTACTGCGCTAGCCTCCCCCCCGCACTAGTTTCATCCTCGCTGTGCCAGCCTTGTCCTTACTGCGCTAGCCTCCCCCCACGCTAGTTTCATCCTCGGTGTGCCATCCTTGTCCTTACTGCGCTCGCCTCCCCAGGACTAGTTTCACCCTCGCTGTGCCAGCCTTGTCCTTACTGCGCTAGCCTCCCCCCGCACTAGTTTCATCCTCGCTGTGCCAGCCTTGTCCTTACTGCGCTAGCCTCCCCCCCCGCTAGTTTCATCCTCGCTGTGCCAGCCTTGTCCTTACTGCTCTAGCCTCCCCCCACACTAGTTTCACCCTCGCTGTGCCAGCCTTTTCCTTACTGCGCTAGCCTCCCCCCACGCTAGTTTCATCCTCGCTGTGCCAGCCTTGTCCTTACTGCGCTAGCCTCCCCTTGTGCTAGTTTCATCCTCGCTGTGTCAGCCTTGTCCTTACTGCGCTAGCCTCCCCCCACACTAGTTTCACCCTCGCTGTGCCAGCCTTTTCCTTACTGCGCTAGCCTCCCCCCACGCTAGTTTCATCCTCGCTGTGCCAGCCTTGTCCTTACTGCGCTAGCCTCACCCACGCTAGTTTCATCCTCGCTGTGCCAGCCTTGCCCTTACCACGCTAGCCTCCCCCCACACTAGTTTCACCCTCGCTGTGCCAGCCTTGTCCTTACTGCGCTAGCCTCCCCCCACGCTAGTTTCATCCTCGCTGTGCCAGCCTTGTCCTTACTGCGCTAGCCTCCCCCCACGCTAGTTTCATCCTCGGTGTGCCATCCTTGTCCTTACTGCGCTCGCCTCCCCAGGACTAGTTTCACCCTCGCTGTGCCAGCCTTGTCCTTACTGCGCTAGCCTCCCCCCGCACTAGTTTCATCCTCGCTGTGCCAGCCTTGTCCTTACTGCGCTAGCCTCCCCCCACGCTAGTTTCATCCTCGCTGTGCCAGCCTTGTCCTTACTGCTCTAGCCTCCCCCCACACTAGTTTCACCCTCGCTGTGCCAGCCTTTTCCTTACTGCGCTAGCCTCCCCCCACGCTAGTTTCATCCTCGCTGTGTCAGCCTTGTCCTTACTGCGCTAGCCTCCCCCCACACTAGTTTCACCCTCGCTGTGCCAGCCTTTTCCTTACTGCGCTAGCCTCCCCCCACGCTAGTTTCATCCTCGCTGTGCCAGCCTTGTCCTTACTGCGCTAGCCTCACCCACGCTAGTTTCATCCTCGCTGTGCCAGCCTTGCCCTTACCACGCTAGCCTCCCCCCACACTAGTTTCACCCTCGCTGTGCCAGCCTTGTCCTTACTGCGCTAGCCTCCCCCCGTGCTAGTTTCACCCTTGCTGTGCCAGCCTTGCCCTTACCACGCTAGCCTCCCCCTGCGCTAGTTTCATCCTCGCTGTGCCAGCCTTGTCCTTACTGCGCTAGCCTCCCTCTACGCTAGTTTCATCCTCGCTGTGCCAGCCTTGTCCTTACTGCGCTAGCCTCACCCACGCTAGTTTCATCCTCGCTGTGCCAGCCTTGCCCTTACCACGCTAGCCTCCCCCCACACTAGTTTCACCCTCGCTGTGCCAGCCTTGTCCTTACTGCGCTAGCCTCCCCCCACGCTAGTTTCATCCTCGCTGTGCCAGCCTTGTCCTTACTGCGCTAGCCTCACCCACGCTAGTTTCATCCTCGCTGTGCCAGCCTTGCCCTTACCACGCTAGCCTCCCCCCACACTAGTTTCACCCTCGCTGTGCCAGCCTTGTCCTTACTGCGCTAGCCTCCCCCCGTGCTAGTTTCACCCTTGCTGTGCCAGCCTTGCCCTTACCACGCTAGCCTCCCTCTACGCTAGTTTCATCCTCACTGTGCCAGCCTTGTCCTTACTGCGCTAGCCTCCCTCTACGCTAGTTTCATCCTCGCTCTGCCAGCCTTGTCCTTACTGCGCTAGCCTCCCCTCACACTAGTTTCATCCTTGCTGTGCCAGCCTTGCCCTTACTGCGCTAGCCTCCCCCCACGCTAGTTTTATCCTCGCTGTGCCAGCCTTGTCCTTACTGCGCTAGCCTCACCCACGCTAGTTTCATCCTCGCTGTGCCAGCCTTGCCCTTACCACGCTAGCCTCCCCCCACACTAGTTTCACCCTCGCTGTGCCAGCCTTGTCCTTACTGCGCTAGCCTCCCCCCGTGCTAGTTTCACCCTTGCTGTGCCAGCCTTGCCCTTACCACGCTAGCCTCCCCCTGCGCTAGTTTCATCCTCGCTGTGCCAGCCTTGTCCTTACTGCGCTAGCCTCCCTCTACGCTAGTTTCATCCTCGCTGTGCCAGCCTTGTCCTTACTGCGCTAGCCTCCCCCTGCGCTAGTTTCATCCTCGCTGTGCCAGCCTTGTCCTTACTGCGCTAGCCTCCCCCAGTGCTAGCCTCCCCCAGTGCTAGCCTACCCCTGCGCTAGTTTCATCCTCACTGTGCCAGCCTTGTCCTTACTGCGCTAGCCTCCCTCTACGCTAGTTTCATCCTCACTGTGCCAGCCTTGTCCTTACTGCGCTAGCCTCCCCCTGTGCTAGTTTCACCCTCGTTATGCCAGCCTTGTCCTTACTGCGCTAGCCTCCGCCTGCGCTAGTGCCAGTCTTGTCCTTACTGCGCTAGCCTCCGTCCACGCTAGTTTCACCCTCGCTGTGCCAGCCTTGTCCTTACTGCGCTAGCCTCCCCCTGCGCTATTGGCAGTCTTGTCCTTACTGCGCTAGCTTCCGCCCACGCTAGTTTCACCCTCGCTGTGCCAGCCTTGTCCTTACTGCGCTAGCCTCCCCCTGCGCTATTGGCAGTCTTGTCCTTACTGCGCTAGCTTCCGCCCACGCTAGTTTCACCCTCGCTGTGCCAGCCTTGTCCTTACTGCGCTAGCCTCCCCCTGCGCTATTGCCAGTCTTATCCTTACTGCACTAGCCTCCGCCCACGCTAGTTCCACCCTCGCTGTGCCAGCCTTGTCCTTACTGCGCTAGCCTCCCCCTGCGCTATTGCCAGTCTTATCCTTACTGTGCTAGCCTCCACCCACGCTAGTTTCACACTCGCTGTGCCAGCCTTGTCCTTACTGCACTAGTCTCCGCCCACGCTAGTTTCACCCTCGCTGTGCCAGCCTTGTCCTTACTGCGCTAGCCTCCCCCTGCGCTAATGCCAGTCTTATCCTTACTGTGCTAGCCTCCACCCACGCTAGTTTCACACTCGCTGTGCCAGCCTTGTCCTTACTGCACTAGTCTCCGCCCACGCTAGTTTCACCCTCGGTGTGCCAGCCTTGTCCTTACTGTGCTAGCCTACCCCTGCGCTAGTTTCATCCTCGCTGTGCCAGCCTTGTCCTTACTGCGCTAGCCTACCCCTGCGCTAGTTTCATCCTCGCTGTGCCAGCCTTGTCCTTACTGCGCTAGCCTACCCCTGCGCTAGTTTCATCCTCGCTGTGCCAGCCTTGTCCTTACTGCGCTAGCCTCCCCCTGCGCTAATTTCATCCTCGCTGTGCCAGCCTTGTCCTTACTGCACTCACCTCCCCCATGCTAATTTCATCCTCGCTGTGCCAGCCTTGTCCTTACTGTGCTAGCCCCACCACACTAGTTTCACCCTCGTTGTGCCAGCCTTGTCCTTACTGCGCTAGCCTCCCCCTGTGCTAGTTTCACCCTCATTGTGCCAGCCTTGTCCCCACTGCGCTAGCCTCCCCCCCCACGCTAGTTTCCCCCTCGTTGTGCCAGCCTTGTCCTTACTGTGCTAGCCCCCACCCCACGCTAGTTTCACCCTCATTGTGCCAGCCTTGTCCTTACTGCGCTAGCCTCCCCCTGTGCTAATTTCACCCTCGTTGTGCCAGCCTTGTCCTTACTGCGCTAGCCTCCCCCTGCGCTATTGGCAGTCTTGTCCTTACTGCGCTAGCCTCCCCCTGCACTAGTGCCAGTCTTGTCCTTACTGCGCTAGCTTCCGCCCACGCTAGTTTCACACTCGCTGTGCCAGCCTTGTCCTTACTGCACTAGCCTCCCCCTGCGCTATTGCCAGTCTTATCCTTACTGCGCTAGCCTCCACCCACGCTAGTTTCACCCTCGCTGTGCCAGCCTTGTCCTTACTGCACTAGTCTCCGCCCACGCTAGTTTCACCCTCGGTGTGCCAGCCTTGTCCTTACTGCGCTAGCGCCCCCTGCGCTAGTTTCATCCTCGCTGTGCCAGCCTTGTCCTTACTGCGCTAGCCTACCCCTGCGCTAGTTTCATCCTCGCTGTGCCAGCCTTGTCCTTACTGCGCTAGCCTACCCCTGCGCTAGTTTCATCCTCGCTGTGCCAGCCTTGTCCTTACTGCGCTAGCCTCCCCCTGCGCTAATTTCATCCTCGCTGTGCCAGCCTTGTCCTTACTGCACTCGCCTCCCCCATGCTAATTTCATCCTCGCTGTGCCAGCCTTGTCCTTACTGCACTCGCCTCCCCCATGCTAATTTCATCCTCGCTGTGCCAGCCTTGTCCTTACTGTGCTAGCCCCACCACACTAGTTTCACCCTCGTTGTGCCAGCCTTGTCCTTACTGCGCTAGCCTCCCCCTGTGCTAGTTTCATCCTCATTGTGCCAGCCTTGTCCCCACTGCGCTAGCCTCCCCCCCCCCCACGCTAGTTTCACCCTCGTTGTGCCAGCCTTGTCCTTACTGTGCTAGCCCCCCCCCCACGCTAGTTTCACACTCATTGTGCCAGCCTTGTCCTTACTGCGCTAGCCTCCCCCTGTGCTAATTTCACCCTCGTTGTGCCAGCCTTGTCCTTACTGCGCTAGCCTCCCCCTGCGCTAGTTTCACCCTCGTTATGCCAGCCTTGTCCTTACTGCGCTAGCCTCCGCCTGCGCTAGTGCCAGTCTTGTCCTTACTGCGCTAGCCTCCGTCCACGCTAGTTTCACACTCGCTGTGCCAGCCTTGTCCTTACTGCACTAGCCTCCGCCCACGCTAGTTCCACCCTCGCTGTGCCAGCCTTGTCCTTACTGGACTAGCCTCCCCTTGCTCTGGTGCCAGTCTTGTCCTTACTGCGCTAGTCTCCGTCCACGCTAGTTTCACCCTCGCTGTGCCAGCCTTGTCCTTACTGCACTAGCCTCCGCCCACGCTAGTTCCACCCTCGCTGTGCCAGCCTTGTCCTTACTGCGCTAGCCTCCCCCTGCACTATTGGCAGTCTTGTCCTTACTGCGCTAGCTTCCGCCCACGCTAGTTTCACACTCGCTGTGCCAGCCTTGTCCTTACTGCACTAGCCTCCCCCTGCACTAGTGCCAGTCTTGTCCTTACTGCGCTAGCCTCCCCCTGCGCTATTGCCCGTCTTATCCTTACTGCGCTAGCCTCCACCCACGCTAGTTTCACACTCGCTGTGCCAGCCTTGTCCTTACTGCGCTAGCCTCCCCCTGCGCTAATGCCAGTCTTGTCCTTACTGCGCTAGTCTCCGCCCACGCTAGTTTCACCCTCGGTGTGCCAGCCTTGTCCTTACTGCGCTAGCGCCCCCTGCGCTAGTGCCAGTCTTGTTCTCTGGAACTCCCTGCCTCTCTCCAGCAGATTGTCCTCCTGCCTCAAAACATTCAAAACCTCACTAAACAAGCGTATCACCTTAAACCCTAACACGCTCATCACCTCTCTCTCCCTCCTTTACTGCACACAATATCTTTAGGTTGTAAGTCTGTGAGTTTCAATCCTGCAGGGTGCTTTGGGGAAAGCCCCATGGACACTGGATCTAAGGCTCAAAGACAGGGCCCTCCTTGCTTTGCTATGTGTTGATTTGTATTTACCTTTGCCTGGAACTTATGTACAGCGCTAAGGAATATGTCGGCACTTTATAAATAAACAATAATAATAATGTGTAGGGGAGCTGCTAAGGGAAGGGGTCTTGGAGAGGAGACTGCTATTGGAAGGGGTCTTGGGGAGGGGAGCTGCTATGGGAAGGACCCTTTGGTGAGGGGAGATGACATGAGAAGGAGCCTTGGGGAGGGGAGATGCTATTGGAAGGGGTCATGGGGAGGGGAGCTTCTAAAGAAAAGAGTAGGAGGGGTCTGAGGGTTTGTCTGCAAGAACAATTGAGCTAATGACGGCTGATGGGATAGGCATCTGGGAGTTGCAGAAGATAACTAGTGGGTACAAAACTTGGGGGTACAAAACATACTTTGGAGTAAATAAAGTTTTACCTTTTAAAAAAAAGAGGCATTGCCTGATTGGAAGGGGGCTAGAGATTACAATTTATTAGAGGGTACAGTGGTTGGGGGAATAAATACTTCCCAATATTTACAAAGTGGGGCACTTGTATTCTTGGAAAAATATGCACTATTAGGTAGCTTTAAAATTATTCTGTATAACATGTGAACTATGTTTTACAGACATACACCTGTATATAAGGTAGACATGACACCCCAGGCTTCTATGTTAATCTTTCAGAGAAAACAGCGGGATGAACCAGAGACAGCCGGACATGGTCAAGTCTGGAAAACCAGGTTTTGCATTGCAATGTAATGCTTTTCTTCAAAAGAGAGATATTTGGGAGGCTACGAGGAAAACAACTGAAAGTTGTAATGTTCCTAAAAAAGAGGCACAGTTTGGTGGTTTGGGGGAAATAGGGGTGAGGCAGATATTTGGGATACAGAATGATGTGAGGTTTGGAGGAAAAATCAGTGGAGAAGAGTATGATGGAAGTATTGGGGTAAAAAATGATGATGGGTATCTGAGGAAAATAATGAAGGGCCATCCGTTTGGGCAAGGGGGACTGAGGAAAAGGTGGACAAGGTGGTTAGAGAGACGTAATGATAGAGGATATATTTAATAGCAGATAAGAATGAAAAATACACAGCAGGGTTATGGAGATACTTGAGGAGTAGAGAAAGTGACACAAAGCCAAAGGAAAAAATGTTCAACTGTATTTGTGAAGATTACAGAGAGTCCTAATGATGTGGGGAGAAATACATAAATGTACAGAGGACTAGTAAAGGGGAGAGAAAAAGACAAAGCATCAAAAAGGGATGGGAGAGACGTACAGGGAGTACAAGGGAGAAGATATAGGAAGAGTCTGATGGTTGGTGTGCCTGTAGGAGAGACATACATGCCCAAATAATATCTTGCACTGCAAATCTTTCTCAAATCATTTTATATATTATGGTTGACCTTCGAGAGCAGTTTGATTCCACAGAAACTAAAGCACGTCTGATCCTGATTCAGGCTTTCCATGACTCGGCTATACCATTAATCAGCTACTGCAAGCATGGCCGGATTACCCATTAGGCCAACTAGGCAGCCGCTTAGGAACACTTCCCTGTGACAGGCGCCTTTTTTTAGCTTAAAAAAATACAAATAATACGTTCCACCATCAAATGTATTTAACAAACAAGTAATAGCTTGGTGTGTGTATGAGTAGCTATGCTGTAAAAATGGCTGTTATGGGGAAATGTCTGTGATTTGCTCACACAGCAAGAGAGCGATGTACACTCACAGAAAAGGGAAAAATGGGTGCGTGCATACCCTGTGCAGGCTCTCGCAGTGGCTCCTTCACTTCACTGCCCAGGGGCTCTAAAAATGTAGATCCGGCACTGACTGCAAGGTGACACAGGTAAGCGCATATTATACCCCACAACTTTTCAAGTGGTCAAACACATAATTCTGAAAACAAACATGCTAGGTTGTTGGGTATTATAATTTTGCAATAATGTGAGCATACACAAGCCTGCATATATTCACAAGTATCTATAAACAAATGCAATTTGGACTAACTGATAAGTGCTCATTGCTTGCTTTGAAATACCTTTCTTCCTTATACTTATAGGTGGTGTATATGCATAATGGTGGTACATGTATATTTGAGGTATTTTGCATCTTCTGATATTGAAGGGATTGCAAAATAGAAAATACAGTGACAATTTATTTTGTGTGGTTATATTCTTTTCACAGTTCGCTAATATAATATTTTTATTTGCTGAATTTCTTATTTTTCAAGTCTTTTTTTGCATCTTTGGGTTATTACATTGTAATGGCATCACTGATTGCAAGATTGTAGGAAGAATAATATGGTGTCAATTGGATATTTCTTTTAAAGTAACATTTTTACATTATGATTTTGTATTTGCCCTTCTGTTGGGAATTGTTTGTGGTGAAACCTTTAACTACAAAAGTCTAAAGGCTTTGTAATATTTTTTGTGAACCTGTTTAAGCTTTTTTCAATTTTAATAAACAGAGAAACAACCTATTACCTACACTAAGGAAGCAACAACTCAGAGGTTTCTTGCGAGGCTTGCTCTTATATTTAAAGGAGACATGTTTTGGGGGGGATTTGGTAATAGAGTCAAGGTCAAGCAGTCAAGTCTCAGACATATAACTTGAGAGTTTTTTACACTCTGCATTATAAAGACCTATAAGGTATCTGGAAAAAGAAGGTTATTTACAGGAGATATGTACATTAAAGGATATCACGAATTACATGAACAATCTATAATAACATTTTAGACTTTATCAATTGGAAAGTGTTGGAAAAACTGCTAAATGCTGACATTATTGCCTATGACCTCATGGCTTATGGAAATAAAAGAACTCTCTGATCTTGACATGTATAATGAATTATCTGTAAAACTAATCTGTAAAACTCATTTCAAAAGACGAGCAGGAATTGCTTACGGTTTCAAGCATGAAAAGTTTATTTACAGAATTTCTAAATTCTTTAAAGAAGGAACTATCTTTGATGCAAGAGGAAAATACTAAATCGTTAAATATCCTGGCTAAAAGAACAGATACATTGGAAAATAGATATGAAAAATTTGGTTAGAAAACCAAACTATGACAGAACATCTGAAAAAACTAGAAGAAGACGTTAAAAGCCTCAAACAAAAAGAAGAAATTCTTGAGGATTTCCAGAAGAAATAATATTCGACTAAGAGGGATCCCGGAGGAAGTTCCCCAGTCAGAATTTGTCCTTTGTGACATGCTTCTTTCATCAGCTGGTGGGCTCATGCTTACCTGGTGATGATAGAATTGACCAGTTACATATAATTCCTCTCACTAAAAGATTTTCTGGAGAAATCCCTAGACATGTAATCATTAGTATTCACTTCTTCTCATAATCAATTCAAAAAGGGAAAGTTCCATTTGATAAATTACTGGTATTTGCCGATTTTTCAAGTTCAACATTGTATAAAAGAAAATAATTTAAAAATATTACTACCGCATTAAGGAGAGAAAACATTCTATACAGATGGGGTTTTCCCGTCAAACTGGTAATTTTTAAAGAGAATAGAAAAACTCTAATTAACTCAAAAATAGAGGGAGAAAAAATCTTAAACAACTGGAAAATTAAACTGGAATCTAATTCAGGATATGCTATGTCTTCAGAAAAACAACCTCTAGAGTGGGAGAAAGTTAAATGATTTCCCAGTCTTTATGGAAATACTGGGATGGTTTGGAATATGGAAGGAGAATGGGAATATTCAGTATTTAGGGAATTATACTAAAGATTTGAATACACAAATACTCTTGTAATTCACATAGATCAATATTAATCGCTATAAATAATATTTAGAAATCTTATTTTCACTACAGCATTTGCCACGCATGTGCAATGCACGGCGTCAGCGAAATCCGTGCATACGCAAAGTGCAGCTTCTTTAGCCGCCCAAGCGCGAAGCGCTGCCTTAGCCAAACATGCGTAAAGCGAGGCGTATGTGCGGCGCGTAAGGGGAGTGAGAAGAGACACAGAGGGAGAGGGGGGGGAGAGAGAGACACAGGGGAGGGGGAAAGAGACACAGGGGTGGGGGAAAGAGATGCATGGTAGTGAGAGGGGGGAAGAGACCCGGGGGGAGATGGGGGAAAGAGAGACGGGGTGGAGAGGGGGGAAAGAGGCACGGGGGAGAGGGTGGAAAGAGACACAGGAGAAAGGGGGGGAAAGAGACACAGGGTGGGGGGAAAGGAGGAAAGAGACACGGGGAGAGGGGGAAAGAGACACAGGGGGTAGAGGGGGAAAGAGACACAGGGGAGGTGGAAAGAGACACAGGGGAGGGAGAAGTGGGGAAGAGACACAGGAGGGAATGAGACACAGGGGAGGGAGAAGAGGGCGGAAAGAGACACAGGGGAGGGAGAGGAGCGGGGAAAGAGACACAGGGGAGGGAGAGGAGGGGGAAGAGACATAGGGGAGGGGGAGGAGGGGGAAAGATACACAGGGGAGGGAAATGGTGAGGAAGAGACACGAGGGATGGGGGAACAGAGAGAGGGGGAGGGGGGACAGGGGGGGAAAGAGGCACAGGGGAGGGGGAACAGACACAGGGGAGGGAGAGGGGGGAAAGAGACACAGGGGAGAGGGAAAGAGACCCAGTGGAGGGGGAAAGAGACACATGGAAGGGGGAAGAGAGGCAGGGGAGGAAGGAAGAGACACAGGAGGGAAAGAGACACAGGGGAGGGGGTTAGAGACACGGGAGGGAGAGGGGGTAAAAACACTGAGCGGAGACACAAGGGAGGGAGAGGAGGGGGAAAGGAGACACAAGGGAGGGAGAGGAGGGGGGAAAAAGACACAGTGGAGGGAGAGGAGGAGGGCAAATTTACACTGTTATACAGGCTGTACACTTACTACTTTACATTGTAGCAGAGGGTCATTTCTTCAGTGTTGTCACATGAATATAATTAGAATATAATATAATTATAATATAACGATAATATAATATATCATTTGTTGTAATAAAGAAATGCCACATGTTTAAATTAATATTGTTCTTGTATTTATTTACAATAGCATACAGTAGTAAAGTTATTATTTTCTAAAAAGTGGTTATGGCAAATATTATTTTGTGCGAGGTGACAAGGGTGGCAGAGAAGGTGACGTTGCGTGAGTTGGCACCTGGGGTGATAAACATTTTTTTTGCATTCATTAGTTCTGCCACTGTCCATACCACAAAACATGTCATTGTGTAGTAGGCTGACAGCAAGCTGTGAAAGTCCATATCGCATCTTATAGTGTACATTACACCGACAGTGGCCCTAATACAAGTGAAGTTAGCAAGGACAAAGACTAACCCTAGTAAAGAGGCAAGTCAAGTGCTTGATACAGCTCCAATAGAAGTGAAGAAACAAGGAAAGGATGTGAAATGCATAATAGAGGAGGGATCAATATATTTAAAGTGCTTTTTGATAGAAGTGAACCGGCTAAAATGTGTTCAATGGATAGGAATGATAATAAGATTCAATAAAAAAAAACAGCACGGCTCACATGAGGCACTTTCCTCGACTTGTGATATATTCTTTTGCTTCATGAATGAAGGAAAAGAATATTGCAAGGATCGAGGACACTTAGATTACAAACAGCAGGCTAAAAAGATATATAGTATCACAAGGTTCATACAGACCTTATAGAACCTTTCCATGGGATGAAAAACAAGGAGGATGGTGGTTTCTACATCATATTACACAATGAGTACAAAGGCTGGAGTAACCATACCCCACATATGGCTTTGCCAAGTTAGACAGTGCTTATTGTGAGCTATGTTAGCTTTTTGCTGGCCATGGTTCTGGAACCTATAGGTGAATGGTGTAAGAAATTGGATGTAATGGATGTATTTAGCTAGTATCTCATCACAGAAATGTAACTCTACAGACCCCTAGTGGCACCTCACCTACTGTGTCCATTTAGAATTAGCAGTCATTAAAGCCACATGATATTGCATGATATTACATCGGTGGCAACTTCATGGTGCTATCAGTGAAGAACATGAAAGAGAAATAAGAAAATAAAAGACATTTTGTAATGGGAGATGGTGGGAGATACAAACAGTGGAAATGTTTTCTCCATTATAGAACTCTTCGCTAAATATGACCAGGTATTGATACAGCTGACTGATAAAAGGTTCAATTAGATATTTAAGTCATAATATACAAGATGTGCTTATAGAACTATTGTACTGTGTTGTATCATACAGTGTGATGTTGTTGATCGAATCAAAGCTGCGCCATTCTATTTCATCATAATGGATACACAAGACATGCATAAATCACATCTGTTAAGCCAGGTGTTCTGTTACGTGACGCTAGAAACCAATGAGTGCAATATGGTAACCCATGAAAAAATCTAAAATACTTTCTTGTGGCTTCTTGCAGTAGCTGATCAAATGGCAGCGGGTGTTGAAAGGGACATACATAAATGCATTGAAGAAAAAGCATTGTGTAGAGGTCAATCATATGATGGGGCGGCAATTATGAGCAGAATATTTTCTGGAGTAGAAGCAAGAATATACAGTGCACAATACATACACTGTGCTGCCAATTATCTAAACCTTGCACCTAATGATTGCTCAGTGCATACTACAAATAACACACTTATATGAAGTAGTTGAAAGGGTCTACACTTTTTTTGGCAATCATAGGGCCTCATTTAGTGAAATTGTCATTTGGCCAATTGTATAGGGCTCTATATAAGCACGGAGCATATCTTTTTTTTTTTTTGTTTCAAAGATTTTTTTATTCAACAGCTTTTATGTTACATAACAAACAATTACATTGCAAACATCTGTTAACTGAAATTATTGAGATAATTGTGTCTATTGTTATTAAAATATAGTATTCATATCAATAAACAATCATTAAGCCAGATATCTCACATTTTTTTCCTTTTTTGGTGATGGTTTTAAGTAAATACACAATTAAAGTTCCACTCCTAAGTATTCCTCACCACATCCATTCCCATGATCTCCCATGCCACCCTCAGTACCTTTTGTCGTCTAGATGAGTTGCCTCTCTGCTTCCCAGCTCTACCCGTTCCAGTCCGCACCACACTCCGCTCCCCGGACAAGCCACCGCTGTTAGCCAAAGTGTAATGCTCTTTCCTGTCCAGACCTTACAATGTGCTATCTGGAGACTGAATCCAAGGTCCCCAAATTTCTAGGTAAATTTGGTGAGTGTCCAACAAAGTGTGAGTCATTCGTTCGTTAATGCAAAGATAATTTATTTTGTTTATGACTTCCTGAAATTGGATATGACTGCTTTTCCATCTTCTAGCAATTATATTTTTGGCGGCTAAAAAAATCATTTGGGCCAATTTGTTCCCCTTATTACCAAGCCCCTGGTAATGAATTCCCAACAGACAAGTCGAGATTGATGGTTCTAGGGGAGATTTAAGAATCCGTGAAGCTAATTTGGTAGCTTCAATCCAAATATTAGCCACTCTAGGACATTTCCACCACGTATAAATAAAGTCTCCCCTTCCCTGGCATCCTCTAAAGCACCTATCTGAAGTTGTTGTAGATAGCTTATTTAGCCTGGCAGGAGTCATGTATGCCCGGTGTAAGATTTTTAACGAGGTTTCTAGCAAGCTATAGTTATATGAGCCTTTAGATAGGCTCAGAAAGGATTCCGCCCATTTGTCCCCCTCCCAGTTTTGTTGCATGTCTATCTCCCATTTCAATGTGTAAGCAGGCTTCCACGAAGCCTTTGGGGCATTAAACATAGTGTATAGTGAGCCTAAGGTTCCTCTAGTTAAGTTTGTGTTTTTACATATTATTGACATCCACGATTCTTTGGGCGGCATATCTTTTTTTTTTACAGAAGTTTTTAGTTAGTGAACTTCTATCCAAAAGCAAGGTCTTCACTAACTAAAAACTTCTGTAAAAAAATATGCTCCGTGCTTATATAGAGCCCTATTCAATTGGTCAAATTGCAATTGAATGAGGCATAGCAAGCAGTGAATTGTCATCTGCTTCAGAGCATGCCAGGAACATTATTTTAAAAAGATTACGTCCAACAAGCTGATCATCCAGAAATGACTCACTCATAGCTTTAGTTCTGTTATGTCCATATAATGAAAATACTCTTCAAAATAATTTGTAACAATGAAGAACACAACAAAGCCACCAAATTGAAAAAAATGTAGGCATTTTCAATTATTTTACTGATTGTACTGCAAACAGAAAGATTGGAAAAAGTCCGTCATGTTCAGTCCATCCAGCAGAGATAATTTTGAAAAAGCCTAAAATAGAGTAATCCCAAAAATGGCACAATAGTGGGGTGGATTCACAAAAAAATATTAAGGATGAACTTAATTTGAAGATTTGACGTTATTGATGGTTGACAACCAAGTCATCAGGTTTTCCTGAAATTTGCACAGTAAACATGGTATTTATTACTGAGCTATAAACAGTTGCAAGATCCAAGAAATACTTTGAGCATTATCATAGTTATCCATAGAGAATGAGAGGGTAAGAGACCTACATTTAGAGGAGGTTATTGATGAATTTGCTGAGGGGAAAGACCAAAAGGACAAATTCCAATAGAAGTAATAAAGTGCATGAGTACAGTTTATTCATTTAAGGGTAAAAATCTGCCAGTTGCTTGAGTTAATATTATTCTTGTATTTATTGTATTTTATTACCAGTGTAGGACATGACTCATTGTCATTCACAGAATTGGGAAAGGGTTATCTGAGATTCCAATTTTTGTATTTTTCAAGACACTTTCATGTATGGTTTATGTTGACAATATAATTAATTTGTTCTTCTAGAGCAAGAATGGGGAACCTTTTTTATGCCGAGGGCCATTTGGATATTTATAACATCATGTGTGGGCCATAGAAAATGATTAAAATTATTAATTTAAAAATTAGCCTGCTATATTTGGTCAAACATTTAACTAACTCAGCCCTAATGTGATGGCTGGAACTGCTTCTCTTTGGTGAAGAGTGTGATATCAGTCTGGAGACGATTCATTTCTTTCTTGACAATGGAATTAACCATTTTTGCAAGCCAACCATGGCTGGAGCTCCATCTGTAGTAAGGCCACTTAACTTTTCAAATGCTAGCTCAAGTTTTTTAATTGATAAAAACAAGTCTTTCAAACAAATCCTCACCTCTTGTACTGCCATGCATGGCTTCCAGCGACAGCAGTTCCTCTCGCATGTCAATCTCTGCAGTTATCCCACAAATGAAAATGGCCAGTTGGGCAGTATTTGTTATGTCTATTGTCTCGTCACAAGCCAGAGAGAAAAATTGGAAATCTCCTGCAGAATCCTTCATGTAATTTTCAATATCTTGTACTAAGTCAGTAATCTGATTTGAGACGATTCTCCGAGACAAACACTTTAAATCAATTTTACTTTGTCTGATGCTAACCACTCTGCAGTAGCCACCATGCACTCTTTCCCAAACTCTCCCTCTACATGAGGCCTCAGCTTCTTCGCGATTAGCTCGTTCACTACATAACTTGTCTGAATAACGATGCCTATTGTAATCATTTGTCTATTTCATCTGCATCAACTTTTCTTTTCTTTGTAGTCACCATTTGTAGGATGTCACACCACTTAAGTTATAATAACTATCCAGCGTGTGTTAATGTGTACACTCCCAGCCTGCCTGGCACTCTGAGTCCCAGCAGCCGACTATGAAAAAGCTCCTAGATTTATTGAATTTCGAGTCTTGTCTGCAGTTACCTTGGCAGGGCCAGACCAAATGATTTTGCTGGCCTTATATGGCTGGCTGTTCCCCGCTCCTGTTCTAGAGAAATGTGACTTGTTCAAATTAATATTTTTTCTTGTATTTATTTATAATAACATACATTAATAGCATTGTTCTTTTCTATCTATATTGGGGTTATGGAAAATAAGAGAGCGGTGCTGTAGTTTTCGGAGAAGGTGATGCTGAGTTGGCACCTGGGGGCAAATATTTTTTGGGGTACTGCAGAACATGTCACTGTGTAGTGTGTTGGCAGCAAGCTGTGAAACTCCATATTGCATGTTATAGTGCACTTAACACAGCCAGAGGCTTGATACTGGTCCATACAGTCATGTTGTGCTGACTCCTGTACTAGAGAGCTTGCTGCCACCCAGGTATATATTTTTGTTGATCTCCAACTTGGAGAAGCCCCAAGAGTCAGAACTTCTGTCGGTGCCTCTTTTTTCCTCAAAATCAACCAATGTTTTTGGAAAACAGAACAAATGTTATTCATTTTGAATTTAATATTTAATTGTTTGATGAGTAGGGTCCAGTGCCATCAATATCAAGAGTCCTGTGCCAAAATACCGCCTAAATTATTGAATCATTCAGCAATTTCTCATAAGCTTTAGATATAGACATATTGTGTTATATTGTAACCGTAAGTTATAGAGTGAGGAGAATTTGAATTCTATTATAGGACATTTATTACTGTTTTATTTTCTATTTGTGGATATGTAAATCTTGAAACATCAATAATTAAGTTGAGTCCTAATCCTATTTGGTAATAATACAAATGACCACTGTTGATGAAGTTAGATCCTGAAAACAAGACCACTCTGGTGGAAGGATCTTTTAAGTTGAATTAATTCTGGGTCTGAACTGAACCCCCAGAGGCTGAACCCCCAGAGGCACTGAAAGCCACTCAGTCTGAGTTATATGAACTACTAGATTAGCTGCAGAGCAACTAACAATTCAATGCAAACACTTGGGAGTCCATCACTTCTTCCCTGCATTGTTGGCAAAGGATAAATCACACAAAGTGTCTGCATCCCACCCTGAAGCTGATGAGAGACACAGAAAGCTCTGATTGCTGCATACTGCAGCTACTAGAGAGCTTTATGGGCTATATTAACAATAACTATTACCTATAACTCAATGCATTCTTGTTTGAATTTGTCTTCTAATTTTCTTTCTAACAAATAGTTTTAAATAAAAAAAATGCAAAGTGCTTCTTAAATGTAATATACAATGATACCAAATGTAAGAACCTTTTCTGTGTCCCTTTAGCTATTAATGAACGTCCCTCATGTACAGAATTAAGAATCAAATATTCAAAATTTGATAAAAGGATAGAGAAAATATTTGAAGTCTCTTATGGTGTCTATAAATAACAAAGAATATACATTTGTCCAACACAACTTTTATTATAAAAATATTGTTTTATATTCCTTAAAAACTCTCTAAAACCATTAATTTAATATTTTCCTTGCCATTAAACATCAATTTTTTTATATTTCTACTGCTGAAAATATATATTAGTAATTCATTGTTTTTGTTTAAAAATAGATTCTCAATGTAGAAATATAAGGAACAACAGAGATCTAAAAAATACTGTGATAAAAATTGTTCTTATTATAGGGAGACTCACACTGAATTCAAGTTGGCTTTAATTTGAAGCCTTTGTAACTGGGTATTTGAAGCTATATTTGCCACTCCTTGGGAGGTACTGTTTGGGAGAATTTCCTGTGAACTTATTGAGTCTTCCTCTAAGGAAATATGGCGGTGGTCTAAAGACCCTGCCTGCAGGCTAAAGTTCATGAGGATTTTTATTTTGTGTGGGCCCAATCAGAGCCCCTTTGAAGTGGGGAAATGATCCGAACTGTTAACTTGGCTCCACAATTAAATTGGCCCAGAAAAAAGCCCCCTTTATTACAGAAATATTATGTACACATATAAATACATCTAATTACAACTGGTTATTATTAAAAAGCTTGCGTGAAGCATACATTTTCAATATTGGATTTTCCTTTCTCCTTATCAAAGACCAATAATTAAGTCTGATCGGAAGATAGGCATGCCCAGTTGGTATAAATATGTATAATGACACAGACTTTTACTGTTTGTCTTCTTTATCACACCAACTGTGAGAGTTAATTAGTTAATACCTAAATTATCTAACATTTGCACTAAAAATGTTTAAAAGAAGCCAACTGATCATGCATGTATATGTGTACATTTTATTTATGCAATATCTATGGCCTTAGCGGTGTCACTTTAAGATGTGTGTTTATGAGGTGCCAGCTTCTCGTTAATACCTGCCACGTAAATTCTAGGGTCATTTGTCTTCACATAATGAAATAACCTCTTGATACAGCACAGCGGGGACGGTTATAATCTTCTTCCAGATCTAAAACCATCTCTATGATCCTGTCATCCTCATATGCTGTCGGGAGCACTGGCTCAGCCCCTTGGTCTGATGGGGATTCCCTATTCTCTAGTAACAGAGATAAGGTGTCCCCGGGGTAAGGGGAGATGGAGGAGACGTTACATGCTCTGCCCAGGTCAGGTTCTGGCTCCATGGTCCCAGAAAGTTCAGCAATCACAGGTAGGCTGGTGTTATCTGCATGGTAAAGGGAGCAAGGGTTAAGCATGTGGCGCATTTAATCCTCAAATAAAAATAGAGAATGTTGTTACTTACTAGTAAATTCAAGTTTCCTGAAGTCTTCGACAGCAACACAGAACGTGAGAGAGAAAGAGAGAGAGAGACCATTCCTCCTTAGTAGGACAGGTAGACACCCAGAAGAGAATACCTCCCTTCCACTATAGCCTCCCTCAATGTTATTACAAAGCTGACACAATGGAAAACAAACTTAGTACTAATGAGACAGAAGTCTGTATGCTGCTGACAAAGACATCAAGGAAATAGTATTTACAGAGAAGTATCAACATTCTCTAGTTCCTTAAGATCTTCTAGGCAGCGCAGAACATGAGATATACCTAAGCAAGCACATGGACTAGGGAGGGTTATGAGAATACTGCCTCTAGAACAATACTTCCAAACTGTGCTTCCTCACGTCTACCCTGTAATGTTTCACAAAAATGTGCATGCAAGTTCATGTTGACATATTTGCTCGGGGGAGAATGTACCCCTTTTGGCCCAAGACACTGCCACTGATCTTGTAGAGTGTGCTATTATTTCCTTAGGGGGTTCCTCCCCTAAACTTTGATATGCCTTGACTTCTGTCAACCGAAGTCATCTGGAAGTTGTTAGTTTAGCCACTTGACAACCCTTTATTCTTCCCAGAAAAACTATAAATAATGTGTGGGATCTTCTATAGTCCTCTGATCTCTTTATATAGAAGATTAAACACAATTTTACATCTACTGTAATTTATGAAAACACTTCTCTTTATGATTCTGTAGTTGAGGAAAAAAGACTGGTAAGGTAATCTTCTGATATCTGTGGAAATATGTAAACACCTTTGCCTCTTTCTCCTTTGTGAAAGACAAAGGCTGACCTTGACATACTGGGTTTAAAACCCTTGAAACCATTTCTTTCTGTTGACGAAGTTCTGGATTGGAATGGTCTTCCTTGAAAGGAAAAACATCTGTTCATGAAATATGTCTGTCCTGCAGTAGCTTTGATTTATCTTCTGATAACTTTTTTACTCCCAAGAACCACCACAAAGAAAATCTAATGCCATAAGCAGTACTGGTATCTGTCCCAAACCGCAGAACACTTGGGCCTCGGGAACTGGTGACTAGACCTCTATATTGACCCTATGGAGTAAGGCTATTGTAATAGCGACAAATACATTCCTAATAAAGGACTATATCACTCTATGATTGGTAAAATACCAAAATGTGAATGTTAACATGTTCATATTTTCTAATGTTTCCCCAAGCCCCTGATTATATGTCTGGAATTCCCAGGAACAATTTCCACTGGGTCCCTGAGCCCAGAGTGCTCTGGGTCAATTTTACTATTTTTTGACAGTTGATTTATATAGGGCGAAAAAAAATATTTTGAGGGTAATATAATTTCAGGGGGGACAAGTAGCCGCTTCCAGTAGCCAACCATGATACCTAGTTTGCTCCCAGTCCCAGGGAAGGGCTAGGTTCCTGGGTGGATGATTCAAAATTGCAATGCAAAGGCAATGAAACAGTGTGTCCCTCTGAAGCTGGAACACAACAAAAAAACAACAGATACAGGTTTTCAGGCTTTTGGCCTCCTCCTGCATGTGGCCTGATTCTGGGTTTGCAGGGCTGATTTTTGTCACTATTATCTTCTACCCATTCCAGGGGAGTAAACAATGAGCATTGTTGCTCCCATCCAAACTATTTGCTTGGCCTGGATTCTGCCAACTGGCAGGGTTTTCCCCAACTTGGAGGCCAAAGCCCAACCACGGCAGTCTCATCTAACAGATTCACATATTCTGCCTCTAGTTGTAACTCCTGCTGTATCATTGACAAAAGTATAGCAGCCTCATTGGACCAGGGCTCCATCAACAGTATTTGACAGCGTTTAATCAACAATTTTATCTGTCCTGTATAAGTTCCCAGGCCACCTTCTGGGTCACCATGTACAATCTCCCAGAGCCCTTCCATAAGCTCTAATGGAAAATGCTTACCGAAACCCTTGCCGAGAGTACCACCAGGCCCTGCCCAGACGCAATATTCATCTTGCAATATAATACCTCTCCATACCTGTTCCTCCAACCAGTCCAATAGCTCATGCCCCTGCCACAAGCCCAGAAATGCTTTCCATTGACTTAGAAGAGCCATTCCTCTGCTGTGTTACTGTGGCTGAGATCTCCACCCACTGCCACCAGCTGTTATGTTCATTGGAAAATCCCTTTATGCAGTAATGAACCCAGCACAGCATACCAGTACCCGGGAATTGAAGGAATACAGGTCATAGTAATAGTCCCAGTGATTAGGAGCAAGGATCAGATAGGATCTATTACAGCAATTCCCTTGAGGAATTACTACCTATCGAGAAATAAACCACACACAATCATGATGTATTTTTAAAACTGTAACTGCCTTTATTGATCAACAAAAGTGAATTTATTTTCAACACAGTCCCACTTTATCAGCTCCAACCATGTCTTGTTGGTCATTGTTGCTCCCATCCAGGCTGTCTGCTTGGCCTTGGTTCTGCCAACAGTCCTCTGTGACCCCTTTCAGAGGTGCACTTATCACACAGTCAGTGCTCTCGGAGGGCAAACATTAATCAAAACAGCTGTATGCTTTCAGGGCCTCCTGGTGCCAAGAAGAGTCTTCTTCACTCGAAGAAGGGCACCAGTACCAGAGCCTCATCGGACCAATGTGTTTCTGCCAGTTTAAATGGTCACTTATAAAGTCCCCAAGCAGCACTTTGGATCACCATAAACTCAGCCCCAGAGAGCCTTCTCCAGTTCCAAGGAAAAACAGGGCTCCTCACTGGTGACCCCAATTGGTCCAAGCTAGGCCGCATACAGCTGCTCCAGTTCAATCTGCTGCCACATCAGGTCCTCCAGCCAGCCCATCAGCTCATGACCCTGCCACAATCCCAGAAATGCCTTCTATTGAGCTAGAAGGGCCACTTTCCGTCTTTGCCTTGTGTCCATCTTGCTGGACCTCTGCTGTTCCCTCTGGTTGGTTCACTCCTTTACATCTGCCATGCCTGCAGATGCTCTCCTGCCTCCTCTGGGTAGATGTTACTTCTGGTTACTGCTGTTGAGATATCATCACTGCCACCAGCTGTTATGACCCCAGATTTGGGGGATCACGCGCACCCCACTTTTCTCTCTGGGTTGTGATTTTTGTATACAATCTCAGCACCCCGCAATAAATCCAGATCAGTTACAGGCATAATTACATCCCATTTGTTAGGACATAAGAAGAGCACAAGTACCGTTGAGTAGTACAAAGCAGACTGAGCCTTTATATTTGCTTAAGATACATTTTTAAACCAAAACAAGAAAGATACAACATGGCTTTTTCCCCCACCCTGTAACTACGGTTACCAATTTCCCGAATGGCCTTGCCCTGAGATATCTGATCTGATATATTTTACAACCCCTAAAGGTGCCTACTCTGACAGAACCAACATTCCAATAGGCCATATGCACATTCAAATTCCTGCAGAGTTCACAACCTGAACACTACACATTATAAAAAATCCTTATTAGGCCTGAATACTTATAAGCCATGCTCCTTAAGGGCCTGGGGTACCAGATCAGAGCCTGATGCCTAACATTACACAGGTTATTATGGTCAAAACAAAATAGTCCATGAGTTTCGACATGGTGACAGTTTCGATCTTGGGCCATACAGGCCCTTGCTGGTGAGGTACAGAGGTACCCCATCCTGGCCCCCATATGTCAGTCATAACAACCTGCATCCCCTGTTGTGCCTAAACACAGGCAGGAGGTATCTGACATTTGGAGCCACAGACTTATCTGCATCTAGACAGAGAGAGAGGCTCTGAGTGTCACTTTTGTGCCACCGGGTGGCCTCTGCACGCCACTGCTGGCAGGGTTGAAACAGAAAAGGTCCCATATCTGAATTTCTATCTTTAAATAACAGAATCTACACACCTTGTGAGCATAGGGTCTGGCAATGTCTACAACATGGTATAAGCAAAATCTACAACTCATCTTTAGAGTGTCTGACAGCGCAAGTTAATTAGGAGCAGCGAAATTTCAGACTCCCTCAGTATGCCTAATAATGGGCAGTCAGGGTTATCCTAGAAAATTAGAGATGGAGTATTGATCCAGGGAGAAGTCTGATTGCCGGTATCTGGAGTCAGGAAGGAATTTGTTTTCTCTTTTGAGACGATTGTCAATGTTTCACTGGAGTTTTTTTCTGTTTGCTTCCTCTGGATCAATTAACAATTAATCTGCATATTACAGATCAGAAGAGATCTAAAAAAGTTGAAATTGACGAACTAAAGTATTTTCAACCTTAAATACTATGGTCCTCATTCAATTTGAATTTTTGCAATTGAATAGGGCTCTATATAAGCACATAACATATTTTTTTGACAGAATTTTTTAGTTAGTGAAAACCTTTCTTTTGGATAGAAGTTCAGTAACTAAAAAGTTCTGTGAACATTTTTTGTATGTGCTTATATAGAGCCCTATTCAATTAGGCAACTCGGAATTGAATGAGGCTCTATGTAACTATGTAACACCACCCCTTTGGTGGTGACTGGTCATTTTCTATCTTCTGAACAGTCTTCTGGGTATACATCCTACCTGAGGTAGAATAACAATGAGGGAGATTCTAGTGGGAGGGAGGTTTTTTCTTCTGGGTGTCTATCTGTCCTACTCTCATGTTCTGTGCTGCCTAGAAGAAGCTAAGGAAATACATTACATTAACGGGAAACAAAAATATTAACTGTAATGCTAGAAATTATATTCACCCCTACACAGTCAGTACCTTATTATCTATGTACCCAGGGCTGCTGATGCTTTAGGGCAATGGAGCAATGCCCCATTAAAATGTTCTGCAACAACAATACTTAAAATGTACTACATTACAATATGTTTGTATGCTTTCTCTCCCTGTTAATGCTGGTCCCTCTCCATTCACTATTCATACATACTGAATAGATATATTATGGTAACTCTGTGTCTCGGTCACTTTTGAAATAAGAAAATTGCTCCATCTCACCTCCCTCCTAAACACGGTCCCTCTCCACATGCCGCAGATGATTAAGTCATTCAGAAGTTGCAACATGTTGCTGTTTCCCTCCTAAGCCTGCAGGGCAGTGGAGGATTTCAACAAAACACGCATGGGCACTGAGAGCTCCACCAGGGGGATTCCTGCCGCTCACACTGATTCTCACCATTGGCTGCAGGGCGTCTGGAGCCTACGTCCTGGCCCAGTGAGTAACTGATATAGCCCCATATGTGCCTGAATTTTGCTCTCTTTTTTTTTAGAAAAATGTTGCTAATGCTCATTATTGTCAGGCAACATTGCTTTGGAGGGAAATTTACTAAAAAATGTAGGGGGCCCTGGTCTAGAGAGATGCTTACTTTTAATAAAGGGGTTACTGGTTTTGCTCCTTGACAGTGTAGTTGATATCTGATATTTGGCATGAATAGGATACTGGTGCTGTTTTTTGTGTTGTTATCATATAATATATTTATTTCTGCTTCAACATCAATGTTAAACAATATCATTAGCAGTATATTAACAGCATATTATGCAATATTGGATTTTCATCAATGCTATGTTTGATAGTGACGGGAAAGCTAGAATAAAATGTGTATAGCTAAATAAATGATACCTTAAAGTGATACATTTATATTAAACTGAATTAATTTCTTAATTTGTTTTATATTCTAGCTTCCTTGTCAGCAATGAGTATTTAAACAAATATAATGCCTCTAAACAATATATATGTATATGCCATCTGCAAGTGGCAGATGAGTTTAATTTTATTTTGCAAGGTGTGTGGTACAGGGGTACAGTATTGCTTTTTGGCAATGATCATGGCAGCTTCCACCCACTAAAATGAAGGTTTTCTCTAAAAACATGTTCATGCTCATTATTTTCACCCTTGCGAATACTAATAGTTTGTGGCATACTTCAAAAACTATGTAAAGTTTTTCTTAATCTGCAGTGGTCTTATCTTAAAACGGTCAGTGATAAATTAAAATAAATCTGAAATGTGTGCATTGTGCGCTTGGCGCTAGCGCCCCTCACCTATCATATCGAGAAGGTCTATAGTGATGTCTTGTAGACACAGGTCTCTGTGACAATTATCGTCGACTCGAGGGACGCCCTCAGCATCCATACTGCGTGCAACAAGCAGGATATTAGGATGATAGACAGGATAGACAAAACGGAAATTAATTGTGAGAGAAAGAAAGAAAGAAAGAGAAACAGACATGATAGACTGAGAGATAGACATCTCGGAATGGCATAGATAGATAGATAGATAGATAAATAGATAGATAGATAGATAGATACATAGATAGATATGGATATTGTGTTAAGGGATGCTGACAGTGCCCTGTCTTGCCCTGTCAATCAGCACATTACCTGAACATATTTTTCCCAAGTGGGTTTGAGATGAGCGGGGGCCTCTGAAGGTCCTCTTTGCTGGAGAGGGGCAGTCTGTTAAAGACACTTTCAGGAGCCTGCCCATTTGTTGCCATCAGTTTAATGTTTTCGGCAGATTGGCTCAGAGTGGATGTGACTCCAGATGGGCTCCTTGTGTACCACCCTTGGTCTGGGGGGGATCTGTGCCATGTTAAACTTGTTGGGCAGTGCCCAGGAAGCAGAGTGTCTTCTAGAGCCCTATCTATGGCAGCAGAGAGCTCCTTACGACATCTTCTCAACTTCTCAGACATGGCGCCTAAATTAAGAAACTTTAAAGGGATTAATGGGGATTATAAGAGCTTCAAAAATATGCCACATAACGGTCATTCACAAGTGAAATGAGAAGAACATCTGAAATACCTGATATCTTATTTAGCAACATAGTAACATAATAACCAATGTTGAAAACAGACTTTAATCCATCAAACTCAACATTTTTAGCTTGCATATCATCTTTGTAATTTGTGAGTTAATTGTTAATTGGACCATGCTCTATTAACTTAAAGGACCACTGCATTCTAGGGAAACATCTACATGTCTGTGAAGTACGTAGCCAATTAACATCAGCAGCATTATATGGCATGATCATAAAACCATTCTTAGAGAAAATCTTAATTTTAAAAGTTTTTCTTTGGATATAGGCAATTTCCATTTTGCCTGACTTGATCACTTCCTGGTAGCTTTTAATCTGAGGCAACTCTTACCTACTGAACAGCAAAGGAAGGAGGGTGAGGGGGATTTGTGAAATGACTGGAGCTTTTATAATTGGAAAGCTACCCTCTTCCCCTCATATGCTCAGAAGCAATAGGCTTACAACATAACTGCAGACACTGTCTTACACACACTGTCAACAAAATCATCATGGATGCCTCCAGGGTCAAATAGAGGCATCAGCATTCTTTTTTTTTTAAGAGAGTACTTCACCACAGCCCACCCCATACTCCTGGTTTGTGCATAATCCATCCGGTGCTGTGCTTAAAGCTGTGAAATGCAGCGAGCATATGTTTTAAAGGAGCCATGTATGTAGTGGTTTTGGATTAATAGAGTGAGCGTGCACTGTGGTCTCATTTGCATGTCCCGGCCCAGTTTTCCAGAGTGCAGTGCATCAACTGTACTATTCATTGTTGGTAATATATATAATAGCGAATTGCCCGTCAAAAAATGACGGCAATACAATTGTAAACCAGGCAATGCTGTTTGCCACACAATGTGAGGCTTTTGCTTCTCTGAGCACATTTAGCACTCATCGCGTGGCTCACAATGAGCGCCTTTGGTGCTCAGTGCGAACCTTTCCTCTCGCCTACTGTACGGGCCACTCATTTCAGGGTTCATTAACTTGCAAGTTTTGGGCTTGGGAATACCATGTGTCTCTTTCCAGCATCTGTCCCTTCCCTGTGTCTTTCTCCTCTGTGTGTCTGCTGAATGTTTGTGTGGCGTGCGCTGACTGCCGTTGGTTTTATTTTCCAAGTCCCGCGTGCCTGGCTTTGCTCCACCTCATTTTCATTCAGTTATAGAAATGATTAATTTTTCCGTCCGTCATTTTTTCCTCGCTTAGCCGATATTGGTTTGACGAAAAAACCCAAATATGGCTCAAAATCACTTGCAACCTCACTCCCAGCCTTCCTGGCTCCCCCCCTGTGCTGTCAGTGAGTGTGTTATTATATTTGTTAAATATTTTTTTTTGTTTGTAGGGTTTTTTGAGTCACGCGTTGGCTCGCAGTTGTGAAGCTCACAGCGTGCGGATTGCAGCCTAAGAACTGCTCTGCTGCTTCGCCTCGCTTCGTGAGGCTTGCATGTGTAACGGCGCCGCTGACTAGCTTTGCTTTGCGGTTGCGACCTCGAGACTGTGTTACCAACATCGCAAACGTCCCCAACACTGACAACTACAATATATATGTAATTTGCGGGCACATTGCATGTCCCTATCCAGGTTCCCAGAGTGCAGTGCAATAACTGTTATTTCTTGGAATTTTTTTGGGGGGGAGCTCATATAATGGCTCCAGACCTGTGACCTCGTACCTCTATAGATCCAGTGATCACCTAACTGCTCATATAGTATCCTTATAGGAGTGATATGGGTCTCCTAGAGCCTCACAAATTTTAAATAGTTGTGTGGAGGTGAGGGGCAGATTTGGGGGTACGTTCCTTTGCTCAGTGGTGGGTAACTTGTGGGAGGTTTGATGGCGGATTCATGGCAGTTACATAGTATCAGTATCTCAGATCACCTACCCCTCACCTGATACAAGAATACGCCTTGTACAGGGTCCTTGAATTTATGGATATTATGGGGTCAGAACCAGTCAATTCCAGAACTTGTCACACATTGGGGGGATGGGGGGGTGGGGGGTACCAAATCTCATGTAGTTTCATTATACATTGAGAGATTGCAGTATAAGATGATATGAGACACCTGAGCACAAAATGAGCACCAAAATACAGCTCACCCTCTGAGCTCTATATGAATGGAACATTCCAAAGGACAGTTTGGACCAGGGATGTTGGAGTTCAGGTATCCATGACAACAGCCTGAGCTAAAGATGGAGATCCATGACAATAGCTTGTGCCAAAATTGGAGATAACGTATCCATGACAACAGACCGAGCTACAGATGGAGCTGATGCATCCACGACAACAGCAGGAGCCAAAGGTGGAGATCCCATATCCATGACAACAGCCTGAGCCAATCACAGGTCTTTGTGCAGATCTTCCTGTGATTTCAAAAGAGAACGCAAAAGCAACTCTAGAAGCTATTAAAGTAACACATAGAATATTCTATTTAACAAAGGAATAAACACTACACATAAAAACTGGTATCTTTCCTGTTTATTGCCCAACAGCAGTGGCGACTATTAGGCTGACGATTTTTTTCAGTTTCTTGATAGTCTAAAGCAGGGGTGGGCAAATTCAGACCTGGAGAGCCCTACACAGGCCTAGATTTGAGAATATCCCTGCTGTGCACAGGAGAGTCAATCAGGGTGACTGAAGAAGTGATTGCCTCACCTGTGCACAGCAGGGATATCATCAAATCCAGGACTGAACTTGCCCACCTCTGGTCTAAATATTATTATAAATCTTATCATCTCCCACTACCCTAACCCCTAAATCTAACCCTAGGAAATTGGTAAAAATCTCAGTTATGCCACCTAGAAAATGTAAAAGTTAGATTTTAGATATATAAAATAAGTCTAAATCCAATATCACTATTAAGGCATCGCAACTTTGAATGTTTAATTACCATTAAATCCATTTATGTCTATTTTTGGTGTACTTTGCATATTGTTCAATAAATGGAGACTTTTCTGTGTCACTTTAAACCTTTTTTTAATGTTTTGTCTGGTAAAGAGAACATTTATTGATAGATCAGGATTGTTAACTTTAAAGGGATATGGCAGGTGCTGTGTTTTTATATTAAGTGCGTGTATTTGCATCGAAACATCATTTTATTAACAAGTGCGTAAAAGCTCTGTTTTTATTTACCGAAAACTTCCAAATAGTCTCTACAAAGATCTTCCCCCAGCAGCTCATGCACACAGTGTTTCTATTGGTTTCACATGTACTAGCCAATCAGAGACAGTTTCTCAACAGCTTATAACTAGTTCTCAAATCTTTCTTAGCAATAACAATTCGCTATTAAGCAATAATTTGTAATGCTGTGGAGAGACAGCCTGTGATTGGTTAGTACATCTAAGTCCCTGTGTGCATGAGTTACAGGGGTAGAGCTTTGTTTGGACTATTTGGAAGGTTTTAGTGAATAAAAACAGAGCTTTTAAACGCTTGTTAATAAAATATGCTTATATTAATATTAAAAACATGGAACGTTCCATATACCTTTAAGCAGAAATATGAATCTTAAACTGTACTCCATGACACTGATAATTCACCTCCACCTGTGCCCTTTTTTTGTGTTGTTTAGTCGTTTCCGACCCTCTGTGACCGTAACACACCAGAACATCTTTATGACCATGGTCATGCTGATCCACTTGGTATTCAGAAGTAGTGGAGTGGGTTGCCAGTTCTTTCTCCAGTGGGCCACAGCATACAGCTCCTGCTATTCCAAGGTGGTCTCCCATCCAAGCACTGACCAGGCATGGCTTCAGGGTGCTGTGACTGGAATCAAAGCAGGACGAAGCTGTGAAAGCACTGAATCCTAACCATTGGACCACCAGGAAAAGCCCTCAAAATGTGTAACAGCCAATTTTAATTATTTACATTTGTGTACTTTTCATTTTTGCAATAACTGGGATATTTGCTGTGTCCATTTATAGTAGTCACTTATTACAGTAATCCGGTACTCTCAAGCAACCGGAAACTCGCAAGCAACCTGCATCTTTTTTTTTGCGTATCCGGCAACTTCCGCATACGGAATTGTTGCTGCACCACTGGAATCTCCAATAACCGGACTGACCACAGCAGATCTGGACATTAAATGATCTTGGATTGGGAAGTGAGTCAGTATTTTTAAATTGGCAGTGTGCTTGTTTTTGGACACAATTTGGGCATTGTACTAAATATTATTTTTTTTCTAATTTTATCAATTACCATCTTAGTTTTGAGGAATGTACAGTACATGTACAGTATTTTTAAGTCAATAGGTTTTTATTGTAGACAATCATAAAGATCACATAGCAGCATTACAAAGTAAGTAACATGGCATACAAAATAATGAATACTGTACTGTATAACGCTGCTAGAGGTTCTATAAAATAAACTGTGGTGTGTAACAAAATAATGTATGAAAAGACTGAATGATATGTCCCATTTTTTTCAATGGAGAATGTACAGAATCTGTGTGTATCTATCTACAGTACTGTATCTATCTATCTAGGAGTAGTTTTAATAGTTCATAATTGTCAATGTGTTGATAGGTGCCTATAGCTTACTTATACAGTACATCTCTTCATTAGTTCTGCTTGTCTGTAACTTTTTGATTTGATAAGGCCAAATGAGTGACTCTTCTTAATTTTTTTTTTTACAGATTGTTCTTTACAAATCGACCCAACCTGTCTTGCGACCACAAAAATGTCAAAACCGGTCCCAAATAAGTGCAAACGTGTTGTGCTGAATCTCAAGCAGAAGTTGGAAATATGCAACAGGCTTTAAAAGGTGACGGGACAATTGCGGAGTTCCAGAAGAAATATAATCTCAAAGATACCATCTACACTGTCAGGTGTGCTTGGGATTATGTGGCAAGTGAAACATTAAAGAAATGTAGGAGAAAGTTGTGGCTAGCTGTCATGCCTGAGGAATCCTCCTCCGTCGACTTAGAGGAGGTTCAAATCAAGTGTTCAGCTGTCAATAGCAGAGTTTATGACGAAATATGCAAGTTAGTTGACTCTGCTAACGACAAAATGAATTTGTCTCGACACAAACTCAACAACTGTTTTGCTGTGGATGAAGCTATTCCAGTCATACACTAAACACAGAAGACATCATAGGTGTTGTGAATCGTGTAAAAAAGAATGTTGCAGAGGATCAAGAAAGTGATGATGACGACGGGTGTGAGGTGGAAAAAGTATCCTGGCAGAGAGATACTGCGGCATTTGAAAGCGTAATAGCTTTTGCAGAACAGCAACCCTTCTTCACTCCTCGGACTCTTACGCAGCTGCACATCATGCAAAACCTGACGTTGCAGGAGAGGCGTAAGGCCTCAAAGCAAGGTGATATTCGTTCATTTGTACAAAAAACTGCACCCAAGCATACCAGTACAATAACATCTACAGATGAAGATCCAACAAATAAAATAAAAAATAGTTGATTAATAATTAACAACCAATTAATAACTAATCTGCATATTGCAGATCAGAGATCTTAAAAGGTTGAACTTGATTGCCTTAAAAGTCTTTTTTCAACCTTAATTACTTTGTAACTATTAATCACGTCCACTTCTCCTGATCGTGTTCCAGCTAAATTATCAGCAGATCCTGATGATGACTGATTTTCTGCTCCTGAAGGAGTTCTAGTACAAGATGAGATCCTGATGTTATATCTACCCAGTAAACTCTCTTTTTTTAGTTATTTTAGTTCATTGACGTTAACTGAAGTTAAAAAAGTGTGTTAGTTATGTTCAGTAGTTAAATGACTGCCATTTAATACAGTATGTACTAGTTTTTATTACAGGGCAATAAAACTGTGATGAAGTGAAGTCTGTCTTTATTTGCTTTTAATTAGTGTATTTCAATCTCAATCTCAATTAAATACATTGTGTACGGCTTTGCGTGGGGTATAGGGCTATTTTTAAAGTGACTCGCACACAACAGGAAACTACACTTCTCCAGCAATAGGCAATCCCCCACGGGTGCCGGATAACGGGGAGTTTACTGTATATTATGGTTACAGTTCAGACCTTCAGTCGTGTTCGACTCTCAGTGACCATATGAACGGCAACAGCCAGGCATATTTCTGGTTGCACCTATCCTTGTGGTTTTGTTGGCAAAGATACTGGAGTGGGTTGCCATATCCTTCTCCAGTGGCCCACTCCCTACAGCTCCTGCTATGCCAAGGTTGTCTCCCATCCAAGCACTGTCCAGGCATGGCGTCAGGGTGGTGTCCTGGTATTCCTAGGTGGTCTAACCCTCTAAGTACTGACCAGGGCCAACTCTGCTCGGCTTCAGCGTGGTGTGACCTCTTGGTTTCCTGACTCAAATTAAACGCAGGTTGCAGCGGAGACAGCACTGAATCCTAATCACTAGACCACCAGGGAACACTACCAGTGTCCTACCCATTCTGGACAAAATATATATCAGGAGTGGAGTAACACGTAAGGATAGGGGCCTACAATATGTATATGAGAAGCTTATTTAAGCTCTGAGACAGATTTTAAGTTTACAAACTAATATATAAAAAATTTTGACAACATCGAGATTTTAGTCTATTTTGGCCAAGATTTTAGTCAAGGATAGGGATTAAGGTTCGAGTTTAGAATTAGATTTAAAGGTCAAGGTTTAGAGGTTAACGATTTAGGGTTAAGGGTAATGTACAGCCTAGAGCAGACTCCATGACATTAATATGTATAGATTAGGGGTGGGGGGAATATGAGAGAGATCTGCAAATACATCACAGTTCAGGAGGGTAATATCTTCCAGAGGAAGAAAGACAAGAGGTGGAAAATATTAGAGGTAATGTGTGAACTTTAAAATTTTATAGAACGGGTAGTAGAGAAACAGACCAACCTGCCACAGGCGAGTGGTAGGAACAGTATTGTGTCTGGAGTGGAGCCGCCCAGTAAGGAGGGGGGGTTGTTAAATCGGCCATACCCCAACTGCAGCATGATAGCATTGTGTTTGTGTACATGGCTGGCAGCTCATGTTATACTGCTCCCAATGCATTAGAGTGATGTTTAAAGTTGGTGCTTCCCCTTGGGCAGGCGTATGCCAGACAACACTTTCTTCAGGATGTGGCAAGGTCTGTAACGCGTATTTCTATGGGATACAAAATGGCTGCCAGCGATGATTTTATTTTTATTTTTTTCCTGCACAGGGTGCATCTGGTCTAACTTGCCTATAATGATAGAGAACATGAAGTGTAACAACATTACATGTAGTGACAACAGATCACAATGTATAGTTACAGTGTATGGATTATAACTACCCCTAGAGTATCTGCTTTTACCTCACTGTTTAAAATGATTCAAAGTGGGAGCAAACCTTTGAAGATGACAGAAAAGTCCAACAATGTTATATTGTAGAAAGGAAACAAATTAAAGGTATATGGAAGTTTCACTGTTAACTTTTTATATGTAACACTTACATAAGCAACATTGATTCAATCTATACAGATTTTATTTAAAAAAATAAATTGGTTTCCACACCCCAAGAGGTGACAACATAAGCACCCCATACTAACCAATAGAAACACTGCATTGAAGGATGTTTTTAAACATATACTAACCTTCAACCAATGCAGTACAGTGCAGAAACCCAGAGCAGCATTGCTTTCTTGTCTTGGGAACAAAAAGACAAAACATCCCATGATGCTTTGCTGGAGGGACTGATCCCTTAGCCATTGCAACAAAGTTGCAGCTGCCTCTGATTGGTCACCTCGAATTATGAATTTTATGTTAATTTAGCTTGGGTTTTCAGGGTTATTCACAAACTCTAGGGTAAGTTTATTCGTTTATATTTTTGATATTTTCAGCAAAGTAAATGTTTTTATACACTACAGATTCTTCTCTATCAGAAGCAATCATAATCAAGGACACTTCTATATACCCTTAAATGGCCATTTACTTCACTATAATGCAATATGGAAGGTGTCTGGATTTACTAAAGTATATAACATACATACCTGAGTATCCACTTTTATGTACTTTATTTTATTAAGAAGTGTTTATAAGCTCCACTTTTACTGCCTAAAACCAAATAGTCCCTTTGTGGGTCTGGTTAGTATGGGACCGCACAGAATCTGTGGCTTTGTGAGCTGCAGAGGGCAGAACGAAGCAGCGGTTTGATTTTAGTCAGTAAATACAGAGCTTATAAATTCATAATATAATGTACATAAAATTAAAAATAGCTGCATATGTATATTCTATAACTAGTAGAATCCAGAGCATCCATACCCCTTTAAGGCCAATTAAAGGACCACTCTAATGTGAGCAATAAGGTTTATTTAGTGACGGATTAATAATAAAATTGGTATCTGAAAATAAGACTCCTATTAGGATCGCTCTCCTAGCAGATCCTCTCCCACACAGGAGGCCAATTACCTTAATTACCATTACTAAATTTCAAAGTTAAGATTTATAAATCTTACATTTTTTTATTTTGTTGCTAATGAGATAGTAAATAATGAAATGAAACCCTCGTATAAGTAACAGTGGTCCTTAACACTAAAATGCTGGGGGGGGGGGGGGGGGGGGTTGTTTGCTTTTTAATACAGGTTTCTTAAATTGACACCGCTAAGGTCAGATCTATTGCAGAAATGAAACGCACACTTTTTTGTACATCTATTTACATCTGGATATTAAAATGGTGAGCAGAAGTATTAAACAATTGAGCTGGAGAGTTGGATATAATAATAAAAATGTACATAAAAACATAATCCCTCTCCTATTGGTCATATAACCTCAATTATCTGTCACAGCAGGGGTTATAAGTATAAAGGGCATCCCCAGTTGGTATACATAAGATTTATTGACATTTATTAAACTGGGCATGCTCTTGTGGTTTACCTCTTATTTCTCTGTCAGTGGAGAATGATAGTCATAAGCAGGGAGGGTGGATCTTTTCATGTAATTCATGCTTAAAAACACCCAGCATTCAAACTCTTATCGAACACTTCCACTCAAATACTTGATATGTATTGCTCTTCACTTATATGTGTATTTTTATACTGGAATAAGTGGGAATTTGGTGCTCTTTAGCAAACCGCCCCATCTATAGTCCCCCACTAGGCATTCAGTGATTTATTTAGTCCCTTTGAGTTGCGACACCGTGTGAAACAAAGACACCAAGATGAGTCCGGACTAAGCTGCTAACACCCATTTATTTATGTTCATTTAATAAAGCCAGACAGTGCCTGGAAAACAACTGGGTTTCAAGTGATGACAGCACAAGACCCACCAGCCACCATGACAGCCAGAAACTGGACACGAGTGCGTCATGTGGGCGAACTTTCTGTATCCAGTCACGTGCCCCTTTATTCCTCCATTCTTTTTTTTTCGTCTTTCCATGCTTAAAGCTACATACTGAATATTTGTCCCATTTAACCACCACTGTCCTATAAATAAATACTGCCATATGTACTTTCACCAGCTGCAAGTTACACGTGAATCTTGGCACTCTGCAATACCCCATGCCCTCTAGTATGTGGGTAGGATAGTACAATATCATTATTTGGTTTGTTCTGTCAAAAGAGGTGGCTTTAAATGTGCCACTGTCAAGCAATATAGTTGGCGTTGCTTGTAGAAAGGGGTTTAAATTGCACAAACCAAAAAATAATAATTCTGAATTACACCAGAGCTTAAAAAAAACTAAAACAAAAATATTCACTTTAAATATTTAGTGCCAGCCTTTCTAAAAATATCTATTTAAACTCAAATCAGTGCAACATCAAAAGTGTGTGAATTCAATACCAAGCAAACCAAATGAATTATTACTCGTGCATGTTGTGCAAGGAAACACTGGGCTTAGCAACACAGGTTTTATACATTACTTTTTGGTTTTGTATATCAAGATAACAAAAAAAGGGCTAGAGAAGTGGCAACTACTGGAAACTAACAAAATCAGACTGTAATGACCCAAGATACCAGTCATGTCCAGTGTGAGGGAGGGGAATGAGATTCTTAGAAACAAAATAATACTCTCCTTTCGGTATCTGAAGCAGCTCTGTAAATGGATGGAATATTAAAGGAATATTGACGTTTCCCTGCTTTTAATATTTAAAAAAAGTGTTTGCATATCTAAATATCACTTTTTAATAATGTGCTTAAAATCAGTTTTTTCTCACTGAAACCTTTCAAAGAGTCCCAACAAAGATATGCCCCAGCAGCTCATGCACAGGGTTTCTATTACTCCTATATGTATTAACCAGAGTACACATTTTTTTGAATGCTGCTGACAATCTATGATTGGTTAGTACATCTAGTATTATGGAGATACTGTACGCATGATCTACAAGGGCAGACCTTTGTTGGGACTATTTGGAAGGGAGTACAAACAAAACTCTTAAGCACTTCTAATGACAGCAACAAGTGTGCCTATTGTAAACTTGATATTCTGGGCGTGGGGCTTAAAATGTGTTCACAAAATATTGCTTAATAGTGATTTGGTATTGCTTAGACAGGTTTGAGAAGTCCCACTGGCAGAAAGTGAGTGTTCTTTAGTAGTCTAATACATAGCTAGAATAAAAAAAATAAAAAAAAGCTTTTTGTGGGGAAATAAGCTGCTGTTGTAATTTACCGATTAAGGAAAAATTATATATATATATATATATATATATATATATATATATATATATATATATATATATATATATAAAATGATCAAATGGCTACATTGCATTAACAAAATGTGAGCTTCTCACATTACTTTACTTCAGCTCCACATTATTTAACTGTAATCCATGCGAGAGAGAGCCAGTCAACTCTATAATTATATTGCTGGGATATAAGAGAAATGCACATAATTACCATATAGGATGTACTCACAGTAAAAGTCCCAGTTATTGCCAAAATTAAATGTACACAAATTAAAGTTACTCTATTTAATAAATGACCAAAGTTACATAGTTCAGCTAGAAAGTTTTTTTTAAAGCATAAATTACATGAAAGTATTGCCTCCTAATGAGATTATTTTACATTGTTATCTCACAGTGAGAGGGATAAGCCACAAGAGAACGCCCAGATCAATCTTAAGTAGGATAAAATACACATTGAGAACATTATGTGTAGTAAAAATGAGGAGAATTACCATATTAGGTATAAATGTACCAACTGGGCATGCCCATGCTATTTATCAACCCAACAGATAAATCATATAAGATAACAGACAGGACATTTTTATGTAAATTATGCTTAAAATACTCAACTTTCAGGCTTATTTATCTAACATCTCTTTTTAAGAACCATATTTAATTGTGTACTTTTCATTTCTGCAATGACTGAGACCTTTTCTCTGCCACTTTAAAGTGTTTTATTTATTTATTTTTTAACACATTTTATTCTAAATTAGGTTATTTTCCCTTCAGAAGCTCTGAATCACAGCAAATGTCATTACTGTAGTAACATTACTTACAAGAGGCAGGTGTTAACCATTGTAGTAATAAACAAAATGTTTAATACTATTAAGTGTGGGTGAATAAAGGACTGCAGGTATATAATATGCCCTAGAGATGGAATAGAAGAGTGTAATATCTGTTGCTGCAGAAATTGTGCCGGCACATGCAGATCAGCCCAGTATGAGATTATAATTATACTGCAATGTCGCACTTTGCTTAGAAAGCCACCATTATTTAATAAAGTACAAGGGGACAAATTGCCTATTTTTTGCATAAGTGATTTGATGTGTATCTTCATGGGGTGCCTACAATACTACTTGTGACCCCTTGTGGGTATGCCAGTGATATCACGAAGGATTTATAAAGAACATTGCTTAAAGGTATATGGAAGTTTCTCTGTTGTAAAATATTAAAATAAACGACCTAAAATGTTTGTTCCAGCAAAGACCTGTCCCTAAGCTCATGCATGCAATGTTTATATAGGTAAGAGACGTGCTAGCTACATACAGACCTCCTCAACAGTATTTTTTTGAAACACTGCTGAGAAACAACCTGTAAGTGGCTAGTATATCTATTACAAACACGAGCTGTGGGGGCAGACCTTTACAGGGACAGCTTGGAGGGTTTGATTAAGTGAAACAGATCTTTTAAGCACTTGTTATTAAAATTATTTTTAGATATAAGATTAGGGTAGTTTATTTTAATATTTAAAAACAGGGAAACTTCCCTATATCTTTAAGATTTGAATTTGTTCTTCTGCTAAAAGTATGTACACAGCTGATGAACTGAGGGCTTACTAAAAACATATTTATAGTATGCACTTCTGAAGAACTGACTGAACAGCCAAGATACCTTGTGGAAAAGAATATATTTTCCCCACTAACTATATTAAATTCATATTCCAATCTTGTAAAGCAGTTTTTTTTTGCAAGCAAATTGTGTTTTGATGATTTTACATAATTTAATGTGTAACGATCTAGTCTACCTACTAATCTGATGGACTGTCATCAGCCATGTTTATAAATCAGTCATCCAATCAGCAACCATATGTCCGTTACATGATCGGAGCCTTTACACATTAAGCAAATGGCATATGACAGAATGACAGTATCAAACAATTTAAGTCTCTCAGGTAGACTGGGTTGCACAAATGTCTGATGGGCACAGCTGCACCTAAAGGCATAGGGAAGGTTTATAGATTTCACAAAGAATAGAATATACCTATATTTTTACTTTTATGTTCTCAATTTTATTAAGAAGTACTTAAATGTTCTTTTTTCTGGCTAAAATCATACAATTTGTACCTGTTTGGATCTGCCCTCTGTAGCTCATGCAGCTCCAGGAACACATAGTTGAACACACAAATTACCCTGTCAGTGACCCTTCTCAAGAAGTATGTTACACTAATTAGTTGCTATGAGACAGGGCAACCCTTGTACTTAGAAGTACAACCTTCATGAGCTGGGAAAATCAGGTACAAACTCTTTGTAAGATTATATAAAAGAGCTTTTAAGCAAGTCTTAATAAAATAAACTACATACAAGTAAACAGATGCAAAGATACATTATATTACTAGTGAAATCAAGAAACCTTCCACATCCCTTTAATAAAACAATATCATCATGGCTTATTACCAGGTAACAATTAGCCACACAAGCCTGTGCTATAGCACTGCCTGCAGTTTGTCTAAATGTAAGTGGTAGAATTAACATTCTGCCAGCAAGATGCACTGTGTTGAAGAGAATTGCCATACAAGCCAATGTATATTTACTGGAACAAACAGCAAAATGGATTGGAGGTAAAGGGCATTTAAACCATATTAGTTTGCAAACCACACCCTCATTTTATATACTGTGCTATGCCTTAAACAGCAATAAATACAACCACTTCCTCCAAAAAAAAATGAGTAGAATAAGCCCAGGTTCCTAAGCAGGTGCATTTCCATTTACTATTTAATGATCTTTGCAAACCTGTGACACATCCCCTTAAATATCCAGGGTCAGGTAAGAAGGGCATGGATCTCAGCAGATAATCTCCCACATGGCATGGAAGAAAAAAAAAATGTTCTTACCAAGAGCTACAGTACTTTGTATTAAAAATATACTTTTCAAAGGCTGCTGGTGTTTGTTTCTTCAAATTCAACAGAGAAAAAATAAACTTAAACCCAGGGATTAATTAAATACTCCTTGACGAGCACAAACATAAGAGCAGACAGAGGCCACAAAACCATATTTTACCAATGCTTCTTTAGTAGCGTTCGCAATTTTTTCCGCTTTTTCAATTCCCAGAGGAGGGGCTAATGCGGAAATGCCAAAGCTTTGTTCTGCATGAGCTCCATGTAGATTCAATGTTTTGTAAATTAATTTCCCCTCCAGAAATAATCCACAGTCTTTTCCTCCTCTGTTTTTTTTTTTTTTTTTTTTAGCTGGATATCTTCTCAGGTTTCGGGGTAGTATGTACATCTCGAGAGCAGAAAGAATGATTTTATTAAAGGTATCCCAGATTTCACTTGAAAGGTTTACAGTGTCTGCTGGAACGCAGCCAATTTATAACTGCACAGGGGAAAGCAGGATTCCTAGTTGGTATCCATCTGCCCCTCATGTATCTCAAACTGTTCCTTTGTTGTATCATTTACAGAGCCCGCTGCAGCAGCTTTACAGTTATCACTATCCCGGCGCTGGTAGAATAGAACATAGGCTGCTTTTGTCTGTAAGAAATATAAAGAGACATTAATGAACCACTGGGCGATAAAACAGGTTTTAAAACCTAGACATATTGATTCAAGAAAAAAAAAAAAGTAATACAATATGATATGAACACACTCCTCAAATACCAATTATCAGGGAATGGTGAAAAAAAAAAAAAGGCAAAATGTATTCTGATATTAGTTTGCTATATACTTCAGTGTCTTAATTGCAATACCCGTTAAAAGATATTGAGAAGGTGATTATGTTTGACTCATTAACAAACTAGGTGCCCAGAGAAAACAAACTAATCTTAATAGGTTAGTTCCATAGACATGATAACCAGCCCAGAGAGCAATCTTTTAGCTCACTTGTGCCCTTAACATGGAGAAATATCATGTAGTATATCAGTCTGGTCTCAACCAATAGAGTGACCCAGCCCCAAAATACCAGGCAATTCTTCAACAAAGAAACAACAAACCCCACTGATGAGGCCCAAACAAGGCATGAAATGTATGTCGGGGGCTTGCCGTTTCCCTAAGTGAGCTAAGAGCGGCTGTGCTCAGCATGGATCCTCATGTCCATAGAACTAAATTATTAAGGTTCGTTCGTTCTCTGATGGACCACCTCTATTTTATTTTTGCTTTACTCAGAGGACAGGAATGGATTCAGTTTCTCCTTTCTTAGCTCTAACAAAGTTGTGGACCTCTAGATTGCATCACCTAATGCACACAGCACTATCAAATGCTTCCTATTAGTCCAAATGGTCAAGTGATATTGACTCCTGAAGCCACTTTAAGTGCATTCTGCATTAAAAGCAATATGGAGATTCACAACTTGCTGCCATCTACTTGATACAGTGACATTCTGTGAGATACGGTTGATGTGAGAGGTAGTCAACATGGAAGCCCACTAGAGGAGAGCAAATGGAAATTACAAAAAAATTTAATTGATAGCTTTATACAATTGCAATATATACTACAAAAGGGCTAGGATTTGTTTTACTACTGCAGGGATAATTTAAAACAAACAAAAAAAAGTAAAGTATAGGCCTGAGCTTTAATCATTTAGACAACAGCTCCTTCCATTTGACTCAAGGAGGACATTTTTTTTTTGTCCATTACAGCCAAACACATGAATGTACTGCATCAGGATACGGTATGTTCAATACATATGAATTATTGGCTGTACTGCAGATGCTTACCACAATCTGATCTTCGGTTGCTGCAGAGACACTGCTGTCATCAAAATAGTACCACTTGCCATTAACTCTGTTCTTTGCATATGCAGTGTCTAAAGAAATAAAAAGCAGCAAATTAAACTCAAAAGCACAAGTCTAAAATATATTGATAAACTAATTTTTAATGGTAAATAACACCTTCCAGGGCGTTCTAGCCTGTGCATTGCCATAAATGCTTAAAAATCACAGCCTGTTAAAAAAAAATGCCATTTATTTATTTTTTATCCTATGTAGCCTTTCTGTACAACAGTACTTTCACAAATTAAAGGACCATTGTATAACAAAAGAACATATATGTTTGAAAACTTAGTAATTAAGAGAATTAAGCATGAAAGGGCAATATTAAGAAAAAATAAATAAATGTTGATGCCTCTGCTGGACCCTGCACAAATCCATGATACTGTGGTGGCAGTCTGTATGAGAAGGGTATTTTGTGGAAAGCTGTAGTTGCATCCATTGATGCAGACTTACTTCCAGGCCTGCAATGGATGTGGTGCCAATTTCAAATATCTTAAAGACTATTGATCTCGCCCTGTTCACTCCCCCACTAAGCTCAAGAGATCCTCCCAAAGTAGTGGTATTTTATAGCAAACTATTTCAGATGACTTATGTTGCATCATTCTGAACAGCCAGCCTCTACATTTGAAAGCTCCAAAATGTTAAGCAGCACATATTGGAAAATATGTTATATCAGTATTATAGGAGTTTGTGTGCTAAATGGAAACAAACAAAAACAAGACAAGCTTCAGTGGATATTAGCCAAGTCTTTGACAAAGTAACACAGAAATAAAAAAACTTCTAAAACGTTATTACTTACAATGTCCTCCTCCCATTCCTCCATAGTGGTTTGAAACGGCAACAAGATCGTATATGTACGGACTTGCTTTGGGATCACAGACAAACTCCGACATGTTCAGATCCCTAATAAATACAGTGTTCAAAAACAGATAAGAAAGTGGATCAATAAAAAAAGTCATACAGCTTGTGAAATACAGGCAATTTTAATCCATCTCAAAGGGTTTCCAGTCCACATTTTTATTGCAGGAGGTTTTGTATTTAAAAAAAAAAAAAAAAAAAGGAGTAATGCATTTTTAAACAAATTAAAGGGATATGGAATCCATCAGTACTGTTTTAAATCAAACAAAGAACTGAAAACTGATTAAAAAAAAAGGTTGGAATTTTTAAAACTTACGCATATGACTGTTTTAGAGTTTATAAAACCCAATTAATACTCAAGTCAACTAAGTGCAGAGTTTGGAGCTACCTATACTCTCAGGCTCAAAAAGGACCAAAAACTAGAACACACACAAATACACTGTGTACTGTAAGTTTATTCCTTTGAGCTCTTTAGATATTCTAATCTTAAATGGATGAATGTGAAATGTATTATTGCACTGAAAGGAATATATAAACAATAAAAAGGGAATTTGAAATCTATGGTCCATTCAGGACCTGAGAGCTTATCCCTATAAGATCAAAACAATTCTGCTAAATAAACATTTCGCCATGTGAAAGCTGCAAGATAATTATAAAGCAGTGGAAAAAGCTTAAAAAAGGAAGCATTTTTACTTGATTTTCATTGCTATACATGATAGTAGCCATTGGCTCAGAATGACTAAGGAAAACAGAAGGGAGATTTATTCTGCAAATGATGTTTTTTAATTTTTTAAATAAACTAAAGAACTTTGCTTGCATCATCATACCTCTAATTTGTTCTATGGTTTAAAATGTTTTAAGTAGTTTCTTATACAAAATAAGAACGAGTAGACAGATGGATGGCATGGTTACTATAATTCTTTATATTCGCAAACTTACATTTCTAAAATTTTCTTGGCTTTTACATGAGGTTTTATTTAGAATACAGCTTGTGTGATTTTATTTCAGCAAGAACACATGGGATTACGTACAGGGGCTCAGTGCAAATACTGAACCTGGAAAGAAGCTACTTCTCTAACGTGAATGTCACATGCTTGAGGGGACACGGATTGCATGAGTTGTAACTTTCACATAGCCGAGTCAGCAAACATCCACTTAGAAAAGCTTTGTGGCCCACTTGCTTTCATATTACTTCTTTGTTCCTAGTGGGGCCCTGAAATAGTGAGAGGTAAGTCTCAAAGCCATACTACTGGGTGGAAATTAACATTTTGCTGCAAGAATTGAAGTACCCCCGGACTGGAAAGTCTGTAATTTTTTAACTTGGTACAATCATCAAGGCAGAATGTATAATGAAAACCTGTCACACAAGCTTATTGTACATTAACCGATTTATAAACAAAGGTGGGTGAATTCTAGAGAAAAGCAAATACAAGCATTGAACAATGAACTAAATACAACAATACAATTAAAACCGTTTCCAAGGAAGACATTGCAGCGTTTATGGCTTAATATGGATTTATACGAGATAAAGTCATTACCCGTGAAAATGGATTATGTATTAACACATTGGTTGCAGAAAGTGACTCATTTTAAGGATAAGCTGAAAATTGTAGAGCAACGTCTGAAAACTTTAAGGGTTTACAGGTTGTGGAAAGCAGTACAGTATTTCAGAAGCAGGGTTAAGAATTTTTTTTTTTGCAAATGATAGAGAGAAAAAAAAATAATTCAAAACTGAGCAGCTAGAAAACGGATATGCAAATCTAAAAAAAAAAAAAAAAAAATTTACATTTTTGAACTGTTGCTCTAAAAAAGTTATCAACTGCTTTGCTTCAAGATGAATATGGCAATCTATATATGTCAATTAAACCTGGTTGCATATAAATGCAGAGATAATTCAGTTTTGTTTGCATAATTAATTAATTTGGGAACCAGTGCTACCCCACATCTGACAAGGTTTAAGCAAAGCATTGACTTTACCTGATTGGAAATTCAACCACAGCATCAAGCTTGTCCCTCCAATAGCGGTTATAAGAAAAGCGCTTCAAATGCACGACTAGTATTTTTGGCAGAGACCACAAGTCAAACTTCTTGGTGGCTCGTTGATGCTTCCTGCAGTTTGGGCAGTACCTATGAAAGATGGAATGATTCATGAGCACTGGTAACAATCGCACAGCAAGTAAATGAAAAATGGCAGCGTTTTCATCTAAAATTCAATGATTACCAGGGGTCATGTTCACCAAGAGTCTCTGTCTTTGTAAATAGCTGTATACAATCTCTCAGGGCTACTGTGATCTTTTTCTTCTGGGGCTGCATCATCGATTCATGTTTGTCAAAAGCCTAAAAATAAGCATAGAAAGCACTGCATTGGTATTACACTGAATGAACTCCCAATTTTAATATTCACAATTAGCCCTATCGATTATTGTTCAGGAACAGGTTCTGGTGAAGATCCACAATGATCAGCATTGTAACCAAGCAGAGTGTGCAAGGAGGTATGTAGAGAGGGAGGGAGGTATGTAGAGAGGGAGGGAGGTATGTAGAGAGGGAGGGAGGTATGTAGAGAGGGAGGGAGGTATGTAGAGAGGGAGGGAGGTATGTAGAGAAGGAGGGAGGTATGTATGTAGGGAGGGAGGTATGTATGTAGGGAGGGAGGTATGTATGTAGGGAGGGAGGTATGTATGTAGGGAGGTATGTATGTATGTAGGGAGGTATGTAGGCATTAACAGTTGTCTTATTTTTTTTCCCCACATTCTTCTGAACAACAACATTTCATAATGGGCAGAATGTTTTTAAAAAAAGTAAAAAAATGTTTTATATGCAAATATTTATTGTGAAGTTCCACTCATGTTTTCTGAGTCGACTCATTCTGCTACTTTCTCGGGAAAGTAAATGAAAGATTTCAAATGTGCATACAAAAACTTCTTCTGCATTCCAAGTTTCCTCCCACCTCAGGAAATAGTTCAGCAGAAATAAAACATAATGGTGGAATCCACTATAACATAATTTCATCTAAAAGTGAATACATTAAAACATGTATTACATGTTTTACCTGCAGAAATATTGCAGGCCTCACTGCAGCATAACTGCATATAACATTAATACAGTTACATGTTATGCTATTGCTTTTACATTCTAAATACATTTTACCAATGTTCAAGTGCAGCTCTTCATAAAACTTTTTTTTTTTTTACCCAAATGGACTACATGCCAGAATACATAGAAGAACAGACAAATTACAGGATCCAGGATACTCTGTGCAATAAAAGGAAGGCTTTGGAAAATCAGCAGTAAAAGCAGAGCGCCTCCTGCTGGAATCACAAAAATCACACAGCCACAAGTCTATCGCTGCAGAGTTTCCAGAACTGCAAATAATTTAGATATTAAATTTCAAGTGATAATTAATTTGACTCATCTTAACCATGACATGATTGTCTTTTTATTACATAAAAAAACAAACAAAAAAGAAACACAGAAAAGGATGTATTAAAATATCCTCTTGAAAGTAAGCAAGGAGAATTTCCCAGCACAATTTGACTACTTTTATGAAAGGACTTCTGTCAAACCCAACATGAGCTAGGTGTTGTAATTATATATGGTTCATTGACAAAATTCCTATGCTAGGATTAAAAAAAGAAACATTCAATATTAAACTTACTTTCAGAGATCAGATTTAGCTGCTGCAGTTAAGTGTAAGGTCACTGCATAAAGTCAGCTGCTAAATTTCCAGACAATAATCTTCATTGGTTTTAGACGTGTTAAGGTTTCTTTTGGCAATGAGCTTTTGTTTTGGGAACAGCCTAGGAACAGCTGTTTAATCTTTTATCAAGTCTGATCGTTCTCAAAACCCTTTAGACTTGTTTCTAAGTCAACCTCCTCACTCTCCCCTTAAAGACCTTGGCCCTCATTCAATTGCAATTTGGCCAATTGAATAGGGGTCTAAATAAGCACATAACATGTTTTTTTAAAGAAGTTTTTAGTTAGTAAACATCTATCCAAAAGCAAGGTTTTCACTAACTAAAAACTTTAAAAAAAAAAATATGCTATGTGCTTATTTAGACCCCTATTCAATTGGCCAAATCACAATTGAATGAGGGCCCTTGTCATGGTGGACACAAATAAATCAACTAGGAGGGTGACACTCTAATCTTTGAAAATTAACTTAATATTGAATACTCTATTATAAATCATTAAATGGGATTTTTATAAATCTATGCATAATTAACTAATGTGATAGCAAGAATTGATAGTTATTTTGTCAATTAATGGGCAAATTGAGAATACAACCTCGAGCTCACCTCTGCTTCTTGATCATCATAATACAATTTCTTTGTTTCAGTGTCCCAGTCTATTGCAATTGTAGAATAAGCTGCGATAAAATAAATAAAGTAAAACAATCTGTTGCATTCAGGGTAAAAACAAATTACAATGGTCAATAGAGTCTAATTATAAGTAAATATGTTAACCAAAGAAGTCTAATCATTTCACTTCAGTGGGGAATAAAAAAAAGGAAATTAAAGGTTTCAAAAATGGTATCATTTAATCCTTCAAGAACTTTATCGCTATAACGACATTTTCTTATTGTAAACTTGCATGGAAGTTTGCAGTCGTTTGTCTAATATTTTTTGATCCTGCACTCAAGCTTGAAATCTTATTTTTGTGCAGGCCTCTAATCATTAAATGAAAATGCTGGATATTGTGTTCAGCTTGTTAAAATAACCATAGTCTCCTAAGTATTGTTTAGCACACCAGTTGCTTACAGCTGAGTTTTAGGAAGGAGCCCTCTGCTGGCATTGATCCCACCTCCGACGTGGCGTACGAATTCACCAAGCTGAAGCTGAACAACCTCTTGCGGCACTCCTGGGCTTTCTTTGGCATTTTGTTGCAGGGGCTGCACCCGCCTTCTGAGCTCTCATCCTCCACACTATCTTCTGACTGCCCATTTGATTCCTCAAGAGACTCTTCTTGGGGCTCCCTGTCTTCTTCCAGATGATCCATCTCCTCATCTTGAATAGAGAAGAGACAAAGTCAGGTATGAAAAACAATCTACTATAATATTGGGCAGCTAACAAGTTAAGACATTTGTAGAGCACATTAAAAAGGACCTCTGCCACAAAACCATAAAAAAATATGCACAACGGCAAACTCCAAAGCATTATATCACTTACACCCACTATGTACAGGGCAACACAGCCACCTCCACTTGCTTGAACCTATTGCCTTTACACTGCAAAATTGCATCCATCAGCTTTCTATAACAAACCAGCACCCTTTAAATTGTATATTTGTAAGATTTCCATCTTGTGTCAGTGCTTTTGAAACAAGCACTATGTACATTTGATTTTAAGCTCACAAAAAGGGCCCTCCATGCTTTTGCAATGGGTTAATTTTGCTTTGATCTAGTGTATTTGGAAGCCGCATCTCATCAGAACACTGCAAAGAACTATTCCATCCTCCGATGTGGCACAAAGCGAACGTCACTGAGTCAACAGCAAGGCTATCACTATGTTCGGCGCGGGTACTCACCCCCCAGGTCCTCGGGCGCACCTCTCATAGCTCAAGGCCTCTTCTGTCGGCGAGCCTTAGGAGACAGATCAGAGGATGGAATAGTTTTACACTACCAGGTAGTGCTGTGGCACAGCCGCACACCCCAGTGTTCTGACGGGAAGCACCTTCCAAATAGTCTAGGACCTTTGCTTTTGCCATGTTGGTAAAGGATTTCTTTTTTTTTTTTTACTCTCACTCTGTCAATAGTTGTCACGCAATGTTAAACGTTACGGGCATGTGCAATGAGCGCTGTTGGTTTGACGGGGGCTGTGATGAGCGCCGAAGGTGCTCATCGCGAGGCCTGCAAGACTTTGAAAAAAGCCTTCAGGGATCATTGCCAGGGCCACGATAACCGCCGTAGGCCTTTTACGCTGATCGCAAGGCCTGCAAGACTTGGACAAAGGCTGGCAATGAGCGCCAAAGATTATGATACGTTGCGGGCTTGAAAAAAAGTTGGATGAGTGCCATATTATCAAAAACAAGGAAGCATCATCAGACACAGCAAATATGAAATAAATAATATCCCATGTAAATATGCAGTGGCTGTAAAGAATAGATTTAAGGGACTAGATATGACAGATAGAATGTCTGAAGAACTTTGGATAGAAGCTGCTGACATTATTATGCCACTTTTTCAGAAAGCTCCTGATCGAAACATGTCAGTAGGCAAACCTCTTTATGTATAGACAAATGGATTCTTGCTAACATGTAGAATTCAATCCTTTATACAAGGATTAGACATGAGCTCAGTCTGACCCCTTGTATGGATTATTTTAGATACCTTCACTAGTAATTTAGACAGTGTACTTGAACCCTTAAACTCCCTTATTTCCAATAATACTATTAAATTGTGTTAGCGACTGTTGTCACTGTTTGGGTTGGGGGACAATCTACCATTGTGGACTTTAATTCATGAATTAGGGGATGGGCAGTACTTAAATACTGCAATTTTTTTTCCGTTTTAGTAAAGCAAGTATTTATGACCATCACTAGTAACATTATCTGAACCCTCTAAATTTCACCTATTTCCAAATACAGAAAATAAATAAATAAATCACTGCTAGCGATCTTCGTCACTCCGTCTTGGGTGGGAGACAATCTAATATTGTGGATATGTTATTTTGCAGTATATGCAAAGTGATACAATGATCATAAACGGATGTAGTAAATGTTACTTTGTATGTAACAGGAGACACTGATTATTTAATCTTACCCAGAATTTTGTCTATGGTATGTTAAAAGGTTTAATAAAATTTACTTTTTATCTTTGTTTTATACTTTTTCTGCCTTTGGAGCTCTTTTTTCTCTACGTTTAACTAGCGACTTGCCCGTCAAAAATGACGGGGCAATAACATTTTAAGCCACGGCAATGCTGTTTGAAACACAATATAAAGCTTTTTCTACTCTGAGGAACTTCCTGGCAAACCATTGGTTTAGTTGTGTAAAGCGCCATTTTAGCTTCGTAATGTTATTAGTTGCAATTTAGTGTTAGACAAATGACGCCATTTTACATGTGCTACGAGGCTCAAGCATTTTCCGTGCTTCCTAACTGTATTTTTGTACCTCGTACGCCCCTGGCAAAAGTCGTACATGCCTGGCGGTGTTTTGCGCATTTCGGGGTCATGTAGCCTTGATGGAATTTTTTCGGCCGCCATTTTCTCGCATAGCCGATTTTCAAGTTCCTGAACTCCTTAAATTCGACTTTAATTTGTGTGCAACCTCACTGGCAGATGTCGTGGCGGTCCCCCCTTGCTGTGTGATTTTTTTTTTAAATGTTTTGTTTGTATTTTGTAGTGTTCTTGTTGTTTTTGGATGTACGCGTTTCGTCCGTTAACTTCGTATTTTTGCGACCTTGTATTTTTTTTATTTTTAGTTTTGCGGGTCGTGTATATATATATATTTTTCTAAGTACCGCGGCGTGGTTTTTGTTTTCAAAGTCCCGCTTTTCTGGGTTGTTTTTTTACCGCAAGTGAGGCGCGGTAGAGCCTCCACCTCCGCAAATTCTGCCCCTCACTTGGTGCCTCCACCTCCGCAAATGCGTCCCTCGCTTTGCGAGATCCACATTTGCGGCCAGAACTGCGTCCATCGCTTTGCAGTTTGACAACTATTAAATGTGATCATAATTATCCAGAAATACAGCAACAAAGAATATTGCCAAAAAAACTAAGGTGGCAAACTGGCTGTTTGATGAGGCTTTGAAAGTAGCACAAGAAAAGGAAAGCATAAGGTTTGGGGAAAGGAAAATATTGATCCAAACACTGCAGAATTCCAGAGGATAGCAAGAAGAGACAAACCTCTGGGAGAGTAAAGTGGGACGGGCCATAGGATGCCTTGCTGATAACAAAGCTGCAGGAATTAAAGGAATCCCAATAGAACCTTTCAAAATTCTACAAGATGATGTTGTGGAAATGTGCCTTTGACTGTGGGTCATAACAAAATGTGTAAAGCTCTTAAAAAGATGGGTACCAGACCATCTCATCTACCTCGAGGTAGGTGAACAAATAAGCCACGGTCAGAACCAAACATGGAACAACTAAATGGATCAAGATGGTGAAAGGAGTGCAATTAGGTTGTATATTGTTACCTTATTTATTCAACTTATATGCAGAATACCTCACGAATAAGGCCAGGCCAATATTGCCAAAAAAAAAAAAAAAAAGCAGAGATGCACAAATGATACTATCTTGATGGCTAAAAGTGAGAAGTGACTAAAGAGCCTATTGATGAGGGTGAAAGAAGAGTGCAAACGCGGACACGTATTGTGCAACACAACCACATAGGAGGCTTCAATGCGTTTTCCAAACTTTTACATTATTCTTCACCAGTAACATAAGAAAATAAACAAAATATGAAATAGGCGTAGCAGAGCAACACCTAGAATTGTAGAATAGTTTTTTTGCTATCCCAGCTTGCATTCAGATGCTCTGAATGCAGCAAATCCATTTCAATATACTTTACTAGCTATTTAACAACGTCAAAAATGATGGGCGTAAAATTGTAAACCAGGCAATGCTGTTTGCCGCACAATGCGAGGCTATGGCCTGCCTGAGCACCTTCAGCGCTCATTGTGAGCCTCTGCCCCCATGTACTTAAACTTTCCTGCTTTGCACTAATCACTTTTGCCGCTCATTGCGAGCCCCGCGCTGAGTGCCTTCGGTGCTCATTGCAGCCCAAGTCCCGTGTGTCTCAACTGCTTGCCTCGCAAGGCCCGTAAAGTGTGACCGACATCATAAGCGTTCCGAACACGGACAACTATAATAGTGATATGTAATAAACTGGCCTTTTTTTCCTCTGGATTCCAAAAGTCTTTCTTTAACTTTGCAGTGTAGAAGCTGAAAGCTATCTGCTGACTGACCAGGTTTATTTTTTTTACACTCAGCAGCTTGCTCATTAGCATCTACAATGCAGTATCCTTGACTTTCTTTTAATCCAAAAATACATTATTTTGCTCAGCAGCTGGCTATCTGCTTCTACACTCTTGCTGATCTTTGGGCTGCAATTCTCCCTCTGGCAAATTAGCAACACTTCCTCTTTGGGCTGCAACTAGCTCTTCTACAGACTATCCTGGCATTTTCACAGCTGCAGCCCCATTGTGATCCAAGAGCTTTTAACACCTACAGTATTGGATTGGGCAAATGCCACTATCCAGGCCTCAGGTTCACACACCTTTAGGACTCTACTCAAATATACATTGTAACAAAGCCATACAGAGATGTGGTAATGTTAACATTTACAACTCAAGAACATTAAGGCCTTGTGATACATCTATCAATGTGACAAATCACCACAGAAAGCCATAGGGGGGGTTTCATGTAATTTATACTCTGACAATTGCGTATTAAAATTCATTATTTCAACACTTCCACTATTTGTTTAAAAAACAATAGTATAGTTGTGTGTACTTTTGACTCCTTTGCAACGTACAAAGTTGACAGGATGTGCGAGGCAGGGAACTGCAACAGGTAAGTAATAGAAAAATAATTTACTTCTATCAGACCAGATAACATTTTCAAAATCAGAGTTGTACAGGCAACTTTCATGTTACTTTAGCATATTTTATTATACTGTATATTTCTTGCCATTTGATTAAATGTATTTCACTACTCATGATTTCTTGCTTTCTCCCATATATACTCTATTTGCAACTATCACCTATTTACAACAATATTTGGCAACTGGTTTCATGTTACTAATCAAGAAGTTTAATAATCTATGCTATTTAAGGACGATAGCCAATTTATCTTCTAACCATATAGTGTAATATTGTGCTTTTGAAGAATCAAGATTATACATATATTTTATTATTTGATATAGGACAGACAAATACTATTCACTCAAATTAAAGGCAACAACATACCTTCATATATCCCGTTGGAGCCATTGCAGACTTGGTTGTCTGTGTCTCTGCAAATATACTCCCCAGGCAATGGTGTTTTTAGATAGCGTCTGTGAAAAGAAAACAGAGATGCTAAGACACTAGAAATAAAATGCATGGACTTTACTATCAGGAACACTTGTAAAGCATTTTTAACTATAAAAAATAAATGTAATACTTGTGTACCCTAAAAGTAGTGTATTATGAAAAAGTGCTATACATATGTAAAGCGAATATTTGTATAAAAAAAGGGTAGGGAGGGGATTGTAAAATCCTCAACAAAATAATTTAATAGATAATAATAGAACAATGCCTATTTGAGGATTTTATTCTTTAGCTTTCTCGTTCTTTATTATCTTTATTTATATTGCGCCGACATATTCCGTAGTGCTGAGTTCTTTGAATTTATTTACATTCTTCATGAGGAAAAGTAGATGAAAAGTAAAATGAAGGCTGGACACAAATAGTTACATAGCAATGGAGTAAGAAAAAGAAAAAAAAAAAAGGGAAAGGACTTTGCCAAAGGCGCTCAGCGCAAGCCTCGCAATGAGCGCCGAAGGTCCTCATGGTAAAAACGGTTTTACATTATGTCTAAAACAGCATTCCCTGGTTTACAATTTCATGCCCGTCATTTTTTGATGGGCAATTCGCTAGTCACATATTATAATTGTCAAACTGCAAAGCGAGGGACGCAGTTCGTGCCGCATTTGCGGAGGTGGAGGCTCCCACGTCCGCTGCAATGAGACGAAGGCTCATTGCAGGCCACAAATGCGGACCTCGCAAAGAGTGTCCGCATTTGCCGAGGTGGAGGCTCTACGGCGCCTTAAACTCGGTAAAAAGCAGCTCAGAAAAGCGGGACTTTGAAACAAAATAAAGAGCTTAGAAAAAATAAATAATTATTACAAGGTCACAAAAATACGAAGTTAACGCCCGAAACGCGTACATACAAAAATGAAAAATTAACACAAAAAACATAACAACATCACACACACCACGGGAGGACAACCAGGACGTCTGGAAGTGAGGTTGCACGCAAATTAAAGTCAAATTTAAGAAGTTTTGGCACTTGAAAATCGGCTAAGCAACCCAAAAAAAACTAAAACAAGGCTAAATAAGACAGACGTGAAAATCACCGCCAGGCACGAACAAGTTACACAGGAACGTAGCAGATACACAATATACAACGGACGGAAAATGCTCCCAAGCCAAGTAACATATAGAAAAAAAAAAACGCCATTTTACAACACTAACTTGCAACGAACAACATTAGGATTTTAAAATGCCGCTTTACCCGCCAAAACAAAACGGTTTGCTCTCATGCATACAGCCTATTTACACTGCACACTTGCTGACACTTTCTCCTCAGATGATCAACAGTCCAACTGTACATTTTTCAGATGCAGGAAAATACAAAGATTGTTAGCTCTTCAGAATATTGATTGCTGCATATTACATATAAATAGGTAAAGTATATTAATTTATTAATTCATATTACTTTATCAATTCACTGTACTCACAGTTTTTTTATTGTGATCGTTGCAAAGCAGGACACTTGAAGTACACAAGGGGAGAGGCTCACAATGAGCGCCAAAGGTGCTCATTATGAGTCACAAGATGAGCACAGAAGGCTCGCAATGAGCGCCGAAGGTCCACAGAGGAGCAAAAGCCTTACATTGTGTGGTAAACCGCATTGCCATGCCTTACAATTTTATTGCTGTCATTTTTGACAGGCAAGTCGCTAGTATCACATATATAGTTGTGAGCAGGAGAGCCAGCCAGAGTCGTTGCTCATGCTTGCAAAGTTTACCTCGCAACGCAAACATACGAGATACGTTAACACTCATTACGACCTCGCAAAAATCGTCCGCAACCACGCAAACATGAAAAAAATCAAAACACAATAAATACACACAGCACATACATAAGAAGCTTACCTACAGCAAGAGGGAGCATCCAGGACCTCAAAAAAACAACTTACACCTTAATTTAACTAAAAATAAGAGTTTAGACACTAAAAAATTCTCTAAGCGAGAGAAAAAATGGCCGCCGAACAAAACGAAAACGAGGCGACAGCACTAACCACGCAAAACACCACAAGAAACTCGCAAAACACCACAAAAGACTTACGGATATTCCGCTAAGACGCATACCACACATTACCCGCCATTTTACGACAATGCGGAAGTACACGACTATGCTAACGGTTTGGTCTCGCGCACGCACACTATTACACTGCACACATTCAGCACGCTTACACAGCAGCTCCACACCACTAATGCTGCAGCAACATCAAAACAGATTGCAGCTCTTCAACACAATGCTTTAAAATACGTAAAGTATATTAATTTATTAATGTATTATATATTTCATTATTACACACCAAACAGCATTAGCTACCTTACAATTTCATTGCCGTCATTTTTTGACGGGCAATTCACTAGTTTATATATAAAAAGGTAATCATATCCCCTCTTACATGCCTTTTTTTTTCTAGAGTAAATACGTTTAATTTGGTTAGTCTTTCTTCATAACTTAGCCCCTCCTTTCCCCTTATTAGATTTTTTTTTACCCTATTCAATCTATTTGCCAGCACTTTAGCATAGATTTTAATATCAGTATTAATAAGAGAGATTGGCCGGAAGTCTTTACCTAAAAAAGAAAGAATGTACGTATTGTATATACATCTTATTTAGGTTATAATGTGTTTGAAGCATTTATTTTGGGGTAATACCTGTCTTATTTCATTAAGTGAGCTAGTTAAATCAAATATAATTTCTTTATGAAAAATCTTGTAATATAAGTTAACATAACCATCAGGGCCCGGTGCTGAAGAGAGCTTTAATTTTGAGATAACATCTAATATTTATTTTTCAGAAATTGATTTATTCAATTCTTCCAGCTTTTTGGGAGAGATTCTTTGCAAATGTATCTTATCCCAAAAAAAATTGGATTTCAGTTCCTTTAGATTTGTTTACATCTTTATCTGCCAAATTATATAGGTCCACATAGTATGCTGCAAGTGTTTCTGCTATTTTAAGGGGATTAGATTTCACTTTTGTACCTAATTTGATCAATTCTTTTTTGAGTGGTGTTGGCTCTGTATTTACTTGCTAGAATTTTTTTTGCCCAAGTGATGTAAACGCTTTTGGAGAGCCCATATGGAATCTATTTTATTTTGCTCTAGAATCTTAATCTGTTTTTGTAAATTCTTTATCTGACCCATATTTGATGAACTTTTTCATCGTTTTTTATTGTCTCTATCCACTTTAGTTAACTTAATATATAATTCCCTAAGAGGTGTTCCATTTTTTTTTCCATTTGGGCCTGTATTTTTATACAAATTCCCTGTATATGAGCCAGCCATACAGTTGTACTGGATACTACAGAATGTCTATTGAGGGTAAAAAACTCTTCAATAGCTTGTTTAAATTTAGCTTTACATTTCTGATCTTTCAATAGAGAACCTTTAAATTTCCAAGCAGGAGCAGCGTTAACTGTTGTGCCTATTTTAAAGGTGGCCAGATATAAAATCATGATCGGAGTAATTTATTGGGTCAATTTCGGCTTTGATCAATTTTGAGCGTTAATTCATTTACAAATATATAAATCTATTCTCGAGTAAGAGACATGTCTAGGAGAGTAAGAGGCATGTCTAGGAGTTTTTTTTCCATGGGATTGAGACACCTCCAAGAGTCAAATAAACCACATTTATATGTGATCTTATTAAAACTGTCTAACCTTTGTGTTGTGTTTTGATTAACTTTTGATCTTATATTTATTTTTCGATCTAGACAGGGATTGAGAACACTATTAAAGTCGCCACAGAATATCAAAAGGCCAGATAAATATTTCTTCAACAAATTTAAGGTTCTAATAACGAATTCACACTGGCCTTTATTAGGGGCATAAAGATAGTAATTTTATTATTGTTGATTATACCTTTCCAGAAAGAAAAACGACCTTCTGGGTCGGTTGCAGAAAAAAGTCTTCTTTCCAAGTTAATTTTTTATTGAAGAAGATTGCTGTACCTCTTTTTTGTGTGTCATATTTTGAATTACTAACCGAAACAAAGTTTGTTATTATACTCTATCCCTCTTTCCACCTGCCAATGCATCTCTTGGAGACAAACTATGTCAGCGTTTTTTTGCTTCCCTTGCTTCTATACCCTTAATACATGCTAATATTGTATTTGCCTTTGCAGATGCTGCTTGGCATTGAGCATTGAGGTGGTTGTCCACAAGTACCCCCTAATCCCTTTCAATATTGGATACCCCTATATTTGCTCCATTAAGATTATAAATTGTATGGCGATTTTTCATGGCCAAATGCATAACTTTACATTCATTCATATTAAATCTCAAATGCCATTTAGATGCCCATTCCTCTAATTTATGCAAATCCATTAAGACAGAAACTACATAATATTTATTTTAATTTAATTACCTTGCGCAACTTCGGGTCATCAGCAAAATTAGAGACAAAACTTTCCAGTCATACTTCGAAGTCTTTAATAGATATAATTTAATTAATAAATATGGTAAAAAGTAGAGGATCTAATACTGAACCATGAACTTACCACCTTAGTCCAACCTGAGTAGGTTTAATTTACAACAACCCTTTGCTTCCTGTCTTTTAGCCAGCTCTCAATCCATGAGCAGATTTACTGCAGTTCATGTGTCCCTTAGTTGGCACAATAGTCTTCCATGTGGCACTATCAAAAGCCTTCGCAAAAATCAAAAAGACTTCGAGTTGCATCTACCCACGTTCCTACTAACCTACTCGTAGAAACTAATTAGATTTGTTTGACATGGCCTATCCCTCTTATTCTTGTATACTATCCATCATTAACCTTTCTAAAAAGGTTTCCCACTAAAGAAGTGAGGCTTAAAAAGTCTATAATAACTCCCTGGATTTGCTCTTGCTACCTTCTTAAATATATAATCTCTGCTTTTCTCCAGTCATCTGGTAGCAACCCTGTGGTGAGTGAGTCTTGAAAAAATAGATAATGGTTTGGTTATTACAGAACCCAGTTCCCTCAGTACCCTTGGGTGTATTCCATCAGGCTTTATTAACATTTATTTTTGTTCAACCTCTTCCTGCATTAACCATTTGCCAAAAGGTAGTGCAGTCCCAATTTTGTTGGGGTTTCCCAACCACTGATACTTCCCTTGTATAGAAGAAAATAAAATTTAGTTCATCTACATTTTCCTGGTCACTAATTACCAGATAGTCTGTTCCTATAGCTTTCTTCCTGGTCTTTTTCCCATTAATATCTAAAAAAAATATTGAGCTAGCTTTTCATTTTAGATTACAGCCAGTCTAATAGCTCTTTTGCAAGCCTTGTTGATTTGCTTGTCCTCACGTAAAGCAGTCTCTGTTCCCTTTCATGTATAATCTAAATGCCTGTTTTTTACTCTGTATCTTGCTCTTTAAACCATTGTTAAGTCACATGGGATGTGATTTACTCCTACTTTTATTTCCACATGGTATATTGTGATAAGTATGTATTTGAACCATTTACATTTTAATTTAGTAAGGCATTGTCCTTTTATCTTCAGTACTTTAGAGGTCAATTCATTGTTCCAGTCCAAACATTGTTTTGCTGCCCTTAGACCATTAAAATCTGCCCTTTCAAAATTAAGAGAGTTTTTTGATGGCCTCTTACAGCTTTGTTTTTGAATTCAATCGCAAATGTGTGTTGTGGTCACTTTAAAACATTCATACTATATCATTATTATTTGTGAGGACTAAATCCCTAATTTCTAGTAGGTTCTTGTACAACCTGGCCCAGATCATGATCTTTGAGTGTACTCAAGAACCTGCTCCCCCTTAGCTGAACTGCTGGTCTAATTCACTACATTTATTTCAGGAAAGTTAAAATCTCCCATTATTAAAACTTTACCGTGCTTATTATTAATTTGCTGCTCCGCTGTTAAACTCAACCTACTAGCATTCAAAATTATAGCTAGTTGCACCATAAATATCTTCTCTATCTATAGGCTTAACATACAGACAAATCCATTCTCTTTTACCATTGTCCCATCTTTCCTAAATAGGTTATAAACATCCAAACAGTCCAGTCATAAGTCACCCCACCATGTTTCAGAAATGACTATTAAAGCCTTATTTTCCCTGGCAAGCTTATGGCATCAGCAAGCATAAACCTTATGTTATGAGTCTTCATTCCTTATCCCATCTACACAGTCTACCAAACTTATTTTGAATTATGATAAGTTATATTCGAGAGAGGAAAGTCACCGAGTGGTAAAAGACTGGGGCAGAAGAGCAGACAGATAATGTTCCTTCTACAAAGTTAAAGCTTTGACAAAACATGCAAACATTTTTGATTAAGTGAATAAGAAATGTATTGCGTTGTGTTTTACACAATAGAGGTTTCTATCTGTGCAAAAACATTTCAACAAATCACCAAAATATTTAGACGACTAGTTGACCATCAAAAATGTCTTTAGCAGTGGTCATTATGCATCACATACACTTTCATAGAATATAAAAAAGCAGAAATCCTATTTTTGTTATGAATTTGATATTACAGTAATAGAGGCTCCACTTACTGGATTCTCTCCAACACAACGTTGTACAGAATTTCTGCAGTGACATTGTGTTTTGATATAGACACCAGCAGAGGCTGCCCATACAGGATAGTGCCAGCCGAAGAGGCCTGCCGGAATCGCCGCTCTCGAAAACAAATAGGCAGCGTGATCCATTCAGCAACTTCTCCCCCAGGAGGTCGGACATCATAACTGCATGGAAAACAAATAAGCAATGAGAGAGACAAGAAAAAATGTCTAAGAACACTATGTAGCCAACAACTGTGAATATTACATAGTTACATAGTATTTAAGGTTGAAAAAAGACTTTCAGTCCATCAAGTTCAACCTTTTAAGATCTCCTTTGATCTGCAATATGCGGATTAACTATTAATTCATTAGTTGTTAATTAATTATTAATCAATTATTTAATGTTTTTTGTTTTTTTTTTATTATTATTAATTAGTCCAGAGGAAGGCAAATAGAAAAAACAAACAAAAAAAAAAAACCCAAAAAAACACAAGCGAGACTTAGCCAATTGTCTAAAGGGAAAATGTTAAAAATTTGGATCATTACGGTCTCTCTAATTATCCTTTATAACCCTGAATTCCCTTTTTAATTAGAAATAAATCTAGTCCAATTTTAAAGTTATCTATCGAATCCGCTGTCACCACCTCCTCTGGTAGAGAATTCCACAGATTAACCACCCTTACTGTGAAGAACCCTTTTCTTTCTTTGAGGTGGAATCTTTTTACTTCTAACCTCAAGGGATGTCCTCTTGTCAGTTGAAAACCTCTTGGCACAAAAAGCTCCCCCGACAAATCTTTATACTGACCCTGGATGTATTTATATAAGGTAATCATATCTCCTCTTAGACGCCTTTTTCTAGAGAAAATAAGTTTAATTTGGTTAGTCTTTCTTCATAACTTAGCCCCTCCATTCCCCTTATTAGTTTTGTTGCCCTTCTCTGTACCTTTTCCAGCTCTAAAATGTCCTTTTTATGAAGTGGTGCCCAAAATTGTACTCCATATTCCAAATGAGGGCATACTAGAGATTTGTATAGTGGCAGAATTATATTTGCTTCCCTGGCTTCTATACCCTTCTTAATACATGCTAATATTTTATTTGCCTTTGCAGCTGCTGCTTGGCTTTGAGCACTGTTACCTAGGTGGTTGTCCACAAGCACTCCCAAGTCCCTTTCAATATCTGATACACCTAGCTCCATTAAGATTATAAATTGCATGGCTATTTTTCCTTCCCAGATGCATAACCTTACATTTATTCGTATTAAATCTCATCTGCCATTTAGATGCCCATTCCTCAATTTTATGTAAATCCCCTTGGAGGGAAAGCACATCATTTTCTGATTTAATTACCTTGCACAACTTTGTGTCATCAGTGAAAATGGAGACCCCACACTCCAATCCTACCTCTAAGTCATTAATAAATATGTTAAAAAGGAGAGGACCTAATACTGAACCCTGAGGAACCCCACTTACCACATTAGTCCAATCGGAGTATGTTCCATTTACAACAACCCTTTGCTTCCCGTCTTTTAGCCAGCTCTCAATCCATGAGCAGATATTTACTGCAATTCCTGTATCCCTTAGTTTGCCCCATAGTCCCCCATGTGGCACTGTATCAAAAGCCTTTGCAAAATCCAAAAAGACTACATCCACTGAGTTGCCTTGATCCAGGTTCCTACTAACCTCCTCATAGAAACTAATTAGATTTGTTTGACATGACCAATCCCTCATAAACCCATGTTGACTCCTACTTATAATCCTGTTCAAATAGACATATTCTTGTATATTATCCCTTATTAACCCTTCTAAAAGCTTCCCCACTACAGAAGTGAGGCTCACTGGTCTATAATTCCCCGGATTTGCTGTTGCTCCCTTTTTAAATATAGGTATCACATCAGCTTTTCTCCAGTCATCTGGTAGAGACCCTGTGTTGAGTGAATCTTGAAAAATTAAATATAATGGTTTGGCTATTACAGAACCCAGTTCCCTTAGTACCCTTGGATGTATTCCATCAGGACCCGGGGCTTTATTAACATTTATTTTTTCCAACCTCTTTTGGATTACTTCCTGTGTTAACCAATTATTTGGTGAAGGTAGTGTAGCCCCATTATGTCGCAGTGTCCCAACCACTGGTACCTCCCTTGTGTATACCGAAGAAAAGAACCTATTTAGCTCATCTGCCTTTTCCTGGTCACTATTTATCAGATGGCCTGTGTCACATTGTAATGTTCCTATAGCTTCCTTCCTCGCCTTCTTCCCATTAATATACTTAAAAAATATTTTAGGGTTAGTGTTACTCTTTTTGCAATTAATTTTTCATTTTCTATTTTAGCCAGTCTAATCGCGCTTTTGCAAGCCTTGTTGATTTCCTTGTATTCCCGTAAAGCAGTCTCTGTCCCCTCTTGTTTGTAGAATTTAAATGCCTGTTTTTTACTCCGTATCTTGATCTTTAAATCATTGTTAAGCCACATGGGTTGCGATTTACTCCTTTTACTTTTATTCCCACACGGTATATGCTGATGTGCATGTATATTTAGTAAGGATTTAAATGTTGTCCATTTATGTTCAGTATTTTTACCTATCAGTTCTCTGTCCCAGTCTATACTTTGTATTGCTGCCCTTAGACCGTTAAAATCACAGGGAAAGATTGTTACAAAAAGACCACTGTAATTTTCTCACAAGGGGAACTAGTTTAAAATTATGCATTGATCTTTAGTAACATTTCTAAAAACATTTTAAGGGTTTTAGACAAAAATAGGATTAGATCAGGACAAAATTATCTATAGACTGTCCCTAAAGAAAACTCTTTTAGCTAATTAAATCACAGTAAAAGGAAATTTGGACAATGGACAGTGCTGTGATGATCCAACTTCATGACTGAATATTTGGCTTGGATAAAGCCACCTACTGCAACCTCATATTATAAAAACTAGTGTTAGTAACGCTCTGTAACCTGCCCCACCCACATCACCTGGGGGAGCGGAGTGAAGGGGAAAGAGAGGAGATAGAGGAAAGGAGAGGGGGAATAAAGATTGTATTTAATTTTCACATTCCAAATAATGTTCTATTAATTACAAATTCTATTTTTGCAGCCAACTTTCCAATGAAATGGTCCGATACTGTCTTTTATGACTGGTAATTACCCTAGTTGACCTCATAGTGAGCAAAGATCAGCAGCGTATATTGATCTTTAAATAAAAATATATATTTTACTTTTAAAATATAAGTTTTAGTAACGACTATTGTACAATTAAAAACTGTGCAGTCAGGTCAGTAATTTCATCCTAAATCCTTTAGCAGCACAACAGAAAGAAGAGATGCTGAGGAATACCATATGGTATACCAGATGGTCTTGTTGGTAGTTTAAAATCCATATGTGGCCACAGATCTTGCTTACCTTTAATTAAAGCATAAGAGTGCCAAAAAGAAGATGCCCGATTAAGATCTATCATTTATTGCAAGACTCCAGTAAGCTCTGCATTTACGGAGTCATTTCAGTATCTTGCATTTCTAGGGAATTATCTACAGAAATCAGTAGATACAAATCCATAAGGCAAATGTAGCTTGCCCGTTCTACACCTGACTCAAAAAAAAAAAAACACACAACTGATTTATTTACTCCCTTACTAGATTAGTCCCTCACTGTTCAGATTGAAAGTATTTGTGGAATAATTTACTAACACAAAGAGGTCGTCCCGCTCCATGATGTGGCTCAGCATCTCATCGGTTTGGAAGATTTTGTGAAAACGATGATTGTACACATCTGTCACCACCATCTAAAAAGTGAAAACACACATGAAATTACTTTGCAAACATGAAAATAAATATGACAACATTTCTGCTATCTGCAGATAAATACTTACAGTCTCAGCAGGTACTCCAGACAGTTTGGACAGAGCTGAACATAGATCGGACACCGTTCCCATTTTTGGAACCACCAGACGGTACTGTAACGCAACAACCAATCATAACAATTTTTATTGTGGTTTTCTCTTAAATAAAAAAGTTCAAACGATACCAGACCTGGCTTACAAAAAGTCAGAATCTAGTAACCATAACATTTTAAGAATGCATGAAAAATTAATGATCTGAAAACTTCAACACCTGTTTTACAAACGCAGCTTATGAAATCTTGGGGCATACTCCTGACACTGCATTGGTTCCCTAAAGAGTTAGATTTATTTTAAAAACTGTTTGTGACATAGCAATAAATAATAAATTTAGCTATAATTAGCACTGCCAATGAAGGCTATTTTTTCCATTCCAAAACAAGACTTGGCCAACTGGAATAGCCATGTCATTTTAATTAAGGTTTGTTTACTGCAAACTCCACCAGGTAAGATTGAGATATATTACGAATACATAAAATGAACGTAAAACAAAACATTAATCACTTTTATACTGACATGAGCAACAAGTCACTAGGAGGAAAGGGAACACAAAATGAATGCCAACGCATAGTATGTTTCTACTAAAACAGATTTTTTGATTTGCATGTAAAATAACGTTACCTTTTCTTCAGGATTAAGAATAGGTTTAAACATAGGCAGTTCATAACTTATTCCCCTCAGTTTGATAAAATGTTTAACATTTGACCTGTTTTATCAGGACTTCTAGAGTGGAATGCTGTTCTACTCTATGCTTCAAAATTGCTGCTCTCTATATTAACCGAATTAAGCAAACCAATAATTATGTAATATTGATGCAAAATATAAATTCTTATGGTCCAGATTTAGCACGCCCCCATATACAGTCATTGCTCTCAACCTTACCTGGGTGGGTTTACACCGAGGGTCTGCATGGACTAAAAACACCTCCATTGTACGGTCTTTCTTCATGGGCAGAGGAAGGGTCAGATAACAGAAGGGGTCAAAAGTCACAGATACTTTGGCGCATTCTGGACACACAAGTGTGGACTTAAAGAGCCCGTGAAATATGTCAACAATGATGGAGTTGTTCCGCAGTAAGTGATTGTTCCACGCTTCCTTAGCTACAATCTACAAAACAAAAAAAAGTGAAAAATGTAATATGGTATCAACATAAAAATACACGGAGCAAAGAAACCAGATCGAGTCAGGTAAAGATTTGCTTCCTCACATGAAGGAATGAATGGCAGTTGCATGTTATATAGGGTGGAAGCATTTTAATCTTGATATTAGAGTCAAATGTCACGTGCTGTATATCAGGGATGCTGACAAAATGTTCCAGAATATAAGCATACAAAATGCAGAATATTGCTTTATACAAATGCAACCTTGCTGTTCTATCAACACTCTTCTTTGAAAACAACCTATACATTGTACTGGCCGTATTCATCTAAGTTAATTGTTCCTGAGATATTCAGCATTGTTTGGGTGATTCATTTATGCAAAATGTGCAGCACCATATCGAATTGGTAGCTGAGAGTGCTTGATAAGGGAGGCAGATAGAATAAAAAAAATATTTATATATAATACTGGGGATACTGTTTTTACCACCACAGAAACAAGAAAGCAAACTGACATCAAAGCAGCTAATCAGGAGCCTCTCAAACAATGCTTAATAGGAATGACCTACTTTAGTCTAATATAATAATTTTCATTTAAAGTTCTAGCATTCAGGAACTATTTGAAAGACCATCTGCTGTCTTTTTCATACCGAGTCCTCGCGGCCATTGGCATCTTTAAGCTCCAGGTACGGCTTTTTCTTAACTCTGTTCAGATCCTCATGAAGGCCATCCAGAAGAAATGCCAGGAGTTCCTGAGAGTCCTGCTGCTGGTACCCTGAGAACTGGGGAGCGAATCGACCAACTTGTGTCTAGAGAGATAGCATACATTTAAAGAACATGTGCAAATGAGAAAAAAAAAAAAAAAAAGCAAAACCTAAAATGATGTACTGTGAACTCTGTCAAACAAGGTTTTTTCCCCTACTGATGCAATTTGTGAAGAACCACCAAGAAGTAGCCTACAAATGTTTACTAGATGGCTTTCCATAAGATGTAAACATTCTTTCTGCAGTTTTAAAAACTATTCAAACAAAAAGGACAGATATAAACTATATACAAAAAAAAAAAACACACACAATATTTTCTAAACAATCAAGCATTATACATTTACGAAACAAAAGTATAATTAATTTCTAAAGTAAACAATACATTCCAATATATTTTTGCATATGCTCTTAAAGAATACTTTGAGTTAAAAATATGCCACAATTTACACAATGTATTTATGTGCACATGGAATTGGAATGGAATTGATGGTCAGACCTGCATTCAAAATGAAACTGCAGTGTTATAAAAAAATAAAAAATACAAAAACTTCCCCTGGTAAACTACATATGAAAACTTTAAAGCTGGCTCCTGACTTGTCAAGGACCGAGTCTGGTGACAATCAAATACTCTTACTTTAAAAACACGGGGTGCCACATAGTTATGTGATCCAGACCAAATTTGCCGAATCAAGTCTGCGTAGGCCTCTGCAATCTCCCCTTTCATTCCCAGTGGATTGTCTCTGTTAATTTCTTTCTCATGTTCATCCAACAGAAAGTACTCAGTCAGAGGTGGGGTGTTACTCAGGCACTTCAAGAAGAAATAAATGAAAATAGTATTCGGTTATTAAACAGTCAAAGACTTAGAATAAAACCTGAGTGTATACTATGATTATTATCTTATTTGTATCGCGCCAACATATTCCATAGCGCTGAATGTATGATGCAACGTTATTGTGTTTCTGTACCTGCAGTGCAGAGTTCATGAAGCAAGTGTTCCCAAGATTGCTGAGACCACATAGCCCTGGCTGAGACTGATTTTCCCTGTAATTGTATGAATTATAGGATCCATAACCTCTGAAATGAACAAGAAATAAAAAAATAAAAAAATTACAATATCAGCAACCATTGCAGATGATGAAAGACAAAAACTTGCAGGTATCACATATGGTTGTCAAACTGCAAATCGTCGGCAAGAACTGCGTCCCTTGCAAAGCGAGGGGCGTAGTTCGGCTCCGCAGTTGCGGAGGTGGAGGCTCTACGGCACCCCACAAGCGGTTACAAACAGCCACAGAAGCGGGACTTTAAAAAAAAAAAAAAAAAAAATCTAGAACACACAATGACTAAATACGGACTTAAACAAAAAATACGAGCCGCGGGACTTAGAAAAAATAAAAAAAATATACAAACTTGCAAAAATACAAACTTAACCGAACCGCAAAAAACATTAAACAAAACAGAATACACACACAAATAAAAAACATTACACAAAGCAAGGGGGGGGGGGGGGGGGCAGCCAGTACATTTGGGAGTCAGGTTGCACTCAAATTTAAGTACAATTTACAGAGTTTAGACACTTGAAAATCCCTTAAGTGCAAAAAAAAAACAAAAAAAAAAAAACGAGGCTACACGACCCCTAAACCCGCAAAAAAACCGCCAGGCACACCTACGACTTTTACACAAACCCGTACGAGGTACAAAAAACACTATTAGCAAGGACGCAAATTCATGCACACCCACGTACCACATAAATTGCCGCCATTTTAGAACACTAACTTACAGAATGCGGAACTACACAAACTGTTTCCCCTCACGCATGCAGCCTATTTACACTACACACATTGCTGACACTTACACCTCAGCTCAACAACAGTGCAAACCTACATTGTATGCTGCAGGAACATCAAAACAGATTGTTAGCTCTTCAGCACATTGCTTGCTGCATATTTTAACAAATAGGTAAAGTATATTAAATTTATGATTTCATTAATCATAAAAAAATACATATACAGAAAAAAACAAAAAAAACACCACAGTATCCCAATAGACGACAAAGGCCTTCACCGCGCACCTCACAAGGAGCGCCAATGGTGCTCATAGGACATCAAGTACACCAGGGGAGAGGCTTGCAATTAGCGCCAAAAACAGATCAGCGCAGACCTTACGAGAGGAAAAGTGCCTCTGATAAAAAAAATACACCAACCGAGAGGCTCGCAATGAGCGCTGAAGGCGCTCAGCGCGAGGCTCGCAATGAGCGCCGAAGGATCTCAGACGACCAAAACACTTACTGTCTGTGGCAAACAGCATTACCTGCCTTAAAATTTTATTGCCCCGTCATTTTTGACTGGCAAGTCGCTAGTTCTTCATAATAAAAAAAAGTCTCAAGAGTGCTGTTTAGGTCTCTTTACAAACAGGCCTTTCGCCCAATAAATAAAGCCAGCATTTCAAAGGCATTCACAGTAAAATGGATAAAACTCTTGATAGAGATTACACTCAATATAAATAAAAAAAAATCATGACACAAAACAGGACAGTATTGTGCTCCAACATTTTAACCCGTTGTGCTTTGTTTACTGTACATTACATGAGACCAATTCATTTAAAAAGTAGCTCTATAAAAAGGAAGGGGACATCTAATTTTTCCCCTAATTGTGTGCATATGATGTCTTAGAGGATATATCCAGGAGTCTGTCCTGAAACAAAATTCAGACAGGTCTTGGTATGCCTGCAGGGGTCACTAAAGGAAAAGAGGAAGAATGAGTCCAGGGCAAGTCCACTCATACTCCCTGGATATCCGATAGGGATGGAGATAAGCAGTTTTGCAAGTTCTTGTTCCAAGTTCTAAAGTTTACATTTTACACCCTACATTGAAATTATTTTCTTCAAATACTGCTTTTATCAGTTAATAAATAAATGAAACCATATTTAATTAATTAAGAATGCATACTATGAAATTTATACAAATATCTCTTAAAATTAAAAAAGGTGAAAAAAAAAATCAAAAGTTTGCATAAATGCGTCAAGTTACCCTTTAGCAGATGTGGAGCTGTTATTCAATCCATATGTGCTGTTGCTCTCTCCATTTGTGATGGTAGATGAGGATGATGATGATGAAGAGGTTGAAGAAGTGCAACTGCTTGTTGCTGGTGATTTTCCAACTGCAAAACTTCTACTTGCTGCTGCGTTTGACCTATGAGCATATAAAGTAAAATACTAATGAAAAATCTCAAGAAACAAAATTCCTCTTAGTAATTTATAATAAAATTCAACATATCAATGCATTAATCAATATATTCTATAGTGTTCAGTAAAAATAAAGATACAGTTCAAAGACATAAATTATCTAGGTGTAGTCCTGAAATGGCTAGTGTAAGCTTTGTTGAAGTTAGTTCTACTTTCACGTTTATATTAATGAAGCAAAGAAGATGCTCTCCCATAAGACCCCTAAGCTAATGCTGAATCTGCTTCAGGTAGCCTTGTCTGCATAGTTAATGAAGTACCAGATGATGCCACACCTTTATGTGTGTCAACAGTACCCCAGAACACAGGTCAAAGGGATGGGGGAGGAATACAGTAAATAGTCATTTATCTAGTTGCAAGTTCTCTTCATGGTGTATAAAAGCACAGCATTATATGCAAATATGATCTTTTTTTTTTAATTTACACTAATAACATAAACATAGTTAAGTAGTAATGGGGTTGAAAAATAAAAATAAACTTTTAGTCCATCAAGTTCAACCTTTTAATATCTCCTCTGATCTTTATAATATGCAGATTAATTAATTGTTAATTGATTGAGAGGAAGGCAAAGAGAAAAACCCCATTAAAAACATTGCCAACGGTCTCATAAGGGAAAACAATAAAATAAATAAGATTCCTTCCTGACCCCAGATACTGGCGATCAGATTCCTCCTTGAATTAATACTCCTTCTCTAGTTAGGCAGGATAACACTGTATGGCCTTTTTATAAAAAAAATATATCAAATCCAGGGGGAGGACGCCGACGACGCCGATAACGGAGGGAGGGGGAGGAGGACGCCGATAACGGAGGGAGGGGGAGGAGGACGCCGATAACGGAGGGAGGGGGAGGAGGACGCCGATAACGGAGGGAGGGGGAGGAGGACGCCGATAACGGAGGGAGGGGGAGGACGCCGACAACGGAGGGAGGGGGAGGACGCCGACAACGGAGGAAGGGGGAGGACGCCGACAACGGAGGAAGGGGGAGGACGCCGACAACGCAGATAACGGAGGGAGGAGGAGGATGATGATAACGGGAGAGGAGGAGGATAATGATAACGGGAGAGGAGGAGGATGATGATAACGGGAGAGGAGGAGGATGATGATAACGGGAGAGGAGGAGGATGATGATAACGGGAGAGGAGGAGGATGATGATAACGGGAGAGGAGGAGGATGATGATAACGGGAGAGGAGGAGGATGATGATAACGGGAGAGGAGGAGGATGATGATAACGGGAGAGGAGGAGGATGATGATAACGGGAGAGGAGGAGGATGATGATAACGGGAGAGGAGGAGGATGATGATAACGGGAGAGGAGGAGGATAATGATAACGGGAGAGGAGGAGGATAATGATAACGGGAGAGGAGGAGGATAATGATAACAGGAGAGGAGGAGGATAATGATAACGGGAGAGGAGGAGGATAATGATAACGGGAGAGGAGGAGGATAATGATGATAACGGGAGAGGAGGAGGATAATGATGATAACGGGAGAGGAGGAGGATAATGATGATAACGGGAGAGGAGGAGGATAATGATGATGATAACGGGAGAGGAGGAGGATAATGATGATAACGGGAGAGGAGGAGGATAATGATAACGGGAGAGGAGGAGGATAATGATAACGGGAGAGGAGGAGGATAATGATAACGGGAGAGGAGGAGGATAATGATAACGGGAGAGGAGGAGGATAATGATAACGGGAGAGGAGGAGGATAATGATAACGGGAGAGGAGGAGGATAATGATAACGGGGGGAGGGGGATGATAACGGGAGAGGAGGAGGATAATGATAACGGGGGGAGGGGGATGATAACGGGAGAGGAGGAGGATAATGATAACGGGGGGAGGGGGATGATGACGATAAAAAACAGGGAAGGAAAAGTAGGATGATCAGGGGATGGAGGGATGAGGAGGAGGAATGGTGAGCTGAGGGGGCACAGGCATATATGGCAGCACTGGGCCCCCTCCAGATCCTCCATGCAGTAACCCCGAGCGTGGCTCTGGGTTACTGATTTAGGTACTTAAAATTAACCCAGAGTCACGCTCAGGGTTACCATTTAGGAGGTTAAGTGAATCCAGCATCCCATGCCAGCACAGATAGATTTGATAAGTGTTCATTTTTTCATTTGATCTTTACACAGACAGCACAGAACACGAATAGCCGCTCCCCCTGAGCCACTATGCATTGATCAGATTCCAGAGAGGCTAGAGAACAGCAACCTAAATGTCCTGCCATTGAAAATTTAAAAAATTATGTCCGTTACCTTCACTCTAGAAATGTAAGCAGTCTTACCATTGACTGCCCTGCAAACTGATTGGCTGTGGTAATGCCACAGCATATGGGGAGTCTATTCCACATGTAAAACACAGATTCAGATTTTAATTTATTTGATATCAGTGAAAAATGCACATATTTTAAAAAAAAAAATACACTTGTGAATATAGGATAAAACTAATTCAGCAGAAGACCCAATTGCCTCACTCACTTTGTTTGGGATTGCCTTGGCCATGAACCATCTGCATTCTTCTGTTCTATTACCAACATCTGTCAGGAAATAAGGAAACATAAAAAAAACTCAATTATTGCTGAGAACAGAAGACAAACATTTGGTCTTAAGTTCTAGACCTTTTAACACAACCAATAAAGTGTCTGTAAATATTACCTGGCCCTGATACAGTCCAGCATCTTGTACAGTGTTTTCCAGTTTAGTAAGTTGCTCATATGTGTTAGTCATATATCTGTTCCACAACCTGGTCTCCTTATCAGTAGGAATATTGAAGAGGTTTTTCATTTCTTTTTCTATAGTTTCTACACAGGCAAAAAAAAATAAAGACTTGTTACACTTCTGCTTGGTGATAAATGTTAAATTCAACCCTTTTGCAGCATTCAAATCACTGTGACCATAAAAAGGTGAGTTATCTTTAACAGCCTTAAATAATTACTAAAGTTAATCAATTTTCCACTTTGTAACAATTTCCTGTATTAATACATTATTAAAATAAAGAGATAACACTACTTGTTCGTTAAAGCTTCAAATTTGCATTATGGGTACAGTCATTTTGCTATTAAAGGTATACGGATGTTACAATGTTTTTAACTTTTTCTAATCCAATACATACTGCTTATATCATATATATATTACACTGAGTCATTCTATACACATATAGATTTATTTTATTAAAGATTTGGTGCCCATGCCCTTAGGAGGTGCCTACATAGGCATCTGGTACCTACCAACAGAAACACTGCATTTACATAAGATTTTTAATCCTATACTAACCTTCAAGCCAACAGCAGCACATTGCAGAAATCCACATAGCAATGCCGGAGCTCTTCCTTGCTGCACAGAATGATTTCCCAGTCTTAAAACAAAGTTATAGCTGCCTGCGATTGGCCAAACAGATTGCCTTTCCAATCAAGTGGCAGAAAACTGAAGAAATTTGCAACGCCAGAAAGTTGGTTTATTTTGGGATTGTTTTCATGCCAAAAATGTTTTTTATACACTTCTTATTCTCCTATCAGATGCATTTATAATCCATGGAACTTAAATATGCCTTTAACAATCATTCCTTGAAAGCAAGGTTTGTGTATGACTGCTTTGTAAATTAGCAAACTAAAAGGGAAATAAAAAATAGAATTCCTTCCTGACCCCAGATACTGGCAATCCGATTCCTCCCTGGATCAATACTCCTCTAGTTATGCAGGATAACCCTGAATTACCTTTTTGTTTAATATATTCCATTTTTTTTTTTTTTAAAGTGGTCTACTAAATCCACTGTCCCAACATCCTTTGATAGAGAATTGCACAGTTTAACCACCACTTTTCTTTCTTTAAAAGGCAAAATCTTTTTACTTCTAACCTCAAGGGATGTTCTCGTCAGTTGAAAACCTCTTCGCACAGAGAGTTCACTTGACAAATCTTTATATTGAGACTTGATTTATTTATATAAGGTAATCAAATCACCACTTATGACTCCTTTTTTCAGTGACAGACAGACACGCGGCATCAGCAAGATAAAAAGCATGTAGGCCTGTGTTGCAAGTAAAGCAGCAACTGTAGAATTAACAAAACAGATGTCTCGCTTTTTAAGGGAGGACTGCTAAAGGACCACTGCAGTACTCACACAATAAGAGTTTTATTTAAAATTACCATTTAACCATACAACCAGCATATAAATATAAATATAGCTTTTAAATCTGACATTTAAAGTTTAGTTCTGCTCTCCATCTCTCATCGTGTCATGGGGTGATAGATGATCTGCCCAGGCAGACTGTCCTGACAAATCTATATGTTGTCCTGATAACATTCTTTACTTGCCTCCCTCCCTACAGTGGCTATTGTAAGTAAACTTACAATAGTCAGGAAACATTTAGGACAGCCTTCTGGGCAGATCCTCTCACTTAATTGACATGCAGGTCTGCTGGAAGCTACAATGCCAAATATCAGTTTAAGTACATTTGCATTTTTTTTTTCTTCAAAAAGAGTGAATTTAATGCTAATCAGGAAATAAATACATAAATGAAACCCTGCTTAAATCACCACTAAAGTGGCCCTTTCATAGCAAAATAACCTATTTCAAAACAGAAAGCCTAACAAGTATTATAAATATATATGGTAGTGTATTAATACTGGAAATTATTATATAAAGAGCAATACTGATTTAATTTATTTTTATTGATTTCAGTGTTTCTTTAAGGGCAGATCCATACATTCCAACGCAGCTAACATTCAATTTACTGCGAAATTACGCATACACACAGTAACCGAGTGATATTTTTATACCACAGTATTCACCTATTGTGTCTGCTTTGCTGAAGTGCCTCGTGATCACATTTTCAGGGTCACCGTCATCACAGAGCTTCAGCTCAATGAGATAAACCTCAACTTTACAATGCTTCACGAACAGACCATGCTCCACTACCTGCAAGAACAAACAAAGTTGGGTTATCATGGTATGAAGAACCAACAGCTGAATAAATGAGACAGAAATCAGCAGTTGTATAATGGAGACAGAGGTTTGAGAGATCAGTTGCAGCAAGAAAACATATTTACCTTTCTTACTATAGGCTGCTGTCCTTCCACACTTCCATACCAATTCATAAGCTTGTTCCAGGCTTCAGTGGGCACCAGAACATAATCTAGCTCATCGATCAGGTGTTCCTTTAATACCTGAGTGTCAGGATCTAGAGGAGAGCATACTCAGTATGAAACCAGACACACACATTTGTTTTTTCTTATTTGTTGTGGAAAGCAACATGTTGAAACTTACAGTAATTGCCAAGTGCTGAAAACATTTACATTAAAGTAGCTCTTAGTATAGCTTAACAAAAGCATATTGCAATATTTACTCCATCTTTCATCAAGTGGTAGTGGAGAAACTTGTGACTGTTCTTAGCAGAAGTATGACAGTCTGGTAAATCTTACATAAAATTGTAGGAGAAGATTGTAGGATCTGTGTGTGTGTGTGTTATTTAGTGCATTGGAAAGAAGATTTTTTTTTTCTAATTTCAGTTTAATACAGATTGAGAGACAGTCTGTACTCTATTTAACTTCGCACTACTACCTGAATATGTACTGATGCTGCAGGGGGCCTTCATAACGTGGTATTGTATACAGAGCTTGTTTAACTATTTGATTATATTTTAAATCAGAGGCTGATTTTTTTTTACTGCACATATGTAATAGGAGGATTGCCTATATTACAATAAGGAATTCTGGATTCTTTAATTCTAGCCAGTCTTAAAGGGTACATACGCAATTTTTACACAACGTCTCACCTAGTACTTATAGTTTGGATCATACACCTTATTTGTGCATCAAATTTGCCTCATCTTTTCACAGTAAACAATATAAATACATTTTCAACAAACTCTTATTCTTATCCAAGAACTGCTGTATTTATATCAATGGATTATTATCCGCAACAGTACATATATATTGAATAGTTCACAATTATCTTCTTATATTAATTGTGATTTCTATTTGATTATTACATTTCACTTGTTTCCCTTTAGAAGTTGTATCTATTATGATTCAGCATTTGTGGCAGTATATCTAGGGAGGATACCCTCTGTTTTATAAAATTATATTCTTTTAAAATGATATACTTAGTGGCGTATTTCTATTTTAGGTATAACAATATACTGCACCTTCTTATAATTAATACAGATCCTTTACTGACTATTACTGCATTTTAATAAACGTAAGATTATTAGATAACAGTTGCTCTTTAAGTCATAAGTAATTTGCACTGACTTAAAAATATTATTTGCCAAAAGAGAAAGATAAAATACCGTATGCACACTCATTCTGTGGCAGCACAATCATCACTGCAGTGTTTAATAAGTCAATGACTATCAAATGCTTTGAAACTTTTATAGATGTAAAAAAATAAAAATTATTCACATTAATCTGTTAATTAAAAAAAAATGTGGATACATAAAATATAGGGATGTTATTAGCCTAGGACATTTTAAATTATAAGATAAGTGACTCTTACTGTACCTGCAAAGAGACCTGAATTATCAACAGGCCCGGGATAGAGACTGCTCTCCCCCACATTGTACATATCCCACGAATCAAACCCAACATACTTCTTCCACTGTTTGAACCACCTACTGTCCACAAGATACCTAGAAGATATTAAACAAAGTGTCAGACTAGAATGAACACCACAAGTATTCAATAATTGCAATGGGGGGGGGGGGGGGGGGGCTGTTAGAGGCAACAGGAACCACCTAGATAAGTCTATCACTGGTTTCTTTTACTTCATTTTGCTCTATAGGCTGCAATTTTAAAACCCTTTTCAACAGAATTAAATGGGTTGGTCAGTTTACTGAATTAGATTTGTACCTAGGGAGTTTCAGAATGAAAAGTGATACCAAAACATAACTTGTACAAGAAAAAGTGAAAGACTGTATTAAAAATAAAAATACAAAAAAACTTAACATTTATTGATAACCAGTTAATAGAAAAGAAAAAAAATATTCACAAAGGGAATTATTTGGAATAATTATTTTTATTCTTTGTATTAACTGTCAATAAATGTTAAGTTGTAATACAGTTTTTCACTTCCTCCATAATTCATATGGCAATTAATTCATACTGGAAAAGGGGTACATAATAGGCTTAAAGGTGTTTTTTTCAACTGTAGTTCAAGTTTAACATTTACCTATTATGGTAAGGACACCAACAATATTGTACAATCACATGATTTGAGATCTAAATTTATGTTATATATTATTCTTGGGTATTTATGCAAGTAGATCTATTTAATTATCTGATTGGTTCCCCTGTGGAAAGTAACACATATATATATACCTAGTTTATCCCAGTATGAGCCTGATGTAGGAGTAACAATTGGTAAATGAAAGTGAAAGCAAGAAATTAAACTTCCTTTGAGAATGGAGAGAAACCCAGTGATGTGTCAGACCAAAACCACAGCTTGTCACGTGTTTGAAAAACCAGACTGACTGCCATCATCTTAGGAGGACATTTGCTGGTCATTATTGTTACAAGATACTTAAAACAAACATATTTAAATAAAATACTCTATGCTCTAAATGGTAGGTCTATTCAAAGACCTTTAGGTTTCTACTTCCAGTCAATTACCATATTATTTACTCATTATACTTCTTTATTACTACTTGTAAAGATCTAACATTTATTTGTGCAGTGAATGCATAAGTCATGACAATATTTGTAGATTTTGATACAAAAATAGTATATGCCCTCCATCCTAGGTTTCTGCAGCTCTAAAATTCCCTGACATAACAAAAATGTTAATAGTTTCTAAGAAAGATGTAGGGTGAAGCTACACAGCCAAAGTCCCATTATTGCAGAAATGAGAAGTACATATGTAAATATTACAATTGGTTATTAAAATTGTAATTAGTTAAGTTATTCCGAGGTCTGCACATGCTTAACCTTCCAAATAATAATAATCATTAATGAAAGGGATATCAGTCAGATATACGCTTAGTGGGTGGATGAGAATGGCTGACCAACAGGTAAAAAATTGCAACCTTCAAAGTAATTGTATTGTAAGATCATGCATTAACAACATTCAACTGATAAACATACTTATTAACATTTTAAAACGATACTGTGTTCGGAACCTCCCTTGTGCCACTTTAGGCAAGGGAATGGCTTTCAATAAATGTAATGATTATTGAATATGGATTGTCCTGGTTTCAGAATCAAAACATAATGTTGTGTTTTACTTCCAGTTCACTTTTTACTTTACTATGGTCTCCATCACACGGATATGGGATAATTTATTAAGAATTGAGACACAGTGTTTCCAAATCAATGTAATACATGACTGTAATGCAAGTAATGGTTGGTTTCTTCACAAACTGGTCAGAAGATGAAGAAATCCCAGCCCGTATTGCAGAAGTATCGAAGCATTTTCATTTCCGCATTCTCTAAATGGAAAGTTTTAAGCTATGCGGCTTGCAGTTCCCAACTTGTCTGCTGTTAGAGAATTATTTTACTGTGTAGGGATGAGTCTACTATTACAATGCAGGACGTCCTATGATCCTGCCAAATTACAGGTTCTCGCTAAAGAACTGCCAGCTGATTAGCACTTAGAATTTTCATTGTATCCACACAGGAAACATAAAAGAGTTAATTTAATACTGTGCAGATTTAAAATTGTGAATATTCTGTAAAATCCTATCGCATTAGGTGATTTGGTTGCCTAAGGAAATCCAAAGACCAGGTAAAGGAGTTCATATTATACTTAAAATAAACATGACCAGTCATGGACCCAACCCAATTAGTTAGTTTAAAAAGGTATATAAAAATATTTTTCATTTAAAAAATACTTTAAACAATACAAATATTAAATAAATTACAAAAATTATAACATGTTACAATTAAATAAAACCTGTTTAAATGTCATTGAAACCAACAGGAAGTGCACTGATAATATGTACATCTGTAGATTTCATTGGCAGACTAGTATGGCTCCTACATCTATAATACTGCTTATTTATTGACTGACAAGAATCACGCGCATGTCGGCACGCCGCCTTTTGGGCGCACAAAGGTGCGCTCCCACACCAGCGTGGAGAGAGGGTGAGTACTGGGGGAGAGAGAGAGTGAGTGGTGGGGAGAGAGGGAGAGTACTGAGGGAAGGAGGGAGAGCTGGGGAGAGAGGGCGAGTACCGGAGGGACAGAGGTTGAGCTGGAGAAGGAGGAGAGGGTGAGTGCAGAGAGGGGCGCGGGTGTGGGCATGTCAGCCTTTGTGGGCATGCACAAGAAATATTTTAATCTGTTTGTACTCCTTTAAGAGCATCATCTAAAAAAATAAAACATGCAGAGGTCTATTATCACATACCCTCTTTCAGATGGAACAAAGACAACAATGTTTTCAATGCCCCTTTAAAGAAAGTTTCAAGATAGCCAGTATTTTTTGGCATTTTGCATCTTTTACAAGTGAGCAACATGCTAAAAAGTGAAATGAGTTCTAAAGGTATGTACATTTTAAAAACTTAAAGGGACACAGTAACCCCAACAACTTAATTTAACAAGCATTAAAAATGGTCTAGACAACGTAGTAGCATTTCTTCTCTACAATTAGTCATCTCAGAGTTATTCAACATTTTTGGGGTTGCTCATTCATATTAATGTACAGATCCCTGGGTAGGGGATATAACTGTATAACACTAATGTATATAGCAAAAGTAGGATTGAAAAAACAAACACACATAATTATACAAATGCCTTTCCTACTAAAGAAAATAGGTGTGTGAGGGTTTGATGGAAGAACATTACAGTAAAAACTAAAAAAAAAAAAAAAAAAAAAAAAAAAAAATCAGATTGAAAACTAGAAGAAGCATGGACTGGTGAACATGCAAATAATCAAATACAATTAATCACACACAGTAATGGTGTTTTTCTTCTGTGTATTAAAATGTTTTACTTACACCTTGTATTACAAATGAAGAAAGACCGTGCTTACCAAATGTAGTTGGCAAAAGACTGGACCTTAAATAAGAAGATTATAAAATTTCACCTCTTATAATGCATGAGTCACTACCACCTGATGCCATGAAAGTCATGGTCATATGCCCATCACTTGTACATAGAAATATGACCCTTTGCCTGCCACTGGGCCCCTCAAGCAAAAAAAGGGGATAAAAACAGAAAAGCTAAAAAATGTATTGAAGCACACATGAATAATATAATATAACTAGCGACTTGCCCGTCAAAAAATGACAGCAATGAAATAGTAAGGTAGCTAATGCTGTTTGGTGTGTACTACTGAAATATATAATACATTAATAAATGAATATACTTTACGTATTTTGAAGCATTGTGTTGAAAAGCTGGCAATCTGTTTTGATGTTGCTGCAGCATTAGTGGTGTGGAGCTGCTGTGTAAGCATGCTAAAAGTGTGCAGTGTAATAGTTTGCGTGCGCGAGACCAAACCGTTAGCGTAGTTGTGTACTTCCGCATTGTTGTAAAATGGCGGGTAATGTGTGGTATCCGTAGGTCTTTTGTGGTGTTTTGCGAGTTTCTTGTGGTGTTTTGCATGTTTAGAGTGCTGTAGCCTCGTTTTCGTTTTGTTCGCGGTCTATTTTTTCTCTCGCTTAGCAAATTTTTTAGTGTTTAAACTTTTATTTTGATTTAAATGAAGGTGTAAGTTGCTTTTTTGAGGTCCTGGATGCTCCCTCTTGCTGTAGGTAAGCTTTGTATGTATGTGTTGTGTGTATTTCTTGTGTTTTAAATGTTTTTATGTTCGCGGGTTGCGGCCGATTTTTGCGAGGTCGGAATGTGTGCTAACGTGTCTCGTATGGTGTTTGCGTTTGTAGCCTCGTTTTCGTTTTGTTCAGCGGCCATTTTTTGTGTCGCTTAGCGAATTTTTTAGTGTCTAAACTCTTATTTTGAGTGAAATCAAGGTGTAAGTTGCTTTTTTGAGGTCCTGGATGCTTCCTCTTGCTGTAGGTAACTTTTTTATGTATGTGCTGTGTGTATCTATTGTGTTTTGAATTTTGTAATAAGGGGAACCCCAAAATCAAATTTTGTTTTAATGTATAAAAGAGTTCTAAAACTGCCTTTATTTTTTATTTTTCTAAAGTTTACAACTCAAGATATGCAACACAATCTGTTCAGCAGTGAGGAACTGTAGTTTAAGGTGTGACATAGTATCCATGGTAGAAAAGATCTCCACCAGTGTTATCATGCAGTCAGATAATGGCTGGACAAAATCAGACACCTGAGCTATTGACCTACAAAACGTAATTTTAACTTTTTTGTTTCTATAAATATGTACAGTATATGAATACCCCCCGGCCCCTAATAAATTGTGTCCCCTTACAAAACTTGCTAAGTGTGATATCAAATTTTCACCCTGCGTTGGACAGTAGCATGTCCTTTGCACGCTGGACGACAGCGCGCCAACAAATGGGTGCACCAGACAAGAGCGTGCCACCCTGCATCCCATCACCTCCATGGCACCCCATCAACTCTCTCTCTCCTGCACCCCATCCTCCCTCCCTCTCCTGCACCCCATCCTCCCTCCCTCTCCTGCACCCCATCCTCCCTCCCTCTCCTGCACCCCATCCTCCCTCCCTCTCTCTCTCTCCTGCACCCCATGCTCACTCCCTCTCTCTCTCTCCTGCAACCCATGCTCACTCCCTCTCTCTCTCTCCTGCAACCCATGCTCACTCCCTCTCTCTCTCTCCTGCAACCCATGCTCACTCCCTCTCTCTCTCTCCTGCAACCCATGCTCACTCCCTCTCTCTCTCTCCTGCAACCCATGCTCACTCCCTCTCTCCTGCAACCCATGCTCACTCCCTCTCTCTCTCTCCTGCAACCCATGCTCACTCCCTCTCTCTCTCTCCTGCAACCCATGCTCACTCCCTCTCTCTCTCTCCTGCAACCCACGCTCACTCCCTCTCTCTCTCTCCTGCAACCCATGCTCACTCCCTCTCTCTCTCTCCTGCAACCCATGCTCACTCCCTCTCTCTCTCTCCTGCAACCCATGCTCACTCCCTCTCTCTCTCTCCTGCAACCCATGCTCACTCCCTCTCTCTCTCTCCTGCAACCCATGCTCACTCCCTCTCTCTCTCTCCTGCAACCCATGCTCACTCCCTCTCTCTCTCTCTTGCAACCCACGCTCACTCCCTCTCTCTTGCAACCCACGCTCACTCCCTCTCTCTCCTGCAACCCACGCTCACTCCCTCCCTCTCCTGCAACCCACGCTCACTCCCTCCCTCTCCTGCAACCCACGCTCACTCCCTCCCTCTCTCCTGCAACCCATACATACTCCCTCCCTCTCTCCTGCAACCCATACATACTCCCTCTCTCCTGCAACCCATACATACTCCCTCTCTCCTGCAACCCATACATACTCCCTCTCTCCTGCAACCCATACACACTCCCTCTCTCCTGCAACCCATACACACTCCCTCTCTCCTGCAACCCATACATACTCCCTCTCTCCTGCAACCCATACATACTCCCTCTCTCCTGCAACCCATACATACTCCCTCTCTCCTGCAACCCATACATACTCCCTCTCTCCTGCAACCCATACATACTCCCTCTCTCCTGCAACCCATACATACTCCCTCTCTCCTGCAACCCATACATACTCCCTCTCTCCTGCAACCCATACATACTCCCTCTCTCCTGCAACCCATACATACTCCCTCTCTCCTGCAACCCATACATACTCCCTCTCTCCTGCAACCCATACACACTCCCTCTCTCCTGCAACCCATACATACTCCCTCTCTCCTGCAACCCATACATACTCCCTCTCTCCTGCAACCCATACATACTCCCTCCCTCCTGCACCCCATACTCCCCCCTGCACCCCATACTCCCCCCTGCACCCCATACTCCCCCCTGCACCCCATACTCCCCCCTGCACCCCATACTCCCCCCTGCACCCCATACTCTCTCTCTCCCCTGCACCCCATACTCTCTCTCTCTCCCCTGCACCCCATACTCTCTCTCTCTCCCCTGCACCCCATACTCTCTCTCTCTCCCCTGCACCCCATACTCTCTCTCTCTCTCCCCTGCACCCCATACTCTCTCTCTCTCTCCCCTGCACCCCATACTCTCTCTCTCTCTCTCCCCTGCACCCCATACTCTCTCTCTCTCTCTCCCCTGCACCCCATACTCTCTCTCTCTCTCTCTCCCCTGCACCCCATACTCTCTCTCTCTCTCTCCCCTGCACCCCATACTCTCTCTCCCCTGAACCCCATACTCTCTCTCTCCCCTGCACCCCATACTCTCTCTCTCCCCTGCACCCCATACTCTCTCTCTCCCCTGCACCCCATACTCTCTCTCTCCCCTGCACCCCATACTCTCTCTCTCCCCTGCACCCCATACTCTCTCTCTCCCCTGCACCCCATACTCTCTCTCTCTCCCCTGCACCCCATACTCTCTCTCTCTCCCCTGCACCCCATACTCTCTCTCTCTCCCCTGCACCCCATACTCTCTCTCTTCCCTGCACCCCATACTCTCTCTCTCTCCCCTGCACCCCATACTCTCTCTCTCTCCCCTGCACCCCATACTCTCTCTCTCTCCCCTGCACCCCATACTCTCTCTCTCTCCCCTGCACCCCATACTCTCTCTCTCCCCTGCACCCCATACTCTCTCTCTCCCCTGCACTCCACATCTGCCTTCTAACCTGCAGTCTCTCTGGCAGGTGGGATGCAGGGTGGCGCGCTGTTGTCTGGGGCGCAGTTGTTGGCGCTCTGTGGTCCAGAGCGCAAAGATGGGGGGGCCGCATTAGACCATATCTAATGAAGCACACTATGCAACTTATTTACTGCAAAAATGGACAGTATTACTAACAGAATAAGAAGAGGCTTTATATTGACTTTTGAATACAGCGGAACTTGTTGGGGTAACAGAGACCTTTCAACTATTAGAATTATTTATTCTTTTAATTTCAATAAAACCACAAGTAGCTTAGTGTCTATGAATGTAGAGTCACCTAACGGCACTTTATCAAGAGACTCGCACAGTGATCAGTTTCTGCCTGAAAACGAATATTTACCAGCAAAATATCAGAACAGATTCACACAATGCTGGGTATATAAATTGAGTGTTACCTACTCACTGCCCTTATGACAGAGCTAAATATTTCTCTTATTCATGGTAACCTGTTGACCACACATTATCACAACACTCTCTAATACTGATGGATGTCAAGTAAAGTGCAATGAACAGGACAGACTCAGAAACCACTGGAGCTTGAGTGTCGGCTCAGACAGTACTAACTGACTTCCTATAAGGACAGGCTCACTTCATGCTGAGTGTATATCTGATGTAGTTTGATCTCCTCACAGCATATTGTCACAATAATGAGCATGTAATGCATTGTGTCCTGATGGCATATTATCTGAACAGATCCACACAATATTGTGTGTCTAGGGCCACCTCATTATTACGACAGTATCACATAATGCTGGACGAAGAATACGGATTTACCCCCAATTACAAGACAGGCTGAGTCAGTGCTAGGATCAATCAACTACAGTGACTTCCTGACTTCTTATCAGGAGAGTTGGTCAGAACTGTGTGACTAATATCAGTAAATATAAGTGTCCCTACATCATATGACAGTGCTAAATATCTCTCCTATGCATGGTAACTTCAGTCTCTGTGCCTATTACAACGACTGCTACGCCATAGCCTCTGTTTATTATACGCTATTGAAGCCAGTCTCACTTAACCCTCAGTACTCAGTGTCCCTCTTTCAACTCGTCTCTCTCATAAAAGGTGTCTCTCTATTCTAAGCAGTCTCGCCCGTCCTCAGCCACGGGTGCCTCTCTATTCTAAGCAGTCTCGCCCGTCCTCAGCCACGGGTGCCTCTCTATTCTAAGCAGTCTCGCCCGTCCTCAGCCACGGGTGCCTCTCTATTCTAAGCAGTCTCGCCCGTCCTCAGCCACGGGTGCCTCTCTATTCTAAGCAGTCTCGCCCGTCCTCAGCCACGGGTGCCTCTCTATTCTAAGCAGTCTCGCCCGTCCTCAGCCACGGGTGCCTCTCTATTCTAAGCAGTCTCGCCCGTCCTCAGCCACGGGTGCCTCTCTATTCTAAGCAGTCTCGCCCGTCCTCAGCCACGGGTGCCTCTCTATTCTAAGCAGTCTCGCCCGTCCTCAGCCACGGGTGCCTCTCTATTCTAAGCAGTCTCGCCCGTCCTCAGCCACGGGTGCCTCTATTCTAAGCAGTCTCGCCCGTCCTCAGCCACAGGTGCCTCTCTATTCTAAGCAGTCTCGCCCGTCCTCAGCCACGGGTGCCTCTCTATTCTAAGCAGTCTCGCCCGTCCTCAGCCACGGGTGCCTCTCTATTCTAAGCAGTCTCGCCCGTCCTCAGCCACGGGTGCCTCTCTATTCTAAGCAGTCTCGCCCGTCCTCAGCCACGGGTGCCTCTCTATTCTAAGCAGTCTCGCCCGTCCTCAGCCACGAGTGCCTCTCTATTCTAAGCAGTCTCGCCCATCCTCAGCCACGGGTGCCTCTCTATTCTAAGCAGTCTCGCCCGTCCTCAGCCACGGGTGCCTCTCTATTCTAAGCAGTCTCGCCCGTCCTCAGCCACGGGTGCCTCTCTATTCTAAGCAGTCTCGCCCGTCCTCAGCCACGGGTGCCTCTCTATTCTAAGCAGTCTCGCCCGTCCTCAGCCACGGGTGCCTCTCTATTCTAAGCAGTCTCGCCCGTCCATAGCCACGGGTGTCTCTCTATTCTAAGCAGTCTCGCCCGTCCATAGCCACGGGTGTCTCTCTATTCTAAGCAGTCTCGCCCGTCCATAGCCACGGGTGTCTCTCTATTCTAAGCAGTCTCGCCCGTCCATAGCCACGGGTGTCTCTCTATTCTAAGCAGTCTCGCCCGTCCATAGCCACGGGTGTCTCTCTATTCTAAGCAGTCTCGCCCGTCCATAGCCACGGGTGTGTGTCTATTCTAAGCAGTCTCGCCCGTCCATAGCCATGGGTGTCTATTCTAAGCAGTCTCGCCTGTCCATAGCCATGGGTGTCTATTCTAAGCAGTCTCGCCTGTCCATAGCCATGGGTGTCTATTCTAAGCAGTCTCGCCTGTCCATAGCCATGAGTGTCTATTCTAAGCAGTCTCGCCTGTCCATAGCCATGAGTGTCTATTCTAAGCAGTCTCGCCTGCCCATAGCCATGAGTGTCTATTCTAAGCAGTCTCGCCTGCCCATAGCCATGAGTGTCTATTCTAAGCAGTCTCGCCTGTCCATAGCCATGAGTGTCTATTCTAAGCAGTCTCGCCTGTCCATAGCCATAAGTGTCTATTCTAAGCAGTCTCGCCTGTCCATAGCCATGAGTGTCTATTCTAAGCAGTCTCGTCTGTCCATAGCCATGGGTGCCTCTCTATTCTAAGCAGTCTCGCTCGCCCTGAGCATCTCTATATTCTAAGCAGTCTCGCTCGCCCTGAGCGTCTCTATATACTAAGCAGTCTCGCCTGTCCATAGCCATGAGTGTCTATTCTAAGCAGTCTCGCCTGTCCATAGCCATGAGTGTCTATTCTAAGCAGTCTCGCCTGTCCATAGCCATGAGTGTCTATTCTAAGCAGTCTCGCCTGTCCATAGCCATGAGTGTCTATTCTAAGCAGTCTCGCCTGCCCATAGCCATGAGTGTCTATTCTAAGCAGTCTCGCCTGCCCATAGCCATGAGTGTCTATTCTAAGCAGTCTCGCCTGTCCATAGTCATGAGTGTCTATTCTAAGCAGTCTCGCCTGTCCATAGTCATGACTGTCTATTCTAAGCAGTCTCGCCTGTCCATAGTCATGACTGTCTGTTCTAAGCAGTCTCGTCTGTCCATAGCCATGGGTGCCTCTCTATTCTAAGCAGTCTCGCTCGCCCTGAGCGTCTCTATATTCTAAGCAGTCTCGCTCGCCCTGAGCGTCTCTATATTCTAAGCAGTCTCGCTCGCCCTGAGCGTCTCTATATTCTAAGCAGTCTCGCTCGCCCTGAGCGTCTCTATATTCTAAGCAGTCTCGCTCGCCCTCAGCCATGGGTGTCTCTATTCTAAGCAGTCTCGCTCATCCTCTGTGCTTCTAATATAATCTCGCTCCCCCTCGTGGTGCCGGCTCGGGCCTGTCTGTCAGATCTCTCAGATAGCTGCCTGTCCAGTCCTCGGTCTGTCATGGTTAATCTCCGTCCTGTCCCGGTTTATCTCCGTCCAGTTCTGTCCCGTCCAGCCTCCCATGACACAGCACTCCTTGGCCTGGTTCCTCGGCCTGTCAGTATATCGCCGCTTCCAGTCTCACCACTCTTCTCCTTTCCTGAGCGGTGTTTTGAGCAGCTCGCCCAGCTCAGCCTTCTGAGTCTCCGGGTCCGGGGTGTCGCTGGTGTCTGGCTGGGGTGAGGGTGTCCTCGAGGTGCGGTGCAGCTGTACCTGGCTCGGTTCGCCTCCTCCCCCCTCCGCCATTACTGCGCTCTCACTCTCCGGCGTGCGGGTTCGCGCACGCTCTCACTATCCGGCTTGCGGGGCGCGCACGCTTTCATTTTGGCCTACCCTTTCTCCTGCGTGCTCGCTCTCGGAGCGGAAGCGATCTGACTGAAGCCAAGTCTAGCTTAGCGCCCCCTGTAGACCGTTACAATGAGCCGCACACATGCGCAGGTCACGTGGTGAGGTTTTGGCGCCCAAAGCTGAACCAACGTGTCAGAAATTCTTACAGGGCGCCATTTTATTGTTTGATGTGTGAGCTGTTTGATGTGTGAGCAGCTGCCACATTTTATGTGGCACTAAGAGAGATGTATTTCAAACAAGTGCATTCATCATTATGTGTGGACTACACAGCTGAGCATGCATGGAGCCATATAAATATTGTGGACCTATCCTGTTATGGTAGCCCGACCTATCCTGCTACAGTCGCACATGCGTGTCTGTGCCGTGTGCCACTGTGTTGAAATGGTGAAAAGTTATAGTGCAGGCAAAGAACTATTCCATCCTCCGACATGTCACATCTTGACGGTGCTGAGTTGACAGTGAGGTGAACGTTGCGGCCACTCGGCCCACTAGGGCCTCGGGCGCGCATCTCATAGCTCAAGACCTGTTCTGTCGGCGCGCCTTATGCAGCAGGTCGGAGGAGAAAATACGTTTTTTTGCCTGCACTAGCTCCTGTTCACCACTGTGGCGCATGCGTATGGTCACGTGCACGCTACTATAAAAGGAAAGGACCAATATTGTATATCAACATATATTTGGTTCAAATAAATAATAAAACTTAATTGTGCAAGCAAAAAAAAGGGATAAATAATATAAATTGGACATTTCCTGTTATATGCCCGCCATTGGGTGATGCATCAGTGGTTGCTCCTTTCCTGTTATGGTTAGGGCACCAGTCCGCCGCTGCAGTGCGGTGACCAACCGCTAGATGGCACTGCCAATATTGCAGTGCAATTTCATAGAGTCAATGCTTAGGGTGTTAGGGTGAGGGTTAGTTTAAGGGTTAGGCTACCATTCTAAGCTTAGAAATTCTCTAAAATATAGGCAGCACTGCATAATATTGACAGCGCCATCTAGCAGTCGATCCCAGTGGTCCACCGAGACTTTGCTGAATTTGTTCCTGTTCTTAGGGTTTAGATTTATGGTTAGGGTAGTGTTTTGGGAGAACAAAAGTATTCCTCAGAGATATCTGCCCCTAGCCAAATTACCAATATACATATAGTGTGCACACCTTAGAGAAATAATACACCAACACAGAGTTCTGGTATAAAGCTTTCTCTCGCCTAATTTTTATTATGTCAGTCATCATTTATATAGTTTTTAATAATCAGATAAAAGTTGCAACTAAGCAAAACATCAGGTTTAATTAAGCACTTCATTGGTTCTAAGGTGTCCGCTTTTACGGGATCTTGGACAGGTATTGGGTCAGGAGTTTAGGGAGTCTTCAGGTCTCATCCCACAAGGGATGAGTCTATCTTCCCATTGGTTCAGAAGTTGAGACAAAGGAAAGATGGCGCTCTCCTTCTAGTGTCCAAGGTGTGGTAGCTGTCGTCATCCTTGCTAGACCGGAAGTAGTGCTGGAAGTAATGAATCCTCCATCTTAGAGTTCCCAATGATTCATCATTATTAATAAAACTTTGGTTATACGATAATACTGCAAAGATAAGATATATAAGTAGGTGCACGAATACAGTTATACATTTTGTATGGATCCCAATCCATAACAGTAGTGACATGATAAGCTTTACATAGTAAGGTAGCTGGTGGATCAAAGGGGTATCAGTTACATCACTTAACCTTCTGCGGTTTCCCATAACAATCACTTAATTGCATAACTAGACAGGTTGATAACATAGCTGCCACACTAGACTGTCTGATAAACTCCTGTTTGGTTCTCCAAGGGAGTTTGCACTAGAGCAACAGTGCAACTATGCAATTGATTTCTGAAGTGTTGGATGGGTCGTGGGTGGGCATAGGAGGTGTCCTTACTTAAAGGTCCATACAACATAGTCTGCACAGGCAGAAGTCCAGAGCCATTGTTAAATAACTGCATAATATGGAAATTGAAACCACACCCTTCCCTCTCATTGGCTCAGAAACAGGACATCGCATCAAACCAGGGATGGAGCTACCAGTGGTGAAATACATCAGAGCCCATGGTTGGGGGTAATTATTATTATTTTTTTCTGTAATGTAGAGGTCCCCCATGGCCCTTTACCCTGGCCCAACCATCCTATGGAAAGGGGTCTTGGAGGGAACAGCTATGAGAAAGGGTCTTGTGGAGGGTAGCTGTTATGGCAAGGGGTCTTGTGGGGGCACTGAGTGAGTTGGTACCGTGGGTCAGCACATCCTCCCACTTGGGGAAGGGTTCTTTTTTTGCTCAGGGCCCTCCATTCTCTAGCTCCGCCACTGCATCAAACAATTGATCCATAGCTCACCAGAAATGTAAATGCCCTCCCACGCAACCACCACCAATGTATCATGGATCCCTCCAGGGACCAGGAGAGGCATCATAATACCATTTTATTTCTAATTAACTAGTTGTATGATTTTTTTCCCTGCATAATTATGCTTTTACACTTAATTATGTTTTTTTTCATTGTGTAGTGATCATTTAAATAATGAATACCAGGATTCCTCAGACTGGCTCCATTTTACTTTGCAGTGAAGGAGATGTATAAATAAATGTAAAATAAATGTAATCACAAAAAATGATGAATATGTACAATAACTCACAAAAGGTAGCATTTTACTGCTCAGCAAAGGATATGTGTGAACACAATTTCAAAGTATACAATTCCACACTCACAACCTCATATTACTGAGCTGTGAAGGATACAAACACAGAATTGTTGAATAATGCAATTTTTGTGCCATTTTATTGCACATCAAGAGAGATATTTATTTAAATAAATAATTAAAAGTGATAGTGCAAAAAAAAAAAAGAGGATAAATAATATAATTTGTCAGTGAGTGCGATGAATAAATACCTTTAAAGAGGAATTGTAAATTATACAGTTCCTCTTCTCTGGCACAATTTTCCTGTTTTCTGAATGAGATGTGTAAATAAAACAATACAAAATGGCTGCATACTACCTGTGCTTATTGACTGACTTGTTATATTATTACCAAAAACATCCATGTCTACATTATGTTTATCCTGAACACTGCTGACATTACAAAAGGCATGGATATGATGGCAGACTATTTAAAGTTTAAGATGTTGCCCATTAGTAAGGCCCTGCTACACTATTTTGTGCATTAACTTGGCTATATTTCCAATATTTTTAAAAAAGTTATTGAAATTACAGATTCTAACAGTTGCAGAGAAAAAAAACGTTCTGTTACGTTATGTAGTAAGAAATTATCAATTTTGTACTTCTGTTATGTAGGCATACAATTTGTATAATAAGCCATTTTTTGTAATTTGTAGAATATTACTGCTTGGCTTGCAAATAATGTAATGCCTAATGTCCTTGACCCCCCCCCTTCTGGGTCGCTACCTTGTCATGGTGAAGGGGCTTGTGTATCTCAATTAAGCTGTGAGCTAAACCTTGTAGGGTCATGTCACGGATCCCTTTCCAGGGCCTAGATTCTGGCCCGATGAGCTACCACAGAACAGACTTCCCCAATGGAAAATGGGTAGGGGAATTATATTGCCACCATGCTCATGCCCCTGCCTCATCCTTTATGTCATTTCCTATGTAATATTACTGTGTTCAATGTCATGTATGTAATGTGTGTGTATATAGTTACTGCCATGGTTTCTTGATTACAATGTATATGATGTTATTGATATAAGGTGACTGATACATGGTTCACGTGATAGTGATGCAATTCCCAGTTATTCCCTACCCCCTATCTTAGTCCCTCAGACATGATCAAAGAGCCGATGTCAACCGATATGTGTCAGATCTTTTTTTTTTTTTTTTTTTTTTTTTTTTTTAATATTTATTCGTTTTCCAATAAACAAATACATAAAGACAAATGTACAATCTTAACAAATCTGTTTCATCGGTTATACAGTGTTCTTTTAAAACAACATAATCATTCATCCACTTCCACCTTCCATTCGCATCTAGAAGATTGAGTTAAATTTAAATTAAAGTTCCTTGTATCTTATCCCATAATTTCCATTTTACTGGGTCTATCCTAGTATACTCTTTGAGTGCGTGGTTTGCTTCTAATTCTCGGATATATTTTATTCTCCAGATGATGTCAGCACCGAGGGGAGGGGTTTTCTCCTTCCAATTTTGGATTAGTATATTCTTTGCAACTGATAAAATGGTAACCGCCATTGCTTTCCTCTCAATGGGTACATCATCTGGAAAAATATGTAAAATACTGCATTCTCCCTTAAAAGGGAGGAGTTTCCCAGCCGTCTTATTCAAAAGTTCGTAGCATCCTTCCCAAAAGGATTTAATTTTAGGACAGTCCCATAAAAGGTGCAGCAAATTGGCAGGACTACCACATTCTCTCCAGCACAATCTGTCAGCTGGAGAGTGGGAAATTTGTGCTACCTTTATCGGTGTGAAATACCAATTATTTATTATTTTAAAAAAGGTTTCTCTGTATGTTGTTTGTTTAATAAACCTATTAGTCACTTTTAACGATGTGTCCCAGTCTGTTTCGGTTATTTCTAGGTTTAACATCAATTCCCATTGTTTCATGCCTTGAGTTTTGGAATGTCCTCCAGCTGACCTTATAATGTTAAAACATTTAGATATTAAGTGTTTTTTCTCTGATTTATGGAGAATTTTTTCCATGGGATTTAACTCTTTCTTATTTTGTAAATCTACATTAGTTATCCCACAAGAAGCTCTGTAAGCTTGGAGGTGTGGCTAGCAGCAAACAGAGAGGAAGCACAATTACAGAGCTCCCTGCAAAAAGGCTTTAATACAACATGAAATTACCAAGCAATTTGGATTATTTTTGATCTACAAGACCAGATGCAGTGACTGAACAGTCTGGATTGCTCTAGCACTGTGCAGCAACTTTTGGACTTCACTTTAGCACAGATCTACTGGACTGAAAGATACTGGATGGGGCACAATCAACAACTTTTGGAAAGGTGTCTGGTGAGTCTAAACCCCAAAGGGGACCCTTTTATGTCATCCTACCCCAGCTAGACCCCAGCTCACCTACCCAGGGAAGGGCCTCTTGATGGGAGATATAAAGTGGAGCACAACATATAATTTTTCACTTCATAAAAATTAACAAGCACTCTATATGGATTACTACTGAAAGCTAACACAGGGTAAAGCTAGCAATAGCCCTGCAACTACACACAGACACTGGTGGACATAGAAAAAAAGGGATTAAAGTGCATTCAATGAACTTCTACACCAATCTGGGATCATAAAGAGCAAGTGGAGTTGTACCCCCACACCCCAGGGACTGTACCTTTACAGCATCTCATTGCTGGGACACATATGTTTGCAACCATCATTAAAAGCTCTGTTTATTAAATCCTAATTGGTGCTGGACTCTAATCAGCAAAGCAATTGAAGCAAAACTGCCACAGCCAAATGTAATGAACTGTTTAAGACAAGGAATTTACTTTTTTTTTTCCTCAATCCCTTATCATCTTAACTTGTTTATGTTATATGAGATAAAGGGATCGGCTACACTGGTTGTATAAGCTTGCTGATGACTACTCCCTGTATAAAAGACAGCTCAACACTACCACCAAGTGGCAGCTTACGAAAATTACATGCTCAGGCTTAAAAATGCAAATCAGGAATGCAATATATATATCTGTGCTTCTGAAAATCCACTACAACTGACATGCCTATCAGTGCCTCTGAAATCCACTACAACTGACAAGCCTACTTAGGCCTTTACAACCCAGTGTCCTTTGATTTTGTTGCTATTGTCTACTGAAGTTTGTTAAGTGTGTGACTAGAGCCTGATTTGCATTCTTATGTTCTAGTCCTATTTCAAACGACAGCCAAGCCCTGATTTTTTGTTGTCAATATTTACAGCTGTGGCAAAGAATCCAACTATCATTACCTTGGAACTGTGACACACAACTCTGCAAGTTCTTATGCCTCACTCCCCTGTGATAGGGGGCATTTTGTGACTTGTGGTCTCTATGCTCTAACTAGGGCAGGGCTAGGCCCAGTGACTGACTGCCATTCTGATTTCACTAAGTGCATGCAGTTGCCTGACACCAAAGGCAGGTGGATACAATTGTTATCTGTCAAAGTAGAAAAGGGGCACCATCTACCCTACATTGGAAGTTCACAGATTCTCATGTGCACAATAAAAGTATTTTATTCCTTCTTTGGCGGATCAAGCTACAATGTGGCTGGTGCTGAGCAGAGCACACTACAATTCAGCCGCCCGATGGTCAAAGTGACAATTCCTGAAGCACTCTGGTAACTTACTATATCTTGGGGTCTAATGGGGTGCACATATATTCAGTGTACTGCAATAAAGATATACAGCACTACTACCCAGAGAAATTTCAGGAATATAACATCAGTGATCTTTAAACTACATTAACTTACTACTACAAGAAATTAAGACTATCAATTACATCTGATACTTCCCTGGTCTGCCACTGCCATCTAGTGGAGGAAAGTGGTAAACCACAAAGGGACTTCCTGATAGCAAAAAGCTTATGGGGCATATGTTTCACATGAGAGACTTGATATTCTCCAGGATGTAACTTCCTATTCCCATATGCCCGTTACAGGGGGACACTTACAAACGCAAAAGTGACAAAATACCTTTTCTTATGTCATGGCTGGAGTAGCTACAAGAAAAAGTAGCAAGAATATACAATCTTATTACTTGCCTAGAGCGTCACCCCCTGCATCTCAAAAACAACAGCCTAACTCACAAACCACGGCAGCAACAACGATGGAGCATACAGCGCCAAGCACTAAGGGTGATATCCAAGACCTCAAAGACCTGATCCTCACATTCAGGGAGGACATCAGAGCGGACATCCAAAAAGTCTCAGCAGACTTGACGTCCGAGATAAAAAGAGTGGACGCTAAAACTGACTCGCTTGAAGAAAAATATAACAAACTAAAACAATCTCATGTCAAGATTGAGGAAGAAATCTCCATGCTAAAGGAGGAGCAAGCCCGCCACTTAACATTTCAGGAAGACCTAGAAAATAGATCTCGGAGACAGAATATCAGACTGAGAAACGTACCTGAATCAGTAACTGACCTCCATCTATACATGTCAGAGCTCTGTGAGTTTCTGCTACCAAATCTGGACTCTGAGCAATACAGACTGGACCGGATCCATAGAGCTCTGGGAGGTCGTTCCACCATGTCTGAACGCCCCAGAGATATCATCGCCCGCTTCCATTACTATACAACTAAGGAAATGTTCATGAGAGCATCCAGGGGGGGTATCCCTGACATCGAAGGGCACAGACCAAGTGTCTTTGCGGACCTCGCTCAACAAACGTTATTCAAGAGGAAAATGATGAAACCACTCCTGGACAACATCCTGGCCCATGGCTGGAAATACTCTTGGGGCTTTCCATTTCGCCTACTGATTGCCAGGGACGGCAAGTTCTTTACCATCAGAACCCTAGAGGAGGGGATGGCCCTTCTAGCTACCTGGGGCATTACTTTAACAGATGCTCCTGGAGTTTCTGGCGACAGCCAACCCGTCAGGGAGTTGACAGAGGGTCCCCGAGGAAGAACAGTTGGTCTTAATTCTCGTGGTAGAGGTTCCAACCTCCCCTCCAGAAGACATCAAAACAGGGCCCCTGACCAGCCAGATGTGCCATAGATCCAATAACACTGTGATGTATTGTTATATGATATGTTATAGTTAGGTTCTACCTCTTATTTTGATCTTCTAAAACTTGCGACCAAAAATATGAACAGACATGACTAGTTAAACTCTTGCATAACTATCTGTCACTTTAGAAGAATATTTCTTCTTTTTTTTTTATATAGATATTGATAGTGTCCCTTAAGGGCTTCACCATATACACACCCCCCGGCGAATCCAGTCAGTATTGGAGTCTAATACTACTGGACTCACCAATTTAATTAAAAGGACAGCGCTCGCTCTCCTTGAAGTAGTGTTATACTACGTTCCTAGTTTTGTTATATTCTATTAGTATAATTTTATTTTTAGAATTAAAAAAAAAAGAAGTTTTTTTTTTTTTTTTGATAAATTTGTGTCAACAAATTTGACGCCGGATTACTTGACAAGCAGTTTCAACCACTGTATATCGTTGTGTTCTCCTCATCCGTTCTACCCTAACTTTTTACTTTACGTTTACATCAATTTGCACAGTGAAGTGACGCAGGTGGTTTCTGGACGGAGTCCCAGCGGGAGGCTCATCAGACTAGATACTCGAAGGCGGCTATAACCCTTAGTGCTCTACTAAGCTTGGCCTTGAGCCCCAGACAAACGGTGAGTCATGAATATTAATATCATTTCACATAATGCTCAGGGCCTGAATGAACCGATTAAGAGAGGGGTTGCCATAAAAGAGTATCAGAGACTAGGGGGAGATGTAATATTTGTGCAAGAAACACATTTTAAGAAACTAGCGGTCCCCAAATACTGTGGGAAAGCATATAAACAAACTTTCCACTCCACCGCAACAGAAAAGAAAAGAGGGGTAACTCTCCTTATTCATAATAGGCTTACATTTCGCCACACCCGCACTCAGACAGACCCAGAGGGTAGATATGTGGCAGTACATGGCACCGTTCATGACCAGAAAATTACCTTCCTTAACATATATGCGCCAAACACTGATCAGAAGCAATTCTTCACTAAGATTTCAGATCTGATTATGGGCTGGGAGCACTCCCTCCTGATCATAGGGGGGGACATGAACACAGTCCTAGATCCATCTACAGACAAATCAACTGCTACCACTAAACTCACACCTCCCACGGCTACCCGAGCTCTTAAACATATTCTCAGATCTAATTGCCTGATAGACAGTTGGAGGATAATGAACCCCACTGATCGAGAGTATACTTTTTACTCCCCCAGACATCTGTCACACTCCAGAATTGATTACCTGTTCATTCAACAACACCTATCACTAAACTTAGAAGCAGCTTCCATTCGACCCATTTCGTGGTCAGATCATGACCTGGTTCTGATCTCCCTGTCTAGACTTCTACCAGCGGGACGGTCCCCCTCGTGGGCACTAAATCCCTGTCTATTAAACGATCTAGTCCTAAGGGAAAAAATCAGCAGTGCAATTGTGGAATACTTCGGGATCAATAGTGGGGGTGAGGTAGACGGGGGAGGAGTGTGAGCAGCCCATAAGGCAGTGATTAGAGGAGTTTGTATTCAGCTAGGAGCAGCAGCGAAAAAAGCAGATAGAGTGCAAATTAGGGACCTCAATAGCAAGATCACAGAGTTACAATCACTATTTGCCAGGAATCATGATCCTAAGATCTACAATGAAATTCTGAAATACAAACACACCTTAAACACAGTGCTCAGGAAGAAGGTGGTCTCCATGCTACAACGTACGCAGGCCAGCTTCTTTATGAGCACCAATAAACCTGACAGTATGTTGGCCAGAAAGCTTAAAGCACAGAGGGCGGACTCATTCATCCCAAAGATATTTACTAAAGGGAAAGGCCCGGTCTCTAAACCAGACCAGATTGCTGATGTCTTTCGACAATTTTATACAGAACTGTATTCCGCCCCCTCTCACTCAGGATCCTACTCTCACAAATCACAAATTGATGAATTTCTTTCTGGGATTCAGCTGCCACAAATTGAGGAATCACAGGCAGAGACCCTAGCAGACCCCATAACTGCTGAGGAAATTAAACAGGCTATTAAGGCCACGAGATCACATGCAGCACCTGGTCCGGATGGATTCACAAATTTTTATTATAAACAATACATCGATCTCTTGCTACCGCACCTCCAAGAATTATTTAACAGTTTCCTTTCTGGTTCTTCATTCAGACCAGAATTTCTAGAGGCTAAAATTATCGTAATACCCAAAGAGGGGAAAGACCCAGCACAGTGCGGTAGTTATAGACCGATCTCATTGATCAACACGGACCTCAAACTATATTCCAAAATAATGGCAAACAGATTGGCCCCTTTGTTGCCGGACGTGATCCATCCGGACCAGGTAGGCTTCATCTCAGGTAGAGAAGCACCCGACAACACCAGGAGAATCTTTAACCTGATAGACTTGGCTACCAGAGAGGATATCCCGCTAATGCTCCTATCTTTAGACGCCGAAAAGGCATTTGATAGGATAGACTGGACTTTTATGTGGAAAACATTGGCGAAGTTTGGTCTGGGGGACGGCTTTTTGAAGGGCATTATGCCTTTATACAGCGATCCCAGAGCATGTATTATATATCAGGGATTTGTGTCCAAACAATTTAATATTACTAGGGGAACTAGACAGGGCTGCCCACTCTCCCCCTTGCTCTTCGCCCTTAGTCTTGAACCATTGGCAGCGGCAGTTAGAAATTGTCCAAACATTAAAGGAGTGCAGATTGGCCCTAATGAGCATAAGCTCAACCTTTTTGCAGACGATATCATGCTGTCACTTACAGATCCAATACCAAGCCTGCCTAATTTATTCCAATTGCTCACAGACTTTGGCAGAGTGTCAGGGTTCAAAATCAACACTAACAAGAGCATAGCCCTCAACATTACACTACCCCAAACGGTGAAACAGAACTTAGAAAACAGCTTTCCCATAAAATGGGCACCCAAACAGATAACTTATTTGGGTATTCATATTCCGCGGTCTATAGCGTTGGTATACGAGGCAAATTTTCCTCCTGTCTTTAACAGAATCAAGGCAGATATCTCCAAGTGGTCCTTCCTTAACATCTCATGGTTGGGCAGAATAAATTCCATCAAGATGAATGTGATTCCCAAATTATTATACCTATTTAGGACAATCCCAACCCCGATCAGGTTACCCGACCTTAGAGTGTTGCAAAAAACACTTTTTAAGTTCGCATGGAATAACAAGAAACCAAGAATTAATAGAACCACAATGTGTGCGCCTAAACAGAAAGGGGGGCTAGCCTTCCCTGATCTAATCAAGTATTATAAGGCCACTAGATTAGCTCAAACCACGACCTGGTTTTAAAAAGAGGCCATACCGGTGTGGGCAGACATAGAGAGGCAACTTCTAGAAGACAAGCATTGGGTACTATCGCAGGTTTTATGGCTTAGCTTAGGTCGGGACCTACGAACAGGAGAGTTACCAATTTGTATTAGCCACTCTTTGAAATTATGGAAAGACCTGAACAGAAGGGTGGACCTCCTGAGCGTGGGTTCTGGCTTGATTCCACTATGGCAATCACACAAAGGTCAGCACCTCAATAAATTTACCCAGATGAAATGGTGGATAAAGAACAAAATAACAATTGTGGCAGATACCTGGGTGACCTCACAAAGCAACACATCGTCAATTATCACTGACATAATTCAGGTGCCACATAGAGAGTGGCTTAATCTGATGGCAATTAATGAGACACTAACACACTCTACGAAAATCAACAAATATCACACCAAATCTCCCTTTGAGAAATGCTGTATCAACAATCCCGGAGGTAAGGCCAATATAGCCATCATTTACAATCAGATGGTGTCTCTCACCAACAGGGTTAAACCACATTACCAAACTGCATGGGAGGCTGACTTGCAGGTAACTCTAGACGACAGCCAATGGAATAAGATCCTAAAACAAGCCAATACCTCTTCACTAAACGTGACACTAAAAGAAAACTCTTTTAAGACAATAATGAGGTGGTACCTTACACCAGCAAGACTCCATCTTCTGAACAAAACACACCCTGACACATGTTTTAGGGGCTGCACAGACACTGGTACACTGATTCACATGCTGTGGGAGTGTCCGAAAATAAGACCCATATGGACAGCAACATACGACCTATTAGAAACACTTTTGGGGACAACAGTAACACAAAAGCCTGAGGAAGCTTTGCTAGGCCTTCCAATTACGGGGCTATTCAAATCAGAACAATGTTTAACAACACAGATATTTTTGGCCACGAGATGCATCATAGCTAAACACTGGAAACTTACCTCCCCTACTCACATTGAAGTACTTCACAAAATCAGGTTCATTCGGGCTATGAGCTCACTTTCAGCTGAAATTGATGAAAGATACCGTCGATGGGCCTCCTGCTGGGACTTATGGACTCTACGAGGTCCACAATAAGGTTCGTGTGAACTACTTTTATGGGTTGACCTGATGTTTGATCTATGGTTTCACCTTACTGTACCTCCTAGACACATGTCTGCTTTGAGGAATGTATATATGTTCAAGACCTTGTGTGACTTTATATATATGTTTTACATGTTCATGTGTTATTCTAACCAAAAAAGAAAAACTTTGAAAGAAACTTTTTGATATATCTTGTTGATACTTGAGAGATTTGTTATATGATTTGCTGAACTTACGATGTTCTATTTGTTTATTCTTTCAATAAAAAAGTTAATTATAAAAAAAAAGAAGCTCTGTAAGCTTCATATGCTAACCATCCTTCTCCTGAGATTTTAAACTGTTTCTGGATTTGCTCAAACGAGGCAATTTTCCCATTAATAACGGTGTCACCTACAGATTGTAATCCTTTACTCTTCCAGTCTTTAGTGATACTTGACATATTTAAATGTATTAAAGAGTTCAGCGGGGTAATGAGGGTACCCTTGGGGATTAATTTATGTTTCCTGTTAATTTGTCTCCAGTTTTTTAGTATTTCTTTCATGACAAAAGATCCTAAGACTAGATGTTTATTGGATAGCTTTTCCCCGAAAAACAAGGCTGATAAGCAAAAATTAAGATTTAAAGCTTTTTCTATTTCTATCCAGGGAAATTTATGTGATGTTTCTAACCATTTTAATGCGTTAACTACACAATTAGCTTCCTGGTATGGTTGTAATAAAGGATAGGAAATTCCTCCTTTTAAGAAGTTTCTACCCATAGTCTCTTTTTTAAGTCTTATGTATCTGGATTGGTGGATGAATACATCGATTGTCCGTTGTAGTTTCTTCAGCCAGCCTCTAGGTATCTTAAAAGGAATACACATAAGTATATAATTTAATCTGGGGAGTAGCATCATTTTAACTACCGCTATTTTCCCAGAAAAGGAAAATCTGTCCTTCCGCCAGTTGTCTATAATATCTCGAAATTTATAAAAAAGATCTTTGTAATTCCTATCTACTGTTTTCTGTATATTTCCCAGAATAACAATACCTAGGTGCTTTATTGAGTTTGAATTCCAGTCAAACGGGTAATTAGCCTTTAATTTAGAGAAGAGATTGGTAGAGACATTAAAACAGAGTGTTTCTGATTTCTTATAATTTAATTTGTAATAAGACACTTTACTAAATTTGTCTATTAGCCTTGTTAAATGACTAAGGGAGTCTTCCGGAGTAGTAAGTGACAAGATCACATCGTCTGCGTATAAACTGATTTTATATTCCTTCTCTCCCACTCGAATGCCCTGAATCAATGGAGATGACCTAATAGCTTCTGCCAATGGTTCAATCATTAATGCAAACAGTGTAGGGGAGAGGGGGCAACCCTGTCTAGTGCCGTTGGTGATTTTGAAAGGGTTTGCTCTAAAGCCGATACCACTTACTTCTGCAGTAGGAGATCTATACAAGGCTCCTATTGCTTTGGTCCCGAATTCCCCAAAGCCGAACTGGAGCAACACCTTTCTCATGTAATCCCACCCTACTCTGTCAAATGCTTTCTCTGCGTCTAAAGACAAGAATAGGGTGGGAGTACTTTTAAGTCTTGCAATTTCACTCAAATTCATAAGTTTTCTAATATTTTCTGTGCCCTGTCTACCAGTTACAAATCCCATTTGATCTATTGAAATTAATTTCCCTATATAACTTTGTATTCTAAGGCTAAGAATTTTCGCATATAATTTTATATCTGCGTTTAGCAATGAAATGGGTCTGTAATTAGCACAGAGTTGTGTATTCAACTTGGACTTAGGGATCATAGTCAGTACTACCTTTGTCATCTCTGATGGCATACTTCCAGACGTTTTGATTTCATTAAACGTTTCTGTGAGTAAGGGAGTCAGAATTTGTGAAAATGTTTTATAAAACAGATTAGTATATCCGTCTGGCCCTGGAGTGGTATAGGGTTTAAGATGTTTAATCGCTTGAAGGACCTCCTGTTGTGTAATTGGTTTATTTAATTCCACCTGGTCAGCTGATGTTAATTCAGGAAGTTGTATCCCATCCAAAAAGCTTTGAATCTCTTCTAGCCTAGGTTTACTGAAGGAACCTGTTTCCAAATTGTATAATTTCTGGTAATATCTTGTAAAAGCTTGACCTATTTCTTGTGGGGACGACATATGTCTTCCTTGCTCTATAATAACAGGAATTCTCTTTTTTTCTTTTTTCTTTTTTGCTTGTGAGGCTAGTAATTTACTGTTTTTATTATTTTGGTGATGGTATGTCTGTTGGTAGCGCCATATTTCTCTTTCTGATCTTAACTGGTTGATCTTATTTATGCTGTTCCGGATTGTTTTGATCTCTGCCCTTGTTTGGGGTTGGGGGTCTACAATATATTTAGATTCCAGTTTGTTTAATTCTATGTATAGTACTTTTAGAGGAGTTCCTCTCTCTCTAATCATTTGGGCTTTGAGTTTAATCATCAGCCCTCTTGTGAACGCTTTTTGCGTGTTCCAAATCGTGCAGTGAGACAAAACAGTGTTTATGTTAGTGTCTAAAAATTCATCTATTTGTTTAATTAAATATTCTTTGTTTTTTTCCATTTTTAATATAGTGTCGTCTAGTTTCCATTGTGGTTTATCTAGTTTTAGGTTGTTAATCCCTACTACTAAGGTGGTGTACGCGTGATCCGAAGTGATAATATTGCTTATTTCCGTGAGTAGAACCTTATTCATAATTTGAAGGTTAACTAATATTAGATCTATTCGTGAATATAAATCGTGTGGATGTGAATAAAAGGAGAACTCCTTTTGATTTGGGTGCTGGACTCGCCAAGCATCAAACAGATTATTTTTACTGATCCAGTCCGTAAATATCTGCGCTTCTTTGCTAACTTTAGCTGAATTTTTAAGTACCGTTTTTTTTTTTGACCTGTCTAAATTTATATTTGAGACTAAATTAAAATCACCTGCCAACACAAGCGGCCCTTGAGCAAACTTCCTGATTAAATTACCTATTCTTTTTAGGAATTTTCCTTGATTTTCATTCGGGGCATAGATGTTTATTAATGTGATTTTTTGTTTGTTAATCTGTCCATTCCATAAAATATATCGTCCCTCAGGGTCTATTATTGAAATTGTTTCTTCTGTTTCTAGGTTATTAGAAAAAAAAATTGAGACTCCTCTCTTTTTCTTTTCACCTGTTGCGTGAAGGCTAACCTCAAAGTTGCCACTCGCAAAACTTGGAATTTTGGTTTTCCCCCAGTGAGTCTCTTGAAAAAATAACAAGTCTGCTTTCTCTTCCCTACAGTATCTAAGGACCGTTTTTCTTTTACTAGGAGAGTTTAAACCATTTACATTCCAACTAAGAATTTTTAATGACATTGAGATTGTAGTGGCGGCTCATTTACCCCTTTAACTGGGTTAACTATACTTATAATAAGTTTCTTGGGAAATAATACAAAATCTTCCTTACTACCATTCATACAAGCAGACATACAGTTAGAACAGTTGAGGCTGAACTTCAGCTCTTCCCGCCTTCTGTTCCGCAGGGATTCAGCCATTGTACAGAAATGGTGAGCGGATTAAATCGGGGACATCGATAAAATAGTTAAGGTTCCGTTGAGTTATACATACTTTTTTCAATCTCTATTTCCTAGAAACCTTGCTTATTGGCATTACCTTATCTGTACTTCCCCCTTCACCTGAACCTTTTCTAAAGTGCCCATTTGTTTTTTCGAGTTCCTTTAAACACCTTAAATATTATTAGCTCCCAGTATAACTTGCCCCTCTGCCTATCCCCCACTCTTCCCCCTCCCCCCCTAAATGCTCTTCTTAATGTTAATTAACATCTACGTCCCTCTCTTCCAAGCTCTAATTCTATTTCAGTTAGCTCCTTTATCTCCAGCTACTGTGAGCTTTGATGTCAATTGTTAGACCTTCACCTCCTCCTCCCTTTGGAGTGGGGGGCATAAACAAAGAGAGGATAGAGAGCAAAAACAAGGAGCGAGAAGAGAGACGAGGCAGAGACTGGTCGGTGTCTTATCTGTAAAGCTATTTGGCTCATCAAAGTCAATTTTTCCTCTGCCAATCTGGTCTAGAGATTTGTAGGTCTATCGTACGTTCTTTAGCGACCAGGACTTTACCTGTTACAGTGCTCAAGAATTCTTCCCCTTCTGTAAGAGTTTTAATCCTGTGCCAAGATGATCCATTTAGTACCAGTAAGCCTACTGGAAAGGTCCATTTGTATACCATATTGTTTTCCCTTAAGGATTGTGTAATAGAGGAGAACTCCTTTCTTTTGGTAATTGTACCTTTTGACAGGTCTGCAAAAATTTGAATTTTGTCGTGTGGAGGTTCAAACGACTTTTTTAGGTAACTTGCTTTGGTTATTGCTTCTTTAGTGGGTAAATGATGAATTCTCACTATTACGTCTCTGGAACTTTTGTTCTGTAGATGGCTTGGAAGGGGGATCCGATTAACCATGTCCAATCTTTGGTCCAGGTGTGAGAAATTTGGAGTAATTTTAGAGAACAAATCCACAATGTATGTTGGAAGATCTTCTTTTTTAATTGCTTCCGGGATTCCTCTTATCCGGAGATTATTTTTCCGAGCTTTATCTTCCATCATATTCATCTGCTCATTTAGTATATTGATTTGAGACGCCATTTTGGATGATTGTTCTAGTAACATGTTATGATCAATGATCAGTTTATCAAATTTATCCTCCAAGTCAGCAGATCTTTTATTTACCTCATTTATTGCTTTGGCATTTTCCAATATTTGATTTTTGATGTCGGCCAAAAATTCAGCTTGGAAGTTCTTCAAAATCTCTTCCATTTTGTCTGTGGTGAGGAAATTATCCTCTTGGTTTTCCAGTTCTCTGCTCGGGGCCATTGTAGGAGGGTGAGGAGTTTTTTGTTCCGGCGCTTCTTTTGGGGTGTGTTTTGGGAGGACAGTTGTGGAGTTTTTGGGCGTAAAAAAGGGAGATGGTTCTAGGGGCGGACTTTTCCGTACTTTTGATTTGTTCTTAGACGCCATTTTGTTTTATCGTGGGTTGTTCTCCCCCTATGTGGTGTTATATTCCAGGTTTTGTCTCTCTTTGCCCTTTCTTGTTCGCGATCTTCTTCCCTTATTTAGACATCCACCCGAACCTGGCAGCTTCCTCCCTGGTTTATGTTGTCAATTATTTGGTAATGCAGAGAAACTGATGCAACCACACCTCTCTGAGTCACCCAGGGATTCCAACCCACAAAGTTAAAAAGGTTTGTCCACTAGTGCTATATCAACAGAAATTGAATACTGCCGTTTCCTATGTTGTAGTGGCATCAAACGGCCTCCGGAACAATTTGTTGGATACCTAGATCCTTAAGATCAACCTATTTAGTGGTCTTGCCTTTATACTTAATGATTATACGACCAATTGCTATTTTCAAGGTAATTGTCTGTAGGTCGGTTTTGTACGATAGATGTACAGCTCCAGTACCTAGTTTAGGTCATAGATTTGTAATAAGTTCCTTTTATTACTGGAACCTTTTTAGGTTCTTGTTATTTGCCATGTGTGATGTGATCTCATAGGTAGGGGTTTGTTAGCCTCAGGGTATGCGCTTTGAGTGGATTTACCTTACCGGTGACAAGTGCATACAGTGAGTCCAAAGTTCACTAACCAGTCAGTGCTGATAAAAAAAACATTTATAGCCCTCTTTCATTCTTTATAACTTTTGTGACTGAATGTAAGGTAGGTGATGAGATAAGGTAAGCGAATTTCTTCCCTTATTCCTTACCTTCTTATCCAGCTGCACTGCATAAGCTTGTGGTGTCCAGCTCCAGCGTTGTTGTGCTTAGGCTGCTTCTTCCAGGAGGGTTATGCTCTGGTTAGTTCTGTACTCTCCGTCATTTAGGGCTTATGACTGCCCCTTTGGTCTAGGTTGACAGGGTTGTCTTCCTATCCCCTCCGTCGGCAGCACAGCTCTTGTGCTTTTGCTTCTGCTCTTGTGGGGTTATTTTTACATGTCCCCGCGCTACTCCTGGGCTAGCCCGCTACCACCAGCTACTGCTCGATACTCATGGCGCGAAACGCTGTCTCCTTCCGCTTCGTGCCGCACTACGCGGCTAGGCTACCATTTCCGGTCCGTCCCCCCCGATATGTGTCAGATCAATGAGAGGGGGAAGAGCAAATGTGGGTTTTGCTTTGGTTCTTTTTTTTTTTATCTGTAGTTTTTGTTTGTTTGTTAGTTGGTTTTTGGAACTGAATAAAGGCAGTTCATTCTTAGACATATATATATTGTGTGTCTATTTATTTTGCTACTGGTAGCTGCGATACTTATCCTATCTCTACCCTGCAAGTAACGTGTCCTGATCACTACTACAGGAAGGTTAGACTCAGACTGATGCAGAAGCCAGATATCAGGGTGCTGGTGCCAAGATTTCAAAGAACCCAAACAGTCCTAGTTGGTAGAAACCTGTAGTGAATAGCAGGTGGCCCAGGGCTTGTATAGCCCCTATCACTTGGATCGTCACAGTTCACTGAAGAAGGAACTGGCAATCCACTCCAGTATCTCTGCCACGAAGACCATGTGGATAAGCACAACCAGAAACACAGACAGATGTGCCTGTTGTGCTGCTTCCAAATGGTCACCGAGCGTCGGACACGACAGAAGGACTGAACAAATTTCAAAAACTTCAGGCATCACAAAAACTTGTCCAACTCCCTCACAAACTAAGTAACAGTTGTATGTCTTATGTTCTTTTACAAACACCTGCTTTATAAAAGAACATTGCCATCAGTTTCTAATATTTATCATTTTCCTTTGGGTAAGAACAGTTTTTCCCACCCCTGTAGAAAAGTTATATAAGGCTAATGCAAACTATAATAAGACATAAACTGCACATTTTACTTAATCTATGTTGTGTTTTTCAAGCTTGTAAATAAAAGAAACTTGATTGACATTACTGGTTTGGACTCCCTACGCAAGTTTTTTAAGCACTACAATGAGGATATTAGATTCCCCATAACTCTCATTGTTGCTGAAAAAAATGTAAGGCAGCTAAATTATTTTTATGGCACAGACAGGCTAAATTGTTGCTGAAAAAATGTAAGTCAGGTAAACTATTTTCTAATATGATTAATATCTTTTTTATGTAGAGGGCAGAACAATTAATTTAGCCCCTACTGGGGAAGATCTGTATTTAGTGGTGGAGCTAGTTAGTGGAGGGCCCTGGTGCAAAATAATTTGATGGACCTTTTCAACTTCTCTTGACAAGATAGATGAACATAAGGGTAAATTATTATTATTAACTTTTATTTGTAACGCGCCCACGTATTCCGTAACGCTGTACAGGGGAAGAGAACAGGGAAAAAATACAATATTAGCAACTGAAGAATATGGCGGGCTCTGTTTTAAGCTTAGAATCTTTGTAGAAAGTGCTTTTTTCCCAAAGCACCCTACAAGATTGGAAACTCACTACTTACAATCTAAAGGGAATGGAAGAGGCAGAAACCTTGTGAAGAAAAGGTAAGGAATAGCAAGGGGCAGGAAGGAGGTGAAAGATTGCTTAGGTGGGAAAGTGGGAAAACTTGGAAAGTCATTTGAGGTGACTGACTGTCAATAAACAACCAAAACTAGATGTAGGTGATCAGATTACCCCTTGATCACCCTCTACCTCTAATAAATAAAGATACCACCTTTATTCCAGGGCTCTGCTGCTGGTAGCAGAGGGCCTTTACCCCCTTGTGGGGCTTGGTGCTTTGCATCTGCTGCCTCAGCAGTATTTCCACCACTGTCTGTATGTAAAAGAAAGTCTTTATTAAGAGAAAATACTTGAAAGTCTTATATCTCTGAATCCTTAATTCAGGGATAAACATCAGTGAAAAGGCAATAACAGAACCAAACAGACTGGCTGAGATACTTCTTACCTAGTTTAAAAACAATGGGAATAAAGGCAATATCAGAGAAAATGTTCAAAAGAAAACAAATACACACAAAGAGGCAATGAAACTTTAAAGCAAGAGACATATCTGCTCCTATAATATATTTTTACTGTATGAATTATCTAGATATTTACTGCCCTCCTGTGGTTGCTTGGATTTAATTAAATGTTTTCAGTTTATAGAACCAACATTGTCATTGTTTTTCTGTATGGTGCCTTTAAATACTAAATGTGATAATGCGCAATATGTTTTTAGAAAATAAATACAACCTTTACATTATTATTTTTTTTTCCAACAAATAGTTTTATTATTATCATATACAACCAGGGATTTGAGGAAAATATCTAATACAATATGCAACTATCTGCTTCAGAATTCATAAAATCAGTATAAGACTAATCTTCCATGCAGATGATGTTATCACTTGAATAGCTTATAGACCAAAGCCAATTTTTATTATTCAAATTTTTCCTAATATACAACCATGTAAAAGAAGGAAAGGGGGGGGGGGGATAAAGTAGGAACGTCTCGTCCCCAAGAAGTCCGGGAATAGCAAATCAATACCATGTCCACCACCTCCAAGAGTCCCCCTCAATAAATGCCCACTAGGAGAAGAGGTCCGGCCCTCTTTCCCTCCTAAATGGTTAATTCAATCTCTAGTATAGTGAATACATTGTAATCTAATTATATACTATCAGATGAGGCAGGCCAAGGGGACCAAATATTTAGGCATTTTGGCATCATGTCTTCCAATAGGTGGGTTAATCGCTCATTTAATTTATTTTTGGCTGCTTGCACGCTCAGGGAGTTGGTTTTTACTGTCTTGCAATGTGACTTTTATTGGCCAGCATTAGAAATTGTAGAAGTTGATTATGAAGCGAAGATAATTGTAAGGTTGGGAGACCTAAGAGGCTCACCTCTATAGTTAAACATTTTTGAGGCTATAGAGAAGACTTCTTCCCATAGGTGACCTACTTTAGGGCCTGTCCACCACGTATGGTGGAAAGAGCCTGTGTTTCCACAGTCTCTAAAGCAGTTATCTTTGATCTCCATTTACAAAGTCTATCAGGGGTAAAGTAAGTTCTGTGCAAAACTTTAATGGTTGTTTCAAGTATACTATAATTTAAAGGTCCTCTTGTGAGGCTCTGCAAATATTTTCCCAAGTTTCTGGATCTAAAGTGTGACCTAGGTCTCCCTCCCACAATGCTGTGTGTTTTGGTTTCTGCGTCAGTGTAGCGTATTAAACAAATTGTATAAAAGGCTTATGATTTTCCGCAAGAGGTAAGTCATAATTATCTCTCAGGAATTCAAAAGTAATAACTGAATCGTTCTGGTACCATGTCCCAAATCTTAAAAGATTCTTGGAGCCCCACCATTCCAAAGATTTTAAAGGTAAGTGCATCAACAATTGGGGATTGGGTATAATGGGAGTAAGCTTGGAGAGTTTCGGAGCAAGCTGAGGTTTCTGCATTGCCCAGGCCCAGATATCAAGGAGTTGCTTTATAAACGAGTTGATTTGACCCCAAAGAGTATTACCTGGATTAGAAAGCCAAATTATGGTGTCCCATGAGTATGGGAACATTAATACATTTTCTTTAATTACCCAAAGAGGTTGATGTAGGGCAGAATGTGCATGTGGAATAAAGTAAAGTTGAACCGCCTCAATACGGTTCAATGAATCTTGAATTCCTCTGGGATTTATAAATCCATTTAAATTTAAAAACTAGATTTTGGAATCTCTCTAAATCTCTATAATTAATTGCTATCAGAAGTATATATAAAAGGAGGGGGAGTATATTCATTTTTACCATATTGATTCTACCCAACCATGAAATTTGTCCCTTCGACCATCTTTGTATGTCTAGACATAAGTCTCTGTATATAGCTGTGTAGTTAGCTTTGTAAGGGTCGGACACGGCTGGTGATATTGACGCCTAAATACTTACAGCCTTATTAAATTGCGATTTGGCCAATTAAAAAGGGCTCTATATAAGCACATAGCATTTTTTTTACAGAAGTTTTCAGTTAGTGAAAACCTTGTTTTTGGATAGAAGATCACTAACTAAAAACTTCTGTAAAAAAATATGCTACAGTATGTGCTTATATAGAGCCCTTTTCAATTGGCCAAATCGCAATTTAATAATGCTGTTAATATGTGATTTTGAAAAAAAATTACTTCTATCAAAGGGAATGAATCTAGGATTGGGACATAGAAACATTAAAAGCTTCAGTTTTGGTAATATTTCTTTTCGGCCCTGAGAGGCTTCCAAAATGTTGCAAAGTTGGAAACAGTATTGGAACCGCGGTGGCAGGTCTGGTAAGAGAGCAAAGAAAATCATCCGCAAAGAGACAACATTTAAAATGATGGTGACCAATTTGATTCCATGCAATTTTCTGTAAAGTTCCATTTTATTTTCACTTCATGCTGTCTGCTACTCTCTCAAAAAGGTGCATCATTGTAAACTAATGAACTTCCCATTAGTCCATCTCAAAGCATAGGAAGTTTTAACTTTAATTTTCCCATGGTGTAAATAGAAGCTTCCCCTGCATACAAGTCTCATGCCACCTCAGGAAGTTTATTATCAGAAACCAAAATAGTAGAATCTAAAGCAATATAATAAAATATAAAAGGTAATACATGAAAAGATTAATTATTTTACTACATATTTTGTCCATTTGAAGTACAGTTCAAAAGTGTATTTTTAATATCAGACTGCAGTGGCCCTTTAAATGGCAAAAAAACAAACAAAAAAAAAAACATAAACATTTCCCACTAAAAATGTATGTATATGTATGTATACATCAGAAGGGTTGTGTTCCTGATTGCCATGGCAACAGTGACCATGGAAAAGAGAACCTTTGCTGTCAACTGGAGACTGTGGTGTTGCAGGTTGCCATAGCAACAGTGACAGTGGAAAAGAGAATTTTAGCTGTCTGCAGAAGACTGAGCGCTGTTCAGCCTAGGTGCAACAGGCTCATGGCCAGATTTATCATAAGGCGACATACGCAGATGCCTAGAGGCACTCCCCAGTGAGGGCGCCTCATTCTGAGTGGGGCATTTAATTTTTTTGCAATAAATAAAATGAATGAATGTTTGTATTTTTATTAGACATATGTATTTAAATATTGCTGCCCCATAGTGACAGTGTTGGGACAAATTGCAGTTTTTCCATGCATGGTACAGATGACGTTGTATGTAAATATTCTAAGTCTGTGTGTGTGCATGTTCGTGTACTTTATCAACATACCATTACTGTAAGTTTTGGTAAAGAGTAGTGATACGGAATCCATTTTAATAATGTCCATTATATGGATATGTGTGTGTTTATTAATGTACACACACAAATTATGTATATATTTGGGTGTGTAAATAAATATTTCTATCTTATATTATTAACATCTATGTGCATGCAGGTTTGTTGTGTGCTGTGTGTAGTATTTAGATGTATGGGCAGTGTTTTTAAGATTTAAACATTTTGTTTTAACGTTCATGTCAAATGGAGATACACTTGTCTTACATTAGGTTACATGGTCTACAACACTATGCTCTGTCATTGCTTTGCTACTTTAAATATAACATATATAGATACATAGTTACATAGTAATTGAGGTTGAAAAAATAATTTTAGTCCATAAAGTTCAACCTTTTTAGATCTCTTCTGATCTTTCTGACCTCTCCCTAATCTAATACATGCTGCTTATCAGACACACATTACATTAAATAATTCTATACACACACAGAATTATTTTATTTAAAAATAAAGTTTGTTTTCCACACCTCAGAGCTGCTTACATAGGCACCAGGTACCTACCAATAGAAACACTTAATTCAAGTACAGATTTTAACTCTTTTCTAATCTTCAAGCCGGCAGCAGCACAATGCAATGATCCAACACACCAGTGTCTTGCTCCACCTGCTTCATTGTGTAGGGGACTACACATCTCATGATTCCTTGCTACACAAACTGCCATCATAGAAGGATACAATGTATAGCTGCCTGTGATTGGCCAAAACAAATGTAATGCTAATTTAAGCAGGGATTTCCAGGGGTGTTAACTCTGAAAACCAACTAATTGCAAACTCAAGAGATTTAGAAAACTTTAGGGTAAGAAGAATCCTGTTTATTATGGTATTTTTTCATGCAAAAAATGGTTTCATATACTGCTGTTTCTCCACTATCAGATGCATTCATAATTCATGAAACTTAAATATGCCTTTAGTTGTTCATTCATAATTAAAGGCAAACAGAAAACCCCCATTGAAACATTGCTAATTGTCTCAAAAGGGAAAACATTTTCCCTCTTGACTCCAGATACTAGCAATCCGATTCCTCCCTGGATCAATACTCCTCTAGTTATCCAGGATTACCATGAATTCCCTTTTTACTCAAATATATCAAATCCCTTTATAACATTATCTATCAAATCTGCTGTCACCACCTCCTTTGGTAGAGAATTCTACAGTTTAACCACTTACTGTGAAGGACCCTTTTCTTTCTTTACGGTTGAATCATTTTCCTTCTAACCTCAAGTGTGAGGAATTGACTCTGCTGAGATTCGAACCCTGGTCTGCATGCTTGCTAAACCTTTTCTCTACCTGTACACCAGCCTGCCTCTTGCAGATTTGCCTGAGACCTGATACCTTGACTCTAAAAGCAATGAAATCAGTGACAACTCTCTTTAGCTGTGTCTGGTCAGCTGTCCGGTTCTTGGCCTATATAAGGCACTTCCTGTCTCTGTATCCTTGCCAGATTATTGTGTTCCTGAACTCTCTAATCAAGCTTGTTCCTGTATCTCCTACCTGTTGCTGAACTTGGATCGTTTTTGACTTTGCTGCTTCTCCTCGGCTTGCCTCACTAAGATTATTATCCTTCTGTTCCTGACTCCCATCTCTGCTTCAGAGCAGACAGCCACTCAAGGCTCAGGGGCTCAACCACCTGGGTAACGAGTGGCTATCTCTGGCAGGGAGTTTTTGCTGATCTGGCTACTGGACTCCAAACTTTGTACCACCAATATCATAACATCAAGAGATGTCCTCTTGTCAGTTGAAAACTTCTTGGCACAAAAAGTTTACTTGACAAAGCCTTATACTTACCATGGATATATTTATATAAGGTAATTATAGTCCCTCTTAAAAACCTTTTTTCTAGACACAATACATTTAATTTGGTTAGTTTTTCTTCATAGCTTAGCCCGCCCCCCCATTCCCCTTATAAGTTTTGTTGCCCTTCACTGTACTTTTTCAGATCTATAATGGCCTTTTTATGAAGTGGTGCCCAAAATTGTACTCCAAATTCCAAACGAGGGCGGACTAGGTTTTGTATAATGGCATAATTACATGGCACATTATTAATTGGTTCCAGTCACATTAATATGATCACCAACTAATATCCCAAATAAATGCTGTGTGTCGTACCGACAGCATCTAGACAGTGTGGTAGTGAGTCAATAAGATGCTGGAAGTTTGACAAGGGTATCTGGAGCCATGCATACTGCGGTGCATCTGACAGCTGCTGAAGAGTGCATGGTGGAGGATCCATACGGCAAACATGGCAATGAAGGTGGTCCTACAAGGGCTCGAAGGGCTTCAAATTCAGAGAAGCCTGGAAAGTACTTGGGAGTCTTCATCATGCTCTTCCAGGACAATTCTGGCCCTATGACATTGCATTGTCCTGCTGGAAGATCTCATCGGCGCCAGGGAAGACAGTCAACATGTATGAGTGTACTTGATCTGCAAGGATGGATAAATAATCCAATCGGTTGAAAGCGTCTTCCAGAGGTATGAGTGGACCCAAACAATGGCAAGAAATCATTCCCCAGACCATAACGCTGCCGCCACCAGCTTGTGTTCTTCCAACAATATTGCAGTATTTTTTTTTTGAGGTTTCGCACCTGACATGCCAATGACTGTCCAGTCGATGGAGCAGAAAATGTGACTCATCAGAGAATGCAACCCACTGCCAAGTAGAAGAGGTCCAAATGTTGTACTGTTGTGCAAATTGAAGCAGTTTCTGGGTGCAGTGACCAGCCATTTGCTTTGGAGCCCCATACACAACAGAGTTTGTTGTACTATTATTTTAGATGCACACTGGTAGCCCTCTCATAGCCCTCTGGTTCGTTTGGATGGTGAGTTGTTCAACTGTAGCGTGTTGGTTGGCCCTCACACATCTTCCCAGTCAATGTTCACATCTGACATCAATGACACGTGGTGCTCCGCAGTTTTCACACCTTTATTCGCAATGATGCCATTTGTCCAGTCACAGAACACTTTAACCACATCATCTTATCACTTTTGAGAACCTGAGAACTTGCAAACTCCTTTCTGCAGCTTCAAGGTTAAGGCTGCAAACAAAGCCTGCCTCTACACTGCTAACCTCTCACTGCTAGACACACTGAATAAATGGCCCCACACAATTCTCATTTCTAGTCTCTTGAAGACTTGTAAAAAGTTGGATTCTATTAAACTGCTCCAGGAGTTATCTTTTTCAGACAAGCTTTAAAACCTCCTGGGGGGAGGGGGCTTTTAAAAATCAGTGGTTCACACAAATCCCTGGGAGCACTCTTTCCCACATCCTCCTCCTCAGCTCAAAAACATGGGTTAGAGAGAATTCACCTGGGCGGCCATGTATGCTGTACATTGCATCCATTATGCAGACCCCCACCTTTGTGGATTCTTCCTTTCTCCTCTTTACAGGGAAATTCTCTTGTAGCTGCTGAAGCTTCTACTCTTTCAGCTCTTTCACTAGCTTCTCCATTCTTTTTAAAAGGCAATTCTGGTCTCCAAAGCATTCGTGATGGAGTTGCGACTGTAGTTTCAGGTGTAGATATTGCAGTTCACTTTTCAGTAACCTCTGCACACTGTGTAAAAGCAGACCCTTCCAGTATTCTCCATTATTATTCACATCCTTCTTCCTTTGTGCCGCCTGCATTAAGGCATTCTGCAGTGACTGGATGGTCCCTTGTAGATTCTGCTTCTACTCATAACAACAACTTCCAGCATCTGCAGATAGTCTTGGGAAGAGGCTTTTTTTTGTCAGCAGTGTGCTCAAACAGAGCCATAATCTTACAGCTCACCTCAAGGACCATCTGTAACTTTCTGTGACTTTGCTGAATGTCCATTTTCAATTGAGGAATTAGCCTTTTGCTGACACATGTACCACAAGATGTCAGGGCTCTCCAGCTCAGGCTGTCCCAAGTTCATCTCACTAACCCTGGAACTTATCTGGTATTCACTGAAAGTAGAGTAAGTGGTGAAGCTCCTCAGAATATGCAAACGCTCCTCCAGTTTCATGACCATTTTGGGAGAGTCCCTGGCACTCATCTCTGTGAGATTTTCTATGAAGCTTTGGGCTGGAACATTTGGTTCAGATGGTATCTTATGCAGCGATCATGGATCCTGATTTACTAGGGCACTGTGCAGCTTCTACACTTCGCCTTGTACTTTTCTTGTATCTTTGCTCTCCCTCTCAATTTTCAGTTCTACCATCTCCTGCCGCACACTTCTGAGGACACATTTTATCCTATGAAGTTCGGCTTCCCTCTCGCCAGCAGTTCGTGGCTCCTTTAACACAACTAGAAAGGAGTTGGTTTCTGGCTCAGACAGCAGCTGACTCTCTGCTGTCATTCCTTGTAAATCCGCTTAAACTCTGTGACACTTTATGCTTTGTTGTGGAAATAATACAAATATCCTTAACATTTTAGTGTGTGTATATATATATATATATATATATATATATATATATTTCTTTCAGTAAGTGTGATATTTGTCTAGATGAACCAGTATTTTCCATTTTGTAAGATATAAGTTATGAAATCGTTACGACTGCATGACCCTTGACTTAGCAATTTCAGCTGCAGACAGTGGCAACTTTGGAGCATAAACAATATATGATTTTCAATCATATACAAGGGCATACCTCAAGGATGATCAGGATGTCATATCTGACAATGTGTTATGCACATCTAGTGGCATGCCTTCAGTGCATGATTTGCACATGCAGATTATTGATTGGATATACTAATATCAAATCTTGTATTGGTTGTTAGTGGGTTGCACCATGTTGCTAGACGGGGAGGATGGGTTATCTCATTTACTTTATGTAAACGAGTATAAAAAGCTATGTTGTTTATTTTTCTGGAGAGTCAGTGAATAGCAGCGGCCATATTTGGATGTTTTGCTTCTGACTCACTTTTTGTCTAAATAATCTCTAATAATATGAAAATTATCAGAGTACTCTGTTTTTTTTTTGTTATCATGACTGGGTCTCCGAGTAAAAAGTAGGATGTAAGTATGGGTTTTCTAATAAGACATATTGTGTTGTTGTTTACTGCTAGTAATAGAAGTGACCTACTCTGTTGTGCCAGGGCAGATGTTTTTCACCTTCTAAACCAGCATTACCAGAGAACCCTATTGCAACTGTAATAATGATTTTTATGGAAATATTGATGAGATAAAAGATTTAATGAGTGAGTTAAAAAAATATTTTCAGTGCAATTATACCTGATTATAGAACATATTGTGTATTTATTCCCATAGAGTGTCATATGTACTTTGAGAAATTGGTTTTATGTCATACAGTATATTATTTTTTTCTTTAGGGTTTGATGGACATACATCTTCTTCTTTTATTTTGATTCTTTTCGACGATTATGTTTAGGATTAGTAATAGGTAAATATATCTATATGATTTTATATCATTTTTTATCTGCAGATTTTTAAGCCGGTGTTCATTATTTTCTGTAAAAATCATGTTTTCCAAGTGGAGAAAGGGGGTTCTTGTTTAAAGTGTGTGGAGTACAGAGTCTGGAGATGTTCATGTGTATCTCTGTATATGGATTTTTTCTATATGATCAGATAGGTGACTAAACAGAAGTAGAATTGATTAAGATATTGTGCATGTAAAGGTGTTAGTTACTGAGTCTAGAAATAGGATATATTAAAGAGATATTGTACCTGAAGAGGTATTACTTCAAGAAGCGTTGTAGATTTTAATTAAAGTAGATATAGCTTAACAAAGGTGAGCCTTCCTACTAAAAGGCGAGAGAAAAAGGTGAGCCTCTCTAGAAAGGTGATAAAGAGAAATACGGAGAAAAAGTTGAGCCTCCCTAGAAAGGCGATAAAGATAATAAAGGTTAAAAAAGGCGAGACTCCCTAGAAAGGCGATAGGGTAATTAAAGAAAATATAGGTAATGTACGGAGCTACAGGCGTTCACAGCTGAAAGGTGAAGGGCCCAAAATGAATGACCCCCAGCTCAGAGAAAGCTGACTAAAGTACCGAATTGAGGCAAAGCTGGAGACGCCGGCATGTTGCATTAAATTATCTCCCCCTCTGTCAGTCACTCAGCGCTGGTTCCTGTGAGATAGGAGCAGCGGTATCCAAAAGTCCGAGGAGAGGTCTGAGGTGATTTACCCCGGGGGACACAGAATCACCCTATGGAGTGGGGCTCATTTGTCAGCATATACCACGGAGCAAACACTGGAAGGGGGAGCTATCTGTGCTGATGCAGTGGGAGGCTCAGCTAACTCTGCTGGGACGCATATTGAAGGGGACATCCTGAGGACTGTGAGTAACTTTTAGCTTTGTGGGTCCTATGCAGGAGGCTCAAACAGAGTACATATTATTAGATTTTACAAGAACCATTGACAGGATCTCCATTGGAACCTATTACATAAGGGCTTTTGGAAAAAATGAGAATTTGGCTTTATTTCAAGCTCAAGTGGAGGACTCTCTATGACTGCCTGTGTACAGAAATAATATATTTATCATGCTATTGGAACAAGAGGCCTTTCAAAGATTGTGTGAATTTATAGGCCCTAGATTTTGTAAGAACTTTGGAGACCTATTTCTGGAACTTTACATTTTACTCGCGACTTGCACATCAAAAATGACGGCAATACAATTGTAAGGAAGGTAATGCTGTTTGCCACACAAAGGAAGGCTATTGGTCCTGTGAGTACCTTCAGCACTCATTGCGAGCCTTCCGCGCTCATTATATGGGTCGCAATGAGCGCCTGTGGCGCTCATTGCGAGCCTCTCCCCATGTGTACTTTTTGTCGTCTGAGCACCTTTGGCGCTCATTGTGAGCCCTGGGCTGAGCGCCTTTGGTGCTCATTGAGATCCTCTCCCCTGATTTTTTTTTTATATATATATATGTATTTTTTATGATAATAAATTAATAAATAAAATAATAAATGAATATACTTTAACTATTTGTAATTAATATATCCAGCAATCAATATCCTGAAAAGCTAACAATCTGTTTTTATTTTCCTGCAGCTTACAATGTACATTTGCACTCTTGCTGACCTGAGGTGTAAATGTCAGCAATGTGTCAAGTGTGCAGTGTAAATAGGCGCGAGTCCAAACCGTTTGTTTAGTTGTGTAAAACGTTATTGAGAGCGGTAATGTTATTGGTTGCAAGTTAGTGTTGTAAAATGGTGGCGATTGTCTATGTGTTGCGTGGTTGTGGATCATTTTGCATCCTTCCTAATAGTGTATTTTGTATGTTCCAGGGTATAAGTCTTACGTGCTTGGCGTTGTTTTGTGTACTTAGGGGTTGTGTAGCCTCGTTTTCATTTTTTTTGCCCGCCATTTTTTTTCTCACTTAGCGGATTTTCAAGTGGCGAAAATGCTTAAATTTGACTTAAATTTGCGTGCAACCTCACTCCAATATGTCTTGACTGTGCCCCCGTGCTCTGTGTGTGTTTTTTTTTATATGTTTTATTGTTATTTTGCTGTGTTTTTGTTGTTTTTGGATGTATGCGTTTCAGCCGTTAACTTTGTATTTTTGCGACCTCGTCCCGCGGCTTGTATTTTTTTATTTCTAAGTCCCTATTTCCTCATCCTGCTGTTTTTTTTATTTTACTCTAAATCCCGCGGGTTGTATTAGTTTTTTTGAAAGTCCTGCTTATGTGGTGTTTTTTATAGCGAGAAAGAGCCTCCACCTCCGTAAATGCGGCCCCTTGCTTTGCGAGGGGTCTGCATTTGCGGCCTGCAATGAGCCGAAGGATAAGTTATAATAGAAGATTGTGAGAGAAGCTGTGTGTAACATATTTTATGTTTCTCTGGTGTGTAATAGACCATTTATAACTATCTCAAGTAATAGATGCCTGTTATGTATGCTAGAAACTCTGGGGCAATTTACCAACTAGTTATTTGAGGAGACATAAGTTTAGAAATAATTTATGGTAAATATATGCCCTTTTTTGGTTATGTATAACTACCAGGATGAAAGGCAACTCTCCCTTCCAGACATAAAGCTGGCAAGAAAAATACTGAACCAGCAAAGTTGCCAACAGACTTCTTTTTGCCATCAGATAAATCTGCTGGCGAAGATGAATCTGTCAGTTTCCTCCCAGTCCTTTCTGGATGCCTCCATATTTTCAGAGGATAAACAGGGGGTCCACCATGAAACTACCGTTTAACGAATTTCAAAATTCTATAAAAGAAGACTTGTCTCAAAAAATAGCCAGCAACTCTAAAGATATAGGAAGCCTATTAATTAAAACTCAAGAAATCGAACAGGCTCAGGAAAAAATGATTTAAAGATAATTGTAACGGAACCCATCACTGTTTTACCCTGTTTTATGGTTATTTAATTATTATGGTTAAAATATGATCCTACTGTTATACTGTATGTATGTTGGTTTATGCTCTGCATAATATTAGCCCAGACTATTGCAGACCTTGGCATAATATATAATCCTATTACAAGGGCTCCTCATAAGCAAGAGAGGTCCATTGTGTGAAGTGTTCACATTGTGAAGATAGAACAAAGGGAAGGATGATCTAATCAATGTCTGATTGTATCAAAGTAGCCAGGTAGCCTCAGGGAGATGTGACCCACCTATTGTCCCTCTATGTGTATTGTGTGGCCAACTATGGGGGATGTGTATTTCCTGTGGGAAGAGATGTGTATATATATTTCTGCACATAACAAAATAAAGTCAGTATTCTTTGACTCCCTATTGAGTGTCGTCCAATATGGGAGATTGGGGATGGTGAGGCTGTAGTGCTTCTTGGATATTTTACCGTATACCAGCGGAGATATTGGATTCGTGTTCCAACTCCGTTACATTTGGTGGCAAGTGGCGGAATTGTTCCCACGGTCAGAAGGACAGCTACAGGAGACACCATTACGTGGAGTTACAAATTGAGGGCAACGCTAGTATCCGTACAGTGCCCCTAGCTACAGCAGGATGGAACCGGCTAGTTTTCGGACAGCGTTCCATGATGAGGAGGAGGAGGTGGCCGCGGACTACAGGGTTGCAGACAGAAAGGAACTCTGGTATGATGCCTTAGAAGATGCCCAATGGTGGCGAGGTGAGAGTCTCCCCAGTGATGAGCAGCGGCTACAGAAGCGTGTGGCGATGCGGATGTATCTATTGGGAGAGCAGCCCCTGGATGAGTGGGTGACAAGACTAGAGGCCCTGGTATGGCGAGAGATCTGGCTAGACAACGCATACCAGGCCCTCTGGTGGCATACCGTTCGACTTACCCCCTGGACGGCTGAACACGACTTACCGGAGGGGGATGATTATGATGGCCCGGGTTTATTATGGGATGCCTTGGAGGACGACATTGATCTTGGCAGCATGGAGGGGTCTAGGTTTTGGGACATCTACGACTACCGGATGGGCATGTATGTCTGGGTTGACGAAGGCGAGGTGAGCAAAGACATGACCCACCTGGTAACAAGAGAGTGGGAGCTGGAGCAGGACTACCAACACCTGCTCAGCTTCGTGCAGCCCCAACTGACCCGACAAGCAGAACCAGACCTCATTGACTGGTCCTGGGATGACCTCCAGATGGCAGGTAGAGATGGGACCGAGGTCTCTCTACCGGCCCTACAGGGAGCCGAAGGTGTCGTCCTTCCCCCCTAGCGGCAGTGTGTATCCCAGGGAGCAGAAGGTGCCGTCCTTCCTCCCCAGCGGCAGTGTGTATCCCAGGGAGCAGAAGGTGCCGTCCTTCCTCCCCAGCGGCAGTGTGTACCCCAGGGAGCAGAAGGTGTCGTCCTTCCTCCCCAACGGCAGTGTGTACCCCAGGGGGCCGAAGGTGTCGTCCTTCCCCCCCCAGCGGCAGTGTGTATCCCAGGGAGCAGAAGGTGCCGTCCTTCCTCCCCAGCGGCAGTGTGTACCCCAGGGAGCAGAAGGTGTCGTCCTTCCTCCCCAGCGGCAGTGTGTACCCCAGGGAGCAGAAGGTGTCGTCCTTCCTCCCCAACGGCAGTGTGTACCCCAGGGGGCCGAAGGTGTCGTCCTTCCCCCCCCAGCGGCAGTGTGTATCCCAGGGAGCAGAAGGTGCCGTCCTTCCTCCCCAGCGGCAGTGTGTACCCCAGGGAGCAGAAGGTGTCGTCCTTCCTCCCCAGCGGCAGTGTGTATCCCAGGGAGCAGAAGGTGTCGTCCTTCCCCCCCAGCGGCAGTGTGTACCCCAGGGAGCAGAAGGTGCTGTCCTTCCTTCCCAGTGGCAGTGTGTACCCCAGGGGGGCGAAGGTGTCGCCCTCTCCCCCCAGCGACAGCTTACCCTAACAAGGGGAGACACCAATCTCCCAGATGGCGCAGATGGGACCGTGGTCTCTGTGCCTGACATACCGGGATGCTGGACAGCCTGTCCAGATCCCCAACTACCCTCAATGGGACAACCGGAGGAGGGGGTAAGTACAAATTCCCCTCCCCAGCTAAATCCTAATGTGGCCCCAGGGTTAACAGAGGAAATGTTAACCCCCACTGACCCCCCACCTTTCCCTGGCTACTGAGCCGGAATATGTCCCAAGTACCCCAGCAGAAGAGCTGACAGTGGGGCAGAGTGCAGTCGGCCTCTGCCCTCCCTTTGTCCCTTGTACAGAGCAGGATGTCCTGCAGGTTATACCAGCAGAAGAGCTGGCATCAGGGCAGAGTGCTGCTGGCCTCTGCCCCTCAAGTCTTCTCAGCATGTTGCCCCATCCCCACAGCGAAATATCCATGAGCCTGGTTAGACTTCCCCCCAAAGCGGAGATGTGTGACGAAGTGCCTTTCGCCACTTTGTCCTGGAGAGGACTTATTGCCAGCCTCCTGCCCTGCGACTATGGCCCTGGGACATATTGCCCTTTAAAAACAGTATTCGGCCATACCAGAGTCTATGTGTATCGTGTGGCCAACTATGGGGGATGTGTATTGCCTGTGGGAAGAGATGTGTATATATATTTCTGCACATAACAAAATAAAGTCAGTATTCTTTGACTCCCTATTAAGTGTCATCCAATATGGGAGGTTGGGGATGGTGAGACTGTAGTGCTTCTTGGATATTTTACTGTATACCAGCGGAGATATTGGATTTGTGTTCCAACTCCGTTACAATAATAATTACTTAAAAATTTAAATTAATGAACTGAAAATGGAATTGCAAAATTTAAGATCAACTGAGTATGAAAAGAGATATAATATCAGAATAAGAGGTATTTCTGAGAAAATTGGACATAAAGATTTATTAAATTATATAGAAACATTCTTCCTGAGCCTAGTTAACAACAACAATTTTTCTGAACCTCTTATAGAGAAATACTATCGTATACCACTCCCTGAAAACAATAAATAAATATACTCCAAGGGATGTTATAGTCAAGATCCATCATATGGCATATAGGGAAGCAATTTTAAAAGCCTCTTTAAAAAAAAAGATGTTTTGAGCCTCCTTATTAACATATAAAAATGATTGTAGACCTATTTGGAGATACATTAGTACAAAAGGAAGAAATGTCCGCCCATTACTAAAATACTAAGAGAGGAACAGATCCCCTACAAATGGGGATATCCCCCAAAATGAAGATTTATAATCAACAATCAGAGACATATAATTAATAATGTGGAGGAAGGAGAAAGCCTGTTAAAAGTAATATACTTATACCGTATATACTCAAGTATAAGCCGACTTTTTCAGCACCTGTTTTATGCTGAAAAAGCCCCCCTCGGCTAATACTCGAGTGAGGGTCCCCTCAGCACACCATTCCTCTTCCTTCCTCCTCCCCATTGTCCTCTTTCCCATCCTCCTCCCTCCTTCCCCCTTCCTCTTCCCCCTTCCCCCTTCCTCATTCCCCCTTCCTCCTTCCCCCTCTCACCTCTTCTTTGTAGCCTTTGATCAGCTCCTGCTGCTGATCGGAGCCCTGCAGGGCGTCTTATGCCTATCTCTGGATCCGGCATATGCTAATGACGTGACGTGAAAAAATGAGAAAAACTCTCAAGATATTTTTCTTTTTTTTCTTTTTCTCTTTGGTTTTAGGAGGAGAGGGAGAGGGGATGAAACTATTTGGGAGAATAGCTGTTGAGAGTAAAATAAATAATATCTAGGACAAAAAGAGGAAAGGGAAAAGAAAGAAAAAAAAAAGGGGGGAACAAAAGGCGAAGAAAAGGGTAACATTAGAGGATAAACATTTTAGGTAAAGAGGAAAATGTTAAATACATGGGGCCTCATTCAATTGCGATGTGGACAATTGAATAGGGCCCTAAATAAGCACATAGCATATTTTTATTAAAGAAGTTTTTAGTTAGTGAAAACCTTTCTTTTTTTAGTTAGTAAACATCTATCCAAAAACAAGGTTTTCACTAATTAAAAACTTATTTAAAAAAAATATGTTATGTGCTTATTTAGAGCACTATTGAATTGGCCAAATCGCAACTGAATGAGGGCCATGGACTCTTGTATACATTTGTTATAATTCATTAATTAATTAAATATATTCACAAATAAAAAATGGATGATTTAGTTTGTTGCACAAAACACAAGATAACTAATGCACTAAAGATTAAAATGTTGTTCGCTTATCCTAATGGGATAAGAATTTATAATAATTTGTTTTAAAAAAAAAAGAAAAACAGATAATTATGAAGAAGTGTGAGCAAAAAGAGAAAAATAAGCAAAAAAGCTTAGACACATAAATGGGTTCATATATTCTGCACATCATACATTATATATCTTTTTAATGAAAATATATAGAATGAACAATAAAAGTCACTTTAGTTTAATAAAAGGGGGGAAAAAATTAGGTTGGAAATTTTTCCTTAAGTACCCTTTGTCTCTTGAGTAACCCCGAGTAAAAGAAATTGGCTCTCTGGGATTTCTTCTGAGTAGTTTTATTGCTTCCCCCTTCCTCACAGTTGATCAATCTGAGGCTGATAAACTTTGAGAGAGGGAAAGTTAAGGAAGAAAAGAGATTGGAGAGATTAAGCAACTAAAAATTGTTGTAAGCATAATCTAATGAATATTCATTTTTTAGAAGGATAATTGATAATAAGTAAGGAGCAGTGGCTTAGGCACTCGGATGGAAGCATCTGACAATGAGGCATTCTAAGAAAGTCGCCCACCTTAGGGTTGGAGGATTGGGGGAAGGATGCACCATTGAAAGGTTTTTGGTATATGTTTTTAAAAATGTAATCTTTGTTTTGTATTGTTTATGGCTTGAGATGGAAAAGTTTGTAAAGGAACAGAGACTGATCCTTAAAGAAATAATATATAATTAAAATTACTTTAAAAATAATTACACAGAATATCCAAGGACTGAACAATCCTGCTAAGAGGAGTTTTGCGTTTTAAATTTTTAAAAGAGGATGCAGACATAATCTGTCTGCAAGAGACGCATTGGAAGGAGGGAGCAATACCTAAATTGGTTAATAAAAAGTATACCACTATTTATAACTCTACTAGAGGAACTTTGTTTAGTAACAAATTAACATATGTTGAAGAGTTAGTCGAAACTGATACGGAGGGACGCTATGTGATCTGGATCGGTTCAATACAACACCAGAAGTATTCCATCATGAAAGTGTATCTACCAAGTAAGAATCAGAGCAGATTTTTTTTAAACCAGTATTAAAAAATTTAAGAAAGTGGTTCAGGGGTCTATAATAATTTGTGGAGACTTCAACATGTTAGCAGATCCTATCTTGGCCTGATTCATCTTTGATAAAAAAAAATCTAAAGCGCATTTTTTATCCTGAAAAAGCCCCCCTCGGCTTATACTCGAGTGAGGGTCCCCTCAGCACACCATTCCTCTTCCTTCCTCCTCCCCATCGTTCTCTTTCCAATCCTCCTCCTCCCTCCTCTTCCCCATCCTCCTCCTCCCTCCTTCCCCCTTGCACCTTCCCTCTTCCTCATTCCCCCTTCCTCATTACACCCACCTCACTTTGATCCTCTCAGAGGCCCATCGTCTGTATCTCCCATCAATTTCGGCAGAAAGTGAGCTCATGGCCTGAATGAACCTGATTTTTTTGTAGCACCCCATCGTAAGTCAGGGTAGTAAGTTTCCAATGTTTCGCAATAATGCCTCTAGAAGCTAAAAATATCTGATTTGTCAAGAATTGCTTTGCTTTGGAAAGCCCTGTGATTGGTAGGCCTAAGAGAGCTTCTTCTGGCCTCTGCTGTAATGGAATACCCAAATCTTTTCCAGTGAGTCATATGTTGCCACCCATATGTGTCTGATTTTAGGACAGTCCCAGGGCATTTGGATTAAGGTGAATTAGTTAGTGGGAAGTGATTAGTTCGAAAGGTGGAGTCTCGATGGCGTGAGGTACCACCTCATTATTGTTTTTAAAGCATTTTCCTTTAGCGTAATATTTAAGGAAGAGTTATTAGCTTGTTTGAGAATCTTACCCCATTGACTATCATCTAGTGATATATGCAACTCAGATTTCCATGCCACTTGATAGTGTCGTTTAACCACTCTAAAGAGATCAGAAAGGTGGATATTTATGATGGAAATATTACTCTTACCTCCAGAATTGTTGATGCAACAGCGCTCAAAGATTGATTGAACATCATCCGCAAAGAGATTAAGTTTGTGTTCTCTAGGGGCCACCCGCATTCCCCTTATGTTTGGGCAGCTTCTGATTGCCACAGCTAGAGGTTCCAGGCATAGAGCAAATAGCAGGGCTGACAGTGGGCAGCCGTGTCTAGTGCCTCTAGTAATGTTAAACCGCTGGGAACCAAACCCCTGATATTCAATGAATGCCACAGGACTAGCGTATAAGGACCTAATGCCCTTCAGAAAGCCTTCTCCAGGTCCAAATTTAGAAAGTGTCTTCCACATAAAAGCCCAATCCTATCGAACACTTTCTCTGCTTCCAATGACAAGAGCATTAACAGACTGTCTTCTTTAGAGGCTATATCTATCAGGTTTAAGACTCTCCTGGTGTTGTCCGGAGCTTCCCTACCTACAATAAAGACCATATGGTCTGGATCTGTTTGCCATTATTTTAGAGTACAATTTAATGTCTGTGTTAATCAATGAGATTTGTCTGTAGCTACCACATTGGGTAGGTTATTTTCCTTCTTTCTGATCTTATTGGGGAACCTGACAAAAAATGTAGTAATAATTTGTAAATCCATCTCGACCAGGAGCAGCATGAGATCAGACTGCACCAATTGCCCCTTTAATTTCTTCTGTTGTGATGGGTTGTGAGATGGCTTCTGAAAACGTTCTAACAATTTGAGGGATCTCAACCGAGGAAGGAAAGTCATCAATTTGTGATCAATGAGCTTGAGATCCGAATGGAGGGGGGGGGAGCTTCTGAGTATAGTTCCATATAAAATTGTTGAACCGCTTCAGCAATTTTGTCTGGCTTAAACACCGGTATGTTTCCTTTATTGATCATTTTTGTGATAAATGAATCCGCCCTTTGTGGTTTAAGCTTTCTGGCTAGCATACCATCGGGTTTATTGCTGCATCTGAAAAAGGTAGCAGTATAGTATTGAATTTAGTGATTGTTTATGTTTCAAAATCTCATTATAGACCTGTGGGTCATTCTGTTTAGCAAATCTTGATTGTAATTCAGAAATTTTACTGTTAAGACTGACTATTTGATCCCGATCTGCGTTTTTCGCAGCTGCCCCCAGCTGAATACAAACCCCTCTAATCACCGCCTTATAAGCTGCCCACACTCCTGCTTTGTGTATCTCGCCCTCACTATTAATTGCGAAGTATTCTATAATTGCCTTGTTAATTTTTTCTTTAATGTTTAAATCATTTAGTAGGCTGGGATTTAAAGTCCACGAGAGAGAACGACCTGATGGCAGGAGCCCCGTTAGGGAGATCCGTACTAAATCATGGTCTGACCATGCTATAGGCTGAATAGACGCAGCTACTAAGTTTGGCGTCAAGTGTTGCTGGATTAACAGGTAGTCAATCCGTGAATGAGATTGATGTCTAGAGGAGAAAAAGGTATATTCTTTGTCGGAAGTATTTAATATCCTCAAGGCGTCTATCAGATAATTAGATTTTAGGAGGTTTTTAAAGGCCTTGGTAGCTGTGGGAATATTGGATGCAGCGGAGGTAGTTGACTTATCTTTGGGTGGGTCTAAGACTGTGTTCATGTCCCCCCCTATGACCACTACAGAGTGTTCCCAGCCTGTGATTAGGTCTGAAATGTTATTGAAAAATGTTGCCTGATCTGTGTTTGGTGCATATAGATTGAGAATACGTTATTATTTTACGTTTATGGATGGTGCCATGGACTGCCAGATATCTACCCTCAGGGTCTGTCTGAGTACGGGTGTGATGGAAATTAAGCCTGGTGTGCACTAAAATTGACACCCCTTTCTTCTTCTCTCTGGCGGTAGAATGGAAGGTTTGTTTGTATGCCACAATTTGTCAATGTCTCACCACTGACCTCTCAGACTTAGGAAAAATCATGGGGGTCATGGAAGGCTTGAAAATGTCAATTGTACAGTCCTCCCTCTGGCGTGCTCAAGTAGTAGAAAAATGGGTCAAGGAAGCTTAAGGTGAAGTGATCCAATAAATAGATTCCAGAAGGAGCTCTTGGGCTTATATGAACTTTTCTTGAGTGGCCACAAGATGGCAGAATGAAGCCGAGTTGCAGAATAAATGCACCTTGGGTATATGGTTGCAGATGAATAATCGCCAAATTCTGCTAAAATAATGGTTGGCTGATTATAACAGTATTAGTCTCTTAAGATAATCGGCAGCACAAAGTGTCAGAGAGACTTTGCCATTGTAGCTCTTTGTAGGCTGGAGATAATTTTCGTGATTCCACAAGATGGTAGCAAAGTATAGCTGTTATGTTGAGGGACTGGCTCCACAGATTTTAGATCTCTCCACAAGGTGGAGCACTTCAGGCAGGCTGAAAGAACATGTTTGTGCCAAGGTGTTATGATGAAATCTTTGACTACAACTCTTTGGGGGCGTGCCACCCTAATCTAGGCCCTCAGCCCCAGTCCAGAAGTTATAGCCAATAATGCACTTGCAATGTTTCTCAGTAGTTATCCCTCAACCAAAAAAAGGCTTGGTAGCAGTATGTTAATATAGGAAAAAAGTCTGCAGTATCAAATACTCTTGGCTTATTGGCCTTGTTCACTACAGGACACCATACTCGTCCAATTAAAGCTTTTCCAAGAACCTCGCCAGCTTATTCTCTTAGGCCACAAAACACTGCCTCTTGTTCCAATAGATTTAGCAGTAATCCGGTACTTCCTAGGCATTGTAGTACACCCAAGTATTGCAAATGTTTCTGTGTTTGATGTGTCAGCCCTTAATATATGTCCATGGTATGGGCTGAATGGGAGCTAACTCTTAAACAAAACCCTTTGTGGCTCTCCTTAACACTGAGGTGCTCATGATTGAAAAGTTTGAAACTAACAGTCCAGGTTAATGGTGGTAGATGTACCAATTTGGCCAGTAGGTGGTGGTGTGTGATAGAACAGCCAGTGGGAAAGGGCTAGGTTTTAGAAGTCAGCTTCTTGGCCAGCGGGTGGCAATATAGTATAGGGTATATTATGTGTTTAGGCGGTATTTTGAGACTGTGAGGTTTTATTATTGTGAGAATAAACATTTTTATTATCAGGTTAGTTTGAAAGGGGTTTGAGCCACACAATCCCCCCAACAATCCCACTTATCCCTGGGCCCAGCCTCAGAAAACCTACAGGTGCTTCCCTGTTTTGTACTTATCTGGTTTGGTTGAGATAGGGTGTCGGCTGGCTCAGTATTATGCCTTATCTTCCAGCTCTTACAATTACCCAGTACTTTTGATCACAGTGGTCACAATGTCTAAGAAGAATGGCACAAGTAGTAACAAATCCAGGCTTTGGGGCATCTGTCAACTTCACCAAGTCCTGAATGGTCTGCAGCCACAGTTTACAGAGACCAATGGCAGATCCTGAGCTTCAGATCTCAGATGCTTTTCCAACTCTTCACACAGAACACAGCCATTGGATTTGTCCTCCAGAAGAACCAGGTATGCCTCAGGTCCTGTAGATTGAATTAACAGCTTCTGGTCCTCACTTATATATTTTAAATTAAACAATGAATCTTAGATATGCAGGAGCTTAAGCAGAAAATGTCTGCCCTGTTCAGTGGCTAGCTCCCCCCCAAAACCATAATTCTGTAAAATCAAGATGTATATTATGGGACGCTTATAAAGCCTTCTTAAGAGGGGTTTTGATTAAGATGAAAAGCCAAAAGAAAAAAGAAAGGGGTTTAGCTTTGAGAAACTTATACGTTCAATTATTAAAAGTAGAAAGAAGAAACAAGGTTAATCCTAATAAAAATTATTCAGAAAATATTAGAAAAATACAGCTACAAATAAAAAATATTAATCAATTAAGAATATATAACTCAATTTGGCTGCTTCAACAAAGGATTTACCATTATGGCAACAAAGCCAGCAAGATGTTGGCGAATACATTAAAAACAAACATAAATAGAATGAAAATAGATAAAATTTACAGAGAAGGGAAAGATTTATCTAGACCAGATCACATAGCAAGTGCTTTCGAGCAGTATTATTCAAGTTTATATAACCATAAAGAAAATACTCAAATCGAAAAACCCTCTTTGGAAGAAATTCAGAAATTTCTAAATAATATAGAACTACCTCAAATCTCAGAAGCAGAAAGTATGAGTCTTAAAGTAGAGACAATAGTCTAAATTGGTGAAGTGAAATGGGAAAAATATATACATAAAACTATTTTTTAGAAATAGAAAATTGGCATGTGCATATGTATTCACCCCCTTTGTTATGAAGCCCATAAAAAGCTCTGGTGCAACCAATTACCTTCAGAAGTCACATAATTAGTGAAATGATGTCCACCTGTGTGCAATCTAAGTGTCACATGATCGGTCATTACATATACACACCTTTTTTGAAACGCCCCAGAGGCTGCAACACCTAAGCAAGAGGCCCCACTAACCAAACACTGCCATGAAGACCAAGGAACTCTCCAAACAAGTAAGGGACAATCTTGGGGAGAAGTACAAGTCAGGGTTAGGTTATAAAAAAATATCCAATCTTTGATGATCCCCAGGAGCACCATCAATTCTATCATAACCAAATGGAAAGAACATGGCACAACAGCAAACCTGCCAAGAGACGGCGGCCCACTAAAACTCACGGACCGGGCAAGGAGGGCATTAATCAGAGAGGCAGCACAGAGACCTAAGGTAACCCTGGAGGAGCTGCAGAGTTCCACAGTAGAGACTGGAGGATCTGTACATAGGACGACAATAAGCTGTACACTCCATAGAGTTGGGCTTTATGGCAGAGTGGCCAGAAGAAAGCCATTAATTTCAGCCAAAAAAATTGCACATTTTGAGTTTGTGAAAAGGCATGTGGGAAGCTCCCAAAATGTATGGAGGAAGGTGCTCTGGTCTGATGAGACTAAAATGTAACTTTTTGGCCAACAAATAAATCACTATGTCTGGCGCAAACCTAACACATCACGTCACCCAAAGAACACCATCCCCACAGTGAAACATGGTGGTGGCAGCATCATGCTGTGGGGATGTTTTTCAGCAGCCGGGACTGGGAAACTGGTCAGAGTTGAGGGAAAGATGGATGGTGCTATTATTGAGCAAAACCTGTACCACTCTGTGCGTGATTTGAGGCTAGGACGGAGGTTCACCTTCCAGCAGGACAATGACCCCAAACACACTGCTAAAGCAACACTTGAATGGTTTAAGGGGAAACATGTAAATGTGTTGGAATGGCCTAGTCACAGCCCAGACCTCAATCCAATAGAAAATCTGTGGTCAGACTTAAAGATTGCTGTTCACAAGCGCAAAGCATCCAACTTGAAGGAGCTGGAGCAGTTTTGCAAGGAGGAATGGGCAAAAATCCCAGTGGTAAAATGCAACAAGCTCATAGAGACTTATCCAAAGCAACTTGGAGCTGTGATTGCTGCAAACGGTGGCTCTACAAAGTATTGACTTTAGGGGGGTGAATAGTTATGCACATTGACTTTTTCTGTTATTTTGTCCTATTTGTTGTTTGCTTCTCAATAATAAAAAAAGAAACATCATTAAGGTTGTGGGCATGTACTGTAAATTAAATGATGTAAATCCTCAAACAATCCATGTTAATTCCAGGTTGTGAGGCAACAAAACACAAAAAAATGCCAATGGGGTGAATACTTTTGCAAGGCACTGTATATAAAGAAAGACCTGGAACCAAGGCTGTAACAAAACACTTATGAATGAGATGATTATTAGTTGCCACTAAAAAACGCAGTTTAATAGATAAACACTTTGTCAGAAGCAACTGTAAAATGTTTGTGTGTGTTCATACATTATGCTCTATGGCACTAACTGTAATCTACAGTCAGTTTTTTTAAATCAATAGTGATACTCTAGCATTTTATCACACAGCACGTCTAATGGAGTTGAAGTGAAACTTATTTTATACCATGGCCTCTTTGACCAGACAGAAGAGGCATAGGGCTTCTAGATCCAGGTCTAGAGCACACCATAGTCACCATAGTAGATGGAGTGGACATTCTAGATATACAATCCGTAGCTCCGTTTCTAGATCTTCACATCATAGAGAGAGGTCATGATCACAGGTTCTCTTGTGGTAATAGGCATGGGTCACATTACTCTCGCCATAATACTTTTATGCAGGCAAGCAGAAACCTGACTAGGTACTGCGACTCAGGTTCTGCCATCCTCAACTGTGCTGTCTGCGAGTGTAACAAGTGTTCCATGAGCAGGATAGGCCCAATTGCCTACAGTGCCTAGTACATCACAACAGATACATTTGGTGATTGGTGAGGCGTCTGGTGGAATGGTATAGGGTAATGTTCCTGGTTCAGCTGCTTCTATTCAGGGTGTGGTGACAGGTCTTTGACCAGTTTGGAAATAGGGTTCAGTGGCCATTAGTGGGCTCTCTCCTGCAGTTACTTGGATCCAGATTCTTGGTAGTGGGATTCAAGTGTCTGGCTCAGTTATAGGCTATATTCCATCATATTCCCAGGTTAGCAGTAATTAAGGTAAAGGATAAGGCATATGAGTCTATTTATCTTTTTTCCACTGGGGGTTTGCCAAGGCATTTATCTCTTGAGTTTAAGAAGTTTGACGACCATAGAAAATGTATGTACAGAAAATCTCTCTTACTTTTGAGAACTGGCCACAGGCATTCGTGTCCTGGTCTTTTTGGGGAAAAATTACCCAGAGCTGTGTTTGGATTTATTTGCTTATCTCTATTAGATTTCTAGTGCCCAGCATACTTTTGGGAGCATGGACTGGTGGAAATATGGGATTTTTCTGTCAGAACATATTTGTTATGTCTGCCATGACGGAGGGAAAAAGATGTCTGAATATTATGACTCCTATTTGAAGACATACCAAGTGCTTTCAGAAAGATGCCGGTGGTGATACAGGTTTTTCGGTCATTAGGAAGGTCTGATATTCATTTAACGATGGGCAGTGCAAGTGTAGGGCAAGACTGCAAGTTTAAGCATGTTTGCTCATTGTGCGGAGCCAATCATCCAGACTGCAAATGCTTTCAGAAGATAACTATTACAGGTGCAGGCATTAACTATGACGATAGACACCAGGGCCACCTGCTTCCATGGTTAAGCAGGTACAATAAGGATTCCAAAAGGTTTGCCTTCGTAGGTGTTATACGATAAGGTTTTATGAAGGTTTTCTCATTCCTACATATGGGTCAAAGGGGATCCAAACAATTAGCATTTAGCAATTAGCATCTGTCTTGAGTTTACTTGGAGTAGTTAGGAATAAGATAACTAAAGAGATGTCCTTGGGAAGGATGGCTGGCCCTTCTTCTTCTCCTCCTATTCCGACCCAGCTATTTCCCCTTTGGAGTTGATGCCGAAGAAGGCTCCGGGTCAATTTTGACAGATACATTATTTGTCTTTCCCAATTGTGGCATCTACCAATGAGTCCATAGATATCACCCTATGGATTACTCCTGTCATTTTTTTTTTAATTTTCATTACTTTCCTGGCATAATGGCTGTTGGACTTGAATGGTTATAAGCCTGTTACCCACTGTTTAGATGACTTCTTTTTTTGTGGGTCCCAGAGAGTTGCAGGTGTGTAGGAGACTTCAGTTATCCTGTGCTGAATTAGCTAGCTTTTTGGTTATGCCTTTAGCAGTTGAAAAGTGTCTTCAGTTCTTAGGCATTACCATTGACTATGTGGCTATGAAGTGTCAGCTGCCACTCGAAAAAGTGCGAGTTTTAGCACAACTTCTGAGGGAAAAGAGGACATCCCTCAATGCTCTTCAGTCTATTCTGTGGAAGTTAGAATTTGCATGTAGTATTTTGCCAGTTTATCTTATTTTCTGCAGATGGCTGTCTTTCATCACATTTGAGGTTATAGCCATAACATCACATTAGTTGTCTCTTTCTTGGAGTCTTTTAATGGCATGGTTCTTCTTAATTGATTGGGGACCGGTTTAGGTATACGTATATTTTCATGGCCATTGGTGTACTGCCAGATGGTCTGCAATCTGGATTTCTGAAGGATTAACTATGAACATGGCTTTTTGGGAAATATTGTAGTTTCCCTGTTTTGTGGTACAAGGGTTTTAAAGCTGTCTGCATCCTCCTTATCTATGCTCAGATTATTACAGCACTTTATGCTGAAATGTTTGCAACGTAGCTTACATTTTAGAGCAGAACATGTAAATGTAAATGACTTTTTAGAGCCAAACAATATCTAATTGTATTGCTGGCGAGATAGCTCGTCTCATTACAGGATCTCTCTCCCCAACTTCTTGGGCAGTGGTCTTGGTACAAATGGTGGAGCTTATAGGAAAGCCCGAGTCTTCTCAGCAATTGCTTGACATGATGCTGTACTTTGTTGCCAAAAGTAGTGAAAATGGAGATATTCAGGTCTGCTATTGATAAGCACACGACAGCACTGGCTTTTCTTCTTACATTTCAGGGGTGAATAGATGAGTTTGATGTGAATCAAGCTGTTAAAGGCCTGAAACAGAGGAAGATTACCACACAGCCAATTTCTTTCTCTCTGTTGGAAAAGTTTATGTTGGCCCTGCTGGCAATTTGTGCTTAATATGTCTGAAGCTTGCTTGCTCCGATCTCCCTGGTCTTTCTCTGTATTAGTGAGTTAACCTGGCTGTTCCAAGTGGATTATTTTCAAAAGATGTGCATTGAGAAGGTTCTCATTTTTCTATATACATATTTACAGGCCAGGGAGAAGCATATTTCCTTACACCCTATTCAAGGAGTTGCATGTCCGTTCTCCTTATTCTGTTCTCTGTCCTGTTATTGACTTTCCTTATACACGTTGATGGCTCCCACCTTATCAAATTTCAGATTGTTGAAATACTCAAAAAATGTTTGGGTGCTGTTGGTTTGTAGCCTGATATTTATGGGTCCCACTTCTTTAGGATTGGGACAGCCAAGGAAGCTGCCAGACTTGGGCTGCCTAAGAAGGTGATCAAGAGGATTGGCAAGTGGACGTCACAGTGATTCCGTTCTTATGCTCGGCCTCATTGTTTGGCTGTGGTTTAACTTGTTTGTTGTTTACAGGTTTTACAAAAAAAATCTTTATTTTTGGCCATTCTTTCATTTATTGGACCCACTGGTTGGTAACTGAAAGTCAGCACTGCATGCACCTGGAGCTGGATTCTGCCATTTTCAAATCCCAGTGGTTGGGCATCAGGAGCCTTAGATGGCATGTTGCACATTTCGAGGTTCCTGCCGTTATGTTAATTTTACAGAAACCAAACAATGGATGCAAGGGGACGTTTGTAAAGTTATGGCTGACTTCATGGGTACCGAATCTCGGTGGTAACCGTGGACTGCTTGGGACCCTGTTAAGCTTGAGTTTGCCTTAACAGAATTAATAGGACTATGGACACATTTATTAAGAGGTTCGGGGGCGTCTCTGTCTACCAGTCTATGTTTGAATCTGATTATGACTGTATGTTTTTAAGGGGGCTGCCTTCATTTTGATTATATTGGCCTGTAATTGTATAAATATCCATTGGTTTATCTTCTGGCGTGGTTGAGTTGCAGCTTAAGTAGCGCCTATAGAACCAAGCAATGTTATGGGGTAAGCTTTGGTTGCTTTCTCGAGGACATGGCTGTTTCGCTCATAGCTGGCAGCAGAACGTTGCTTCCACGCTAGAACCAAAGTGTTTATTTTGTTATGTATATGTTTAATAAATAAACCCCATAACCCAAAGGACTGTGGTGTGTTGATAGTGGAGCACTGGACTGACTACTATCGGCAGTCGGCGAGTCAAAGGCGCTCATTGCGAGGCCTGAAAGTTGCGGGTTGCCGGACACCTGCAATGGACGTTGAAGGCATTTAAGTGCGAGGCCCGTAAATTACAGGGGGCGATTGGCTTGCATTGTGAGGCAAACAGCATTGCCAGGCTTCAAATTTTATTGCCGTCATTTTTGATGGGCAAGTCGCTAGTATATATATTATTGGCGGTTTGTCTGTCATGTTGCACTGTGTTTTGTGCCTAGGCGCATGAGAGTCGGGGTACTGCAGAACAGCCGCGCATGGGCATAACTGCTGCCATAACCACCGGGAAGAGCAGCAGAGAGACATTACAGAGAGAGAAACAGGGCAGAGAGAGAGAGAGAGAGGAGAGAGAGAGGCAGGGGAGAGACAGGACAGAGAGAGAGAGAGGACACAGAGAGGACATAGCGAGAGACAGGAGAGAGAGAGAGAAACAGGGCAGAGAGAGAGAGAGATAGGGCAGAGAGAGATAGGGCAAAGAGAGAGACAGGGGAGAGAGAGGACCGAGAGAAAGAAACAGGACAGAGGGAGAGAGGACAGAGAGTGACAGGAGAGAGAGAGGAGAGAGAGACTGGAGAGAGAGAGAGAGAGACAGGGAAATGAGAGACATGACAGAGAGAAACAGGGCAGAGAGAGAGAGACAGAGGAGAGAGAGAGAGAGAGAGGGGCAGGGAGAGACAGGACAGAGAGAGAAAGAGGACACAGAGAGGACATAGCGAGAGGCAGGAGAGAGAGAGAAACAGGGCAGAGAGAGAGAGATAGGGAAGAGAGAGAGAGAGACAAGGGAGAGAGAGAGACAAGGGAGAGAGAGGACTGAGAGAAAGAGACAGGACAGAGGGAGAGAGGACAGAGAGAGACAGGAGAGAGAGAGGACACAGAAGAGACAGAAGAGAGAGACTGGAGAGAGAGAGAGAGTGGAGAGTGAAGGTGGAGAGAGACAGTGAAATGAGAGACAGGACAGAGAGAGAGAAAGGGCAGAGAGAGACAGAGGGGAGAGAGAGAGGCAGGGGAGAGACAGGACAGAGAGAGACAGGAGAGAGAGAGAAACAGGGCAGAGAGAGAGATAGGGCAGAGAGAGACAAGGGAGAGAGAGACAGGAGAGAGAGAGCGAGAGAGACAGGAGAGAGAGAGGGCGGAGAGAGACAGGGGAGAGAGAGACAGGACAGAGAGAGAAGCAGGGCAGAGAGATATATATAGGGGAGAGAGTGAGGACAGAGAGAGAGAGACAGGACACAGGGGGAGAGGACAGAGAGAGACAGAGAGGAGAGATGGGAAAGAGAGAGAGAGAGACAGGATTAAGAAAGAGACGACAGAGAGAGACAGGAGAGAAGGAGAGAGAACATAGAAAGGGAGGACAATGGAGAGAGAGCAATGACAGAGAGAGAGAGAGACAGGGGGGAGAGAGGCAGGGGAGAGACAGGACAGAGAGAGACAGGGCAGAGAGAGAGAGGGGACACAGAGCGGACATAGAGAGATACAGGAGAGAGAAACAGGGCAGAGAGAGAGAGATAGGGCAGAGAGAGAGACAGGAGAGAGAGAGAGAGAAGGGAGAGAGAGGACAGAGAGAAAGAGACAGGACAGGGGAAAAGAGGACAGAGAGAGAGAGGACACACAGAGAGACAGGAGAGAGAGGACAGAGAGAGAGAGGGCAGAGATAGATGGGGAGAGAGAAACCGAGAGAGAGAGCAATAGGGGAGAGAGCGAGGGCAGAGAGAGAGAGACAGGACAGAAGGAGAGAGGACAGAGAGATAGAGAGAGAGAGAGAGAGAGGAGCGACGGGAAAGAGAGAGAGAGAGAGAGGACAAAGTAAGAGATGACAAAGAGAGACAGGAGAGAGAGAAAGATAGAGAACATAGTAAAGGAGGACAATGGAAAGAGTGAGAGGACAGAGAGAGAGGGACAGAGAGAGAGAGAGGGAGAGACAGGACAGAGGGAGAGAGGACAGAGAGAGACAGGACAAATAAAGAGAGAGAAGAACAGAGAGATGACAGAGAGAGGCAGAAGGTAGAGACAGAGAGAGGAGAGAGAGACAGGACATAGAAAGAGATGACAGAGAGAGACAGTACAGAGAGAGAGAGAGACAGGAAAGAGAGAGACAGCATAGACAATTCAAGAAAACATTTTATGATACCGTGATTTATGGTGAGCAAGTTACTAGTATTAAATGTTAATGAAATCACACAAACCCATGCAAATGAGACCAATGTACTCACTCCATTTATAGGACTAGGTGAAAGTGATTTAATTTAATATTATATCTAGTTCGAAGCCATTTGAAGACTGATCATTGTGGATAGTAGGGATTTGCTAAGAACATTTCCAGTCGCCATATTGGCCACTTGAAATGTTGGCAGAAATGTACTTGTGCAACTCGTCATAAAGTAGAGTTTAATAGCTGTTTATCAATAAAATAATAATTTGAAGAATAAAAAAACATATCAATGTAGGTTTTAAAGCTTACATTGGAACTTGTGTGTTGCAGGTTGTTATAAACCTGCTTCTCTTCCCCTACTATTAGTGTTCCAGTTTAAATACTAATAATTGTTACTAAAATCGGTTGTTAACATGATAAAGCAAAGTAATTGACAAGAAGAGCAGTCTTCTGCTATAGCAGAATATCAATAGCCTGTTTTATCCAGAGTGACCACTTGATGGCAATAGAGTTCATGCTTTAAAATACTCGTCAGTTCTGCCCTGGAGTCAACATACTAATTACACAGTAATATAATAAAGTATTACTCAGGCTGTAGGGGGTAAAATGCTGCATTAACCCTAAAAGGGTTCAGGCAAGTGCACCGAACCTTACTCTTTACATTTAAGTAACAAAGCTTTTGTGAGCCGAAACTTAATGGTTCCACATTGTATTGCTTTTTATTATAGGGTACTTTTATTGTTTTACAACCGTGAAAGTATTTAATACCATAATTCTTAGTTACCTTTTAATTTCTTTAATTGTCTTTTTTGTTGCAAGCAGCTTTAGTCTAAAGTGATATCCACTGCAGATCTACATTTTATTATCTTGTGATAAAGACAAAAACAAATGTAACTTTTGGTTTAAATCTCCTATATTGCCCAAAGTATATAATCCTCCAAGGTATGCTGTGCTTGTGTATTAGAGGCGTGAGAGCAGTAAACCTTATTAATCTTATGTGCCAAACTCCGACTTCTCTACAGCTTTGCTGAGAATGTGCAGAAACAATCTATATTATAATCTTACTTTCCATCAGTTGAAAAAAAAGAGACTTATTACAGAACTTTTTTGTCTCGAGTATTTTATTGGAGTTTTAAACTTCACGTTACAAACATTACAACGATTTATACATTTTACAATTACAAGTTTCCAATGAAATAATTATTTTCAAAGGTATAGGTCCCCTTCTTGATCGCTACCTTGTCATGGTGAAGTTTCTTGTGTAACTCAATGAAGCTGTGAGCTGTACCATGTAGGGTCACCCAAGATGGGCAGGTCATAGCAGAGAGGTCACTGGAGAATGTACTGGCATACTTTGCCGTATGGATAAGCACAACCAGACACAAGATGTGCCTTGCGGTATATAAGGTTATGGAGACTCGTGACACTAAACAACAAATTCATCCAATAAACAGTTACTTCCTGGGTCATTAGAGCGCCCAGTGTTTTGGTTTGTATGTGACTTAAACTAAAGATAAATGTTATAATCACTAATATAGTTGTTGTATTGAGAGTTTGTGTGTAATGATAGCAAATTGCAAGTTGCGCATGCGCACTGTGCATTGCAAGGATCGCAATGGGCGGCAAAGGGGGAGAGGGAAGGAGAGAGAAGGAGATGGAAGGAGTGAGAAGGAGAGAGAAGGAGAGGGAAGGAGAGGGAAGGAGATATAAGGAGATGGAAGGAGTTAGAAGGAGAGAGAAGGAGATGGAAGGAGAGAGAAGGAGAGAAGAGATGGAAGGAGTGAGAAGGAGAGAGAGAGGAGAGAGAGCGAGAGAGAAGGATAGAGAAGGAGAGGGAAGGAGTGAGAAGGAGAGAGAAGGAGGGGGAAGGAGAGGGAAGGAGAGAGAATGAGAGAGGAGATGGAAGGAGAGAGAAGGAGGGAAGGAAAGAGAAGTAAGGAGGGGATGGAGAGAAAATGTGAAGGAGAGTGAGAGAAAGAGTGAGAAGGAGAGAGAAGGAGAGGGAGCAGGAGAGAAAGGAAGAGAAGGAGAGAGAGAAGGAGAGGGCGAGAAGGACAGAGTGAGAAGGAAAGGATCGGGAGAGAGAGAGAGAAAAAAGGATGGAGAGATAGAAGGAGGGAGGGAGAGAGAGAAGGAGATGGCAAGAAGGAGAGAGTGAGAAGCAAAGGATCGGGAGAGAGAGAGAAAAAGAGATGGAGAGATAGAAGGAAGGTGGGAGAGAGAGAAGGAGATGGCAAGAAGGAGAGAGTGAGAAGGAAAGGATCGGGAGAGAGAGAGAAAAAGAGATGGAGAGATAGAAGGAAGGTGGGAGAGAGAGGGCGCAGAGAGAGAGAGTACACAGAAAGAGGGAGCACAAACAGACAGAAGACACAATTTTTAAGACAATATTATACCGCCATTTTTGGCAGGCAAGTGACTAGTATTATTATAATAGATTATTATAATAGGTTCAGAGTCTCAATTATTGGATCCGATCTACCATAGCAAGTGATGTCAGTCCTTACTTTATGGATTGGGTGAAAATTGCAGACTTCCGTGTCAATTTACAATTTAGGTTGATATTCAGTTGATATAGTACTAGTTATCAGTTTTGTTTGCGTTGTTCAGTCATGTTTGACTCCCTGTGACCTCATGGCCCGTAACACACAATGCTGATCCACTTGGTATTCATGGAAGAGATACTGGAGTGAGTTCCTTCTCCAGTGGGCCACAGCATACAGCTCATGGTATTCCTAGGTGGTCTCCCATCCAAGTACTGACCTCTTGGTTCCCTGACTGGAATTGAACCCAGGTCATAGCAGTGAAAGCACCGAATCCTAACCACTGGACCACCAAGGAACCCCATTTATCAGTTATAGTATTAAATTACCCATATTTGGCACCGTTGCTGTGTCACTTTAACACTGTTGATTTCTGTACTATTTTTGTTAACACAAGTTTATCTCTCAAATCAGTAAATCTTATGAAAAGCCGCCATATATTTTTATTGTTGTTTAGTCGTTCAGTCATGCCCAACTCTAAAGTGATATAGTTTCATACAACTTTATTATAGTTATTTTTTGTTCATTTATTTAAACCTATGATCTTTAATCTGATATAGCACACCATTCTGTTCCAGTATCTCACAAGGCAGCAGCTCGGCCCTTGTGTGTCCCGTGTGAGAAAATGCCCCGTTTTCCAGTGACATATCCTGACATCTGTATTACAAGAGATTTTCCATTTTTATTTATTTTCCGGACACAGATAAGCCGAGCAGCTGCAAAAACACAATATGATCTGGGTATAAAAAGCGATTATCCAAAAAGACAGTCTGGTCCAACTAATAACACTGGCCATAAACAGTTATTTTCCCATAGAATCTGCTCCTGGAGCTCATGCTTCTAGTGAGGTTGTGAGATATCACATGTACACGGGAATAAGGTCACACTCACGCACCAATATGTACACTAAATAAAGCTGCACTGAACACGTCAATATGTCCAGAGAACAGACTGGGCAAAATAGCAGCATTGTTCTTGTACTGAATAGTATTTCTCTTTTCAGGCCTAGGGCAGCTAATTACAAGAGGATGCCAGCGTGAATCCACAGAAAGTGGCTGCGCTGCTCTGTATATGAGCAGATGCTGAATATTCTGTATCAATGGTGCCTAGAAGGTAGTTTGTGAACTGGGCGCGGGTCCCTATGGGGTGCCTGGTAGCTGTATTCCAGACTATCTATCTATCTATCTATCTATCTATCTATCTATCTATCTATCTATCTATCTATCTATCTATCTATACATCTATCCCTCTATCTATCTATCTATCTATCTATCTATCTATCTATCTATCTATCTATCTATCTATCTATCTATCTATCTATCTATCTATACATCTATCCCTCTTTCTATCCATCTATCTATCTATCTATTTATCTATCTATCTATCTATCTATCTATCTATCTATCTATCTATCTATCTATCTATCTATCTATACATCTATCCCTCTATCTATCAATCTATCTATCTATCTATCTATCTATCTATCTATCTATCTATCTATCTATCTATCTATCTATCTATCTATCTATCTATCTATCCATCTATCCATCTATCCCTCTATCTATCTATCTATCTATCTATCTATCTATCTATCTATCTATCTATCTATCTATCTATCTATCTATACATCTATCCCTCTATCTATCAATCTATCTATCTATCTATCTATCTATCTATCTATCTATCTATCTATCTATCTATCTATCTATCTATCTATCTATACATCTATCCCTCTATCTATCAATCTATCTATCTATCTATCTATCTATCTATCTATCTATCCATCTACATATCTACATATCTACATATCTATCTATCTATCTATTTATCCATCAGATAGATATCAATCTATAAAGCATTGATCTATCTATCTAGCAAGTATTTAGGGCTTTTCCTGTTTTCTGCTCGCCTGCAGTGCCGGCCACTAGGTAGCGCAACCCTAGATTTAGGGTTAGATTTAGGGGTTAGGTTTAGGGTTTAGGCATATATTTAGGGGTTAGGGGTTAGAGATAGGGATAGATTTAGGAGTGAGATTTAGGGTTAGATTTAGGTGTCAGCATTCGATTTTAGGTTTAGAGTTAGGGTTGAGTGTTACTTTTAGGGTTAGATTTAGGGGTTAGGTTTAGGGATAGATTTAGAGGTTAGGGTTAGGGGTAGATTTAGGGGTTATGGTAACATTTAGAGGTTGGGTTTAGGGATATTTTTAGGGGTGAGGTTTAGGGTTAGATTTAAAGGTTAGGGTTAGATTTAGGGGTAAGGGTTAGATTTATGCTAAGGGTTAGATTTAGGGGTTAGGTGTAGGGTTAGATTTCTGGGTTAGCGTTAGACTTAGGGGTTAGGGATAGATTTAGGGATTAGGGTTAGATTTAGGGATTAGGGTTAGGATTAGATTTAGGGGTTATGTTTAGGGTTAGAATTAGGGGTTAGGGTAAGGGATACATTTAGGCTGGGGTTAGATTTTAGGGTTAGGCTTAGCTTTAGGGGTTAGGGTTAGATGTAGGTGTTGGGTTTAGGGATATATTTCGGGGTTATGGATAGATTTAGGGGTTAGGGTTAGATTTAGGTGTAAGGGTTAGATTTAGGGGTTGGGTTTAGGGATATATTTAGGGGTTAGGGATAGATTTAGGGGTGAGGTTTAGGGTTAGATTTAAAGGTTAGGGTTAGATTTAGGTGTAAGGGTTAGATTTAGGGGTTGGGTTTAGGGATATATTTAGGGGTTAGGGATAGATTTAGGGGTGAGGTTTAGGGTTAGATTTAAAGGTTAGGGTTAGATTTAGGTGTAAGGGTTAGATTTAGGTTTAGGGTAAGATTTATGGGTTACAGTTAGATTTAGGGGTTAGGGTTAGATTTAGGGGTTGGTTTAGGGATATATTTAGGGGTTAGGGATACATTTAGGGGTGAGGTTTAGGGTTAGATGTAAAGGTAAGGGTTAGATTTAGGTTTAGGGTTAGATTTAGGGGTTAGGGTTAGATTTAGGGGTTAGGGTTAGATTTAGGGTTTAAGGTTAGGACAAGATTTGGGGGTTATGTTTAGAGTTAGGTTTAGGGGTTAGGGTTAGGGCTAGATTTAGTGGTTGGGTTTAGTGGTAGGTTTATGGGATTGGTGTCAGATCAAATAAAATCCACTTATTTATCCCATCCTTCTTACTTCTACTCCCCTAACACTCCCAACAAAAAATGCACTCTCATGCTCCAGCTATCATGAAGTGCTGAAGCCAGACAAGATGGAAGCTTCCATACATTAACCAAAATGTATAATTTACTTTAAAAAAATATATATTCAAGGCTTACACAGCAGCTAATATTAGTTTGTTACATATTTTACACATGTGCAGTTTTTGTTAAACTACCTATGTTTGTGTGCCGTCAGTCCTGTCTATAAATTATAAATGAAAGTCACTGTCGGACATACTTGGCAGGACCGTAAGACACTGAGTGCTGTGGTTATATTAGATGGTGTATTGCACTGTATTTGTATATTGCAATATCCGGTATCACTATCCACCATCTTTTTGTATAAACCCTTTGCTGCTCCCCCTCCCCAAGCTCAGATAAACACAGAACATTCCCCACATACCTCAAGGCTTTGTCTGTGATTCTACAACCTGGATGAGATACCCACCAAACATGGAGCCATCCTGTGCTGTGCCATGCTGTACCAAGCTGTGCTGTGCCATGCTGCGCCATGCTTTGCTGTGCCATAATATGCTGTACCATGCTGTACCAAGCTGTGCTGTGCCATGCTGTGCTGTGCCATGCTGCGTCATGCTATGCTGTGCCATACTGTACTGTGCCATGCTGTACCAAGCTGTGCTGTGCCATACTGTGCTGTGCCATGCTGCGCCATGCTATACTGTGCCATGCTGCGACATGCTGTGCCATGCTGCACACTTGTTGCTTACACCAGATTGTCTTAGTTGCTCTGAATCTTAGGCTGAAGAGTCTCATATGTACATGCTGTTTAAGGCACCATAACTGAGAAAATATGAGACTTCCTAATAGTATGTTATGAAATCCGATTAATTGTATTGGAAAAGGAATTAGCAGGAGACAAGGGTTGGTTCTTATATAGATGTCACCTAGATGTCTCACCGAGATGTCTCCCCTTCTAGATCGTTACCTTCTCTTGGTGAAGGGGCTTGTCTACGCCAATAAAGCCGTGAGCTATACCATGTACGGTCGCCCAGGTCATAGTAGAGAGGAGAAACAAATCGCGATCCACTGGAGAAGGAACTGGCAACCCACTCCAGAATCTTTGCCAAGATAACCTTATGGATAAGCACAACCAGAGACATAACAATTGTGCCTGGCGTGCTGAATTCAATAGGGTCACGGAGAGATGAACACAACTAAACAACAACAATAGATATTGTGTCTAATTCTGGAGACAGTATCTCCAAAAGGATATTCAAACATTACAGGCAATTCAAATGAGGGTGGTTAAAAAGGTAAAAAGTTAAAAAAGCATGACCTGAATATGTATAGCTGAGAGTGGAGATATGAGGGAAATATCTTCCAGAAAAAGAGTAATGCAAGAACAAGAGGTCATGATATGAAAGTAGAAGATTTATGGGGTCATGGAACACAATTATTTTCTTTCTTGCTTTTAAAAGGGCAGCTTTAAACATTACCAAAGATGTATTTTGCATGAAGAAATATTAAGTAAAACTTTTTTAAGCTTCATTGAAGACAACATGAAGTGCACTTCTGTATATTTTAGATTTTCTTTAGACTTCTGTAGGCTGAATAAACAAAAAATACTAAAGAGGATGAGAGATCGGGGTGCAATAGAATGCTCCTGCCTGGGGTGGCCATCTGGAAGATTCATTAAGTTCACTTTTTAGACATAATGAGCAGACTAGATGGGTCTTTTGCATGGGTGTAGGAGCCGGAATTATTCTAAGGGGGATACAGATCATTGTATACAGCTTCTGTATACATACATACACACATCAAAAAATATGAGAGGGGGGATATGTCCCCCTCATCCCCCCCCAGTTCTTACGCCTATGGATTATTTTAATTGTTATCTGCAATCAAATCTAAATTTATGTTTAACATTAGCTAAAGGCGCTATATGTATATTCTGTGCTCATCGTGCCCATCCTTACATCAGATCCTAAAACATCCCAAGAAGTTTGTCCTGAGATACCTCTTCAAGAAATCTGTAAGGTTTAAAGGAAAAGAGCCTTGCACGTCCCCATGTGTGTCCCAGCTTCCTTAAACATACAGTTGTGTGACTGCAGGATATGTAAATAACATGGCCACTGTTTGCCCTCGCCTCCCTTTGTTGCACATCTTTAACGTCTGCTTTATGTTGTTGACCTCTATATGGGGTTAAATATTTGACTTTTCTGGACCCTGCACAAGAGTAAACAGACCACTAATTACCGCTCCGTGTTGCACACAAAAAAAAAAAAGATTCATGCATCCTTGCCCTTAATCCCGATGACACGGTGCAGTGTGGAACTATTTGGATTGTTTTCTCATTTACAGTAAATTGCATGAAAAATCATATTCGTTAACGTTATTAGCAACGGCCACTAGTGCGATTTTCCTTTGTTACTGAGACGTGGGAATTAGGAAAGCTCCTTCCCTTGGCTACGTACCCTCATACACCATGGCAAATAGACTTATTATAAGAGAAGGATGTAACTGGCATTAAACGACCTCTGTAGTGCTCTTACAGTAAGGTGTCATTTGTTTAGTTACTAATTAACAATGAAATCAAAACGGGAACAAAATGATCAATTAACAATTAATTTGGATATTAGAAAGATCAGAGGAGATCTAAAAAGGTTGATCTTGATGGACTAAAAGTAATTCTTCAACCTCAATTACTATATACAGTGGATATAAAAAGTCTACACACCCCTGTTAAAATGTCATGTTTCTGTGCTGTAAAAAAATGAGACAAAGATAAATCATTTCAGAACCTTTTCCACCTTTAATGTGACCTATAAACTGTACAACTCAATTGAAAAACAAACTGAAATATTTTAGGTAGAGGGAAGAAAAAATATAAAAATAAAATAATACGGTTGCATAAGTATGCACACCCTTAAACTAATACTTTGTTGAAGCACCTTTTGATTTTATTACAGCACTCAGTCTTTTTGGGTATGAGTCTATCAGCATGGCACATTTTGACTTGGCAAGATTTGCCCATTCTTCTTTGCAAAAACAATCCAAATCTGTCAGATTGCGAGGGCATCTCCTGTGCACAGCCCTCTTCAGATCACCCCACAGATTTTCAATTGGATTCAGGTCTGGGCTCTGGCTGGGCCATTCCAAAACTTTAATCTTCTTCTGTTGAAGCCATTCCTTTGTTGATTTGGATGTATGCTTTGGGGCGTTGTCATGCTGAAAGATGAAGTTCCTCTTCATGTTCAGCTTTCTAGCAGAAGCCTGAAGGTTTTGTGCCGATATTGACTGGTATTTGGAACTGTTCATAATTCCCTCTATCTTAACTTATGCCCCAGTTCCAGCTGAAGAAAAAACAGCCCCAAAGCATGATGCTGCCACCACCATGCTTCACTGTGGGTATGGTGTTCTTTTGGTGATGTGCAGTGTTGTTTTTGCGCCAAACATATCTTTTGGAATTATGGCCAAAAAGTTCAACCTTGGTTTCATCAGACCATAACACCTTTTCCCACATGCTTTTGGGAGACTTCAGATGTGTTTTTGCAAAATGTAGCCTGGCTTGGATGTTTTTCTTTGTAAGAAAAGGCTTTCGTCTTGCCACTCTACCCCATAGCCCAGACATATGAAGAATACGGGAGATTGTTGTCACATGTACCACACAGCCAGTACTTGCCAGATATTCCTGCAGCTCCTTTAATGTTGCTGTAGGCCTCTTGGTAGCCTCCCAGACCAGTTTTCTAATCGGCTTTTCATCAATTTTGGAGGGAGCTCCAGTTCTTGGTAATGTCACTGTTGTGCCATATTTTCTCCACTTGATGATGACTGTCTTCACTGTGTTCCAAGGTATATCTAATGCCTTGGAAATTCTTTTGTACCCTTCTCCTGACTGATACCTTTTAACAATGAGATCCCTCTGATGCTTTGGAAGGTCTCTGTGGACCATGGCTTTTGCTGCGAGATGCGACTAAGAAAATTTCAGGAAAGACCAACTAGAGCAGCTGAACTTTATTTGGGGTTAATCAGAGGCACTTTAAATGATGGCAGGTGTATGCTGACTCCTATTTAACACAATTTGGAATGTGTTTGCTTAATTCTGAACACAGCTACATCCCCAGTTATAAGAGGGTGTGCAGACTTATGCAACCACATTATTTTTCTTTTTTCTTCCCTCCACCTAAAAGATTTCAGTTTGTTTTTCAATTGAGTTGTACAGTTTATAGGTCACATTAAAGGTGGAAAAAGTTCTGAAATTATTTATCTTTGTCTCATTTTTTTACAGCACAGAAACCTGACATTTTAACAGGGGTGTGTAGACTTTTTATATCCACTGTAACTATGTAAAACCAATGTAGTTTTAGCCTTCAGCAGACATGTCTATTGCAGGCAAAGCTACTCCTGTCAGAAAATATTTTGGGCACCTTCCTGGGCAGATCCTCTTTTACCTCCCAGACACCTACAATAAGAGGCAGATCTGCTGGAAGCTATAACGCTAATTTCAAATGTAAGTTTAAATGGTACTTTCATTTTATTTATTTTACTCCTATTGTATGACAGTTATAACTATGTTCAGTTGTTATTATGTCGTCTTTTCAATATATTAAACTTGATAATTGACAAAATGTCTGTAGGAAGTAATAATAATGATTATAAAATAATTAGTAACTTGTCCGCCATAAATTACTTTATCATAACAGGTTTATGCTGTCTCTATCTCTCCCTTGTCTCTCTCTCTCCTGTCTCTTTCTCTCTGCCCAGTGTCTCTCTCTATCTTCTCACTCTCTCTCCTCTCTCTCTCTCTCTCTCTCTCTCTGTCTTGCCTCTCTCTCTATTTTCTCTCTCTCTATGTCCTGTCTCTCACTTGTCTCTCTCTCTCTCTCTCTCTCTGTCTATCTTCCACTCTCTGTCTCTGTGTCCTGTCTCTCTCTCTGCCCTCTTTGTATTCTCTCGCTCTCTATGTCCTGTTTCTTTCTCTCGTCTCTCTCTGTCCTCTCTCTGTGTCCCGTCTCTCTCTCTCTCTCTCTCTCTCTCTCTCTCTCTCTCTATCTCTGTCCTGTCTCTCTCATGTGAGGAGATGCCCCGATCCTACCTACAACCATGCTCCTGCGCTCGAAACACTGTGCAGGCGTGACAGACAAACCAGCAATTATTATATTAGGCTAGCGAATTGCCGTAAAAACATGACGGGCATAAAAGTGTAAGCCAGGCAATGCTGTTTGCCACACAATGTGAGGCTTTTGCTTCGCTGAGCACCTTTGGTGGTCATCGCGAGCCCCGTCATGATGACGGTCTCATTTAATATTGGGTGTTTCTAAATCGGTAGTTACGGCCTTGCTTAATTGATCATGATCATGCCCTGAAATGTTATTTACAGGTGCTCAGTTTACGGTTTAGGCTTTTGGACAGGTAGCTGCGGGATTGATCAATTGAATCGCTCTGTAACTGTTGCAATTTTCAAGCCCACAGACTTACGGCCGGTATAAAGGCAACTGCGGGCAATGCAATTAAATGGAGGCCTGTGTCTTTAAGACAGGATCAAATATTGTGCTTGTAAAGTAATTTAGCATTATTATGTAACAATATTTGTTTTTGTTTATTAATTTAATTAATGTACATGATCAGTATTCATGTTCTGTGTTTTGACAATATCAATAGTTGGTTACATTATTAAAATACTGTGAAAACTTGTTTTCTGCTTAGCATAAAAAATGAGATGTTTAAAGGCATATTCAGGTCTCCTCGATTATAAATGCATCAGGAGAATCAGCAGTGTAAAAAAAAAATTTTTTGCATGACAAAAAAACAAAATAAACATTATTAAACTTACACTAAAGTTTGATAAATCTCTTGAGTTTGCTAGTAGTTGATTTTGAGAGGTAAAACCCCGGGAAATCCCTGCTAAAATCAGCATAAAATTCATAATTCGTTTTGGCCAATCACAGGTGGCTAATCCATTGTATCAATCTGTGATGGCTGTCTGTGCACCATATAATCATGGGCTATGTATTGTTGTTCCACTGCTCAAGCAAATAAGGATCTCTGCATTGTGCCCCTGCTGGCTTGAAAGCTAGTATAGGCTTAAAATCTGTACCCAGATGCCGTGTTGCTATTGGTAGGTACACTGTGCCTATGTAGGCAGCTCTGGGGGTGTGGAAAACAAGTTTTATTTTTAACGAAAATAAATCTGTATGTATATGGAATGACTCTGTGTAATGTGTACCTGATATAAGCAGCATGAGAAAGATTTGAAAAAGGGAAAAACAGGGAAACGTTTTACTTAAAGGGACATGGAACAGTATTTGTTAATGTGTCACAATTGTTTTCTTTTCAAATGATACTCTCTGAGCACTATAAACTGACTAAAATGTTTAACTGCTCTTCTGCCAATGAGTAACATAACTAAGTACCGGTAATATGTATCTACCAGTGAGAATTACAGATTTACTGTGCACTTCCCGTTTCTTTAAATTAATTTTCAACAGGTTTTTCTTAATATTTTTTTCATTTAAATAACAACTTGTAAAATGTTTAAAACGTTCTCTTATAAATACCGTACATGAAAAAAAAAGCTGGGTTCCATGTCCCTTTAATATTTTTGTGGAAAATATACATTTTGTAACAATTAAAACCCGCTCTTAAAAAAAAAAATGTTACTTAGCCTAAAAAAGAAACTGGATATTTCTATATACGGACATTACATTTTAGAAAAGCTAAAACTTCATGCTGATTTATTTTCTATACTGCATAATGGGAAGGGGGGCCATTGTACCAGGCGCCAGAGACGCAAAGAGCGCAACGATCCACAGGGCTACAACATGGCAGGCGTGCTGACTGCGCAGGAGGAGGATGTGTTAAATCGTTCAGAGTCATCAGTCGATGGGCTGGTTATTAGTCAATTACTGGAGGACAAGCCTGCTTGTCTGAAGTGGTAATGAGTTCCAAAACGAGGAGAGCGAGCAGCATTAACCTTTCACTGGCTGCCCATATTGAAGGGAGACCGTCTGATATTGACAATTCGGCCTCGGTGATGCCAGGAAGAATGGATCCATCCCTCACTACAGGATTAAACCACCCTGGCAAACACATTCTACTCCACTCAATCCTCTTGGCGAGCAACCAAATTAGCATTCCTTGGTAGGGTATATATGTGTATATGGATATATACGTATTATGTGCACACATGAATGTGTCTATAAATATACCACTACCGAGATAGATCAACAGAACAACAATTGTCTTATTATAATGGTCTGATTTTAGTCTGTTATTGGTCTTGTTGCACACCACTAAGTTAAGTGGGTAGAAATGACTCTGTGGGAGGCGTTATGAAACAGAAATCATACTTTTATTAGTCATTTCCATGAAAATTGTATAATAATATACACATATATAATATGAATGTAATATATAGATATATGCTGCTCCAACCCTTACCTATGTGCAAGAGAATTCTCAAGATTTTCTAACTGAAGAAGCCGCAGGAGAAGCGACGAAACGTGTTTTATCTACACACTTTTTTTAACCTTTTTTTCTTATTTACATTCATATTACATGTAGGTGTATATTATTATACAATCTTCATGGAAATGACTAATAAAAGTATGGTTTATGTTTCATATCGCCTCCCACTGTGTTGTTTCTACTCGCTTAAATTGGTGGTGTGCAACAAATGCAATAACAGACTAAAATCAGACCACCATAGTATAGTGGTTCTGGTATTCTATCTGGGTAGTGGTATATCTATAAATGTATTCATATGTACACATAATACCTATGTATTCATATACACATATATACCACACATTTACACCACACCCACTATCAGGCCACAGACCGGATTACGAGGAGAATACTCCCAAAAAACAGAGACAACAAGGTACCAGATGCTGGATCTGACTAACTCGATCTTAATACCTCAAGTGTTTGAGGTTCCTCAAGGTGAGAGTCTATTTGTCCAATCCCAAATGACTATAATAATTCCTCTCCTGAATTATTGGATACATTGGATTATAGCTTTTAACACCAATCCTTCCTTATAATACTGGGGAACAATCAATCTCAGTACTTCCAATTCCTAAGGAAATTGGTTAGCAGAAGAAAAATGGTATGTCTGAACAATGAGAATGGGGCATCGACAAGTGCAAGAGCATTAAGTAGCAGTAATTGATACCTCATTACTTTACAAGGACACTCCTTTGTAACAAACATAACCAGCAGACAAAAGAAAATGGATCCCCAAAGTAAGGAATGTGAAGGCTGTGTTTACTTTCTCAAAATAATTTTGGCCATTATAAAACTTAAATACTATGTAGAAAATCATTGACCACAGTGGTGCTTTAATCAGGAAACCAACTACAAATTAATGAAGGACATTATGGGGAGCATCTCTTGAGTTGAGTGACAGCCAAAATTTAGTAAAGTGTATTACTTCATGCCCCTTCTGGATCACTACCTTGTCGTGGTGAAGGGGATTGTGTACCTCAATGAAACATGTGGGCGGGTCATAGAAAAGAGGTCAGACAAATCACGGTCCACTGGAGAAGGAACTGGCAACCCACTCCAAGGACAGGCACAACCAGAGACATAATGATTGTGCCTGGTGTTCTATGGTCATAGGGTCATGGAAAGTCGGACACTACCAAACGACATAACATTACTTGACATTTTTAATGACTTTCAATGGAAAATATTGATATTTTTATTAGTTCTTTACTATCCTATAATAATTAGGACCTCTGCTGTGTCCCTTGATGTCAGCCTCTTCGGGACAGGTTGGTGTTTCTGCATTTTGCTGCTCTAACTGTACAATTAAGATGTCGGCTTTCAGACCACCTCCCCACCATATCCAATGCTGAGTTTTCCCTCTCTATCCCAGACGTCACTGTTTAACCTCTCTTGGGATCTGGATGCTGCCAAAGCAGAATTAGAAGGGACATTATAAAAAAAATAAAAAAAAGGAAATCCAGCAGAAAGCAATGTTCCAGGCCAGGAATCCCCCCCCCCCCCCCCCCCCCTGCGCTGTGCATATGGGGGCTGCCTCTGCAGACAGCAGGAGCTGGAACTGTCCATCTATTGTGTGCTACAGAATAACTACCAAGGCAGTGGGATCCATACAATTACTACTGAAACAATGCCTGCTCTGCTTAAATTCAACGGACACAGCAAAGGTCCCGGTTATTGCAGAAATGAAAAATTCACATATAAAAAAACATAATTACAACTGGTTGTTCTTATGAACTTTAATTGGAAGTGTTAGATAATTGAAGTTGATTTAGGGATTTTAAACACATATTCAGAAATGATCCTCCCTCTCTGTACATTCCTTTATATAAGATCATTAATTAGATGTCACAAGCACGAAGAACGTGCCCAGTTGTTAAAATCAGAACGACCACAGAGACCTTAATGTGTTAGTCTTATCATTATTGTTATTTCTTTGTTTATTGCTCCCTTTGTGCGAGATCATTTATGACCTTAGAAATGTACAATTAGTAAATGGAAATAGTTGAAGATTGGTACTTGATTTGCTAATTGGGGTCCAATATTATTTGTGTAGGCGGCCATATTGTTTTTCATGCAATGGTAACAACTGCAATCTCATCTGTTGATAGGATCAAGTCAGGAGGCCCCCGTGGTGCCAGGCTTGTGGGGCGGGGGCTTGATGAAACACTTGTTCTTATCTCTCCCTCCTTTGCTCTCTGATCTCTCTAAGGGACAATTATTTGATAACAAAAATAAAACATATGATTGAGAAATGTGAGACTTTCTAAGGATAATTAGGCAGAAAAATGTCTTAAAGATAGTCTTTAATTAGAAAAAAATACATGTTAATGCCTCTGCTCACCAATGGTGGCATCCATGGTAATTTGGAGTATGTTGTATGAGAGGAAAATGTACATTTCTGTAGTTATACTTGCAAGTTGCGTGCCTTTGAGCATGAGCGGGACAGGGTAGGTGTCAAATGCAAAATCTCTAATGAGATAAGAAGGCCTCATCTCTAACTTCCCTTCTGCACTGACTTGGCCGAGCACACACAAGACATATACACGACACTGAAGGCAAGTATTAGAAATACCACATACTCTATGCTTGTCTAATAGGGGAGTGAGAAATGAGATTTGTTATATAATTGGAGCTTTCAGTATTTGACACCTACACCTTGCTCACGCAAGATCAGAAGCAGGCAGTCAGCAATAATAATGGCAAGCCCTACTTCTGCAGAATAATTTATCTTATTTACATTTGTATACAGCGGCTTTAGCCAAGGAGCTTTAGCTAGTTATAAAACACTACATCATTTCGGATTTAGAGGATTACATTTTGTTGAACATACACAACAGGGAATGCATGATGTGAGATTAGTGTTTGCAAAGGGCTAGGAGCAAGATCAGGGCCACGGATGCAAGAGGTCAAGCCTGGAGATTTTCTTTTTCTTATAAACTAGCCTTATTCCCCCCCCCCCCCCCAACCTTATTAGTCAGATTCCAAGCTTTTCAGACATATATCTTTTTCCATATTATTAATAGGAATGCTGCTGACTACGCCAGTGTCTCACAACCTTTTTGGTCTGGGGACCTACCATGCAGTGCTCATGGGGACCACCGTATTGAACAGAGTGATACCAGATTGAACTACAAATCAATGTATTGCACTGGTCCACCTGCTAGTGAAAGGGTTAAACCTCTCAAGTCTAGGAGCTTTTCTGCTGAATTACACTGTGGGGGAGGTATCTAATTCACAGAACACAAAGCCAGTAAACAGTATCTGCACTGGGGGATCAATACAACACCCCCTCAAATCATCACCCTTTACAGAACACCCACCTCTCATGCATTAGATCACCGATCTCCCCCATTCTAAACTTTCAGCGTCACGCTCATCTGGGTATAGTGACAACCCACAATGCCCTTGTTATGCAAAATATATATATTTTTTTAATTATGGAAACATTGGGCCAGCTTTACTAAAATCCATATAGCATGTGATGGCCGAGTATAGACACGCTTATTTTTCTATACAAACATCCATAATTAATTTTAGTGAATATGCCCCATCAATTTTGTCAGCAAATCATAACCAATAGGCCCATTCTTCATCTCCGCAAAAATGCCTTAGTGTAATAATAGCTATAAAAATATTACAAGCAGTGTGAACATCTCTATTTGACCTACCACTATGCCATATAATATATTAGGGATGGGCAGGGAGGTAGAGTGTTAGTTTTATTGGACACCTGATTGAGATACACATACAGTAGACTCTCAGTTATCCGGCACCCACAAGGATACAATGGATACATTTAATTTCTGGTAGCTTGAGAATTAAAAGAGGCCTAGATTAGCTGTACATAGGATGCTCTGTTAAGTATATTTGTCAGTGAGGGCTGTTCTAGCAGCAGCAGCATTCATTCCTCACTTACACAGAGATTCGTTCAGCTGGAGGGTGCGGTGCTGAACCCGGGGAATGTAATGCCAACACTGCACTGGCTCAGTCTCTCATGCCTCTGCTTCCAGGTAACACTGAATTGCAGAGACGTCCAGTGCATGATATCTAGGTGCCTATAAGCATTTTGTGGGATGACAACCTGGCTCCTGGCGTTTGTTGAGCCCTGAAAATGGAAATTTTTATTTAAAGTACATTATTAAAAAAAAAAACTGGTTGTTTGAGAAAGAACAGTATTACAAGAGTTAATAAAAATATATAACATAAGCCAATAAACAGAAAAGGCTATTTCTTGGAGCCTTGAAAGAAGTTCTTCACATTAAACTTTGGAAACATATTTAGGAGCCAGAAGTACATATTATTATTATTATTATTATTATTATCCTTTATTTGTAATGTGCCACTATATTCCGTTGCACTATATAGGGTAGATATATTTAGGAACCTTGGCTCCCAAGAAATTTCCATCCATATATATAAATCAGGTGAACACCTGAAATTGTGGAAGGGTCCCTCTCCCCACACCATCATAAAAACCCCACTCTACTGCTACCAATCAAGCATGCCGCAATCAACCTCTTCTCAGGCTGAGATTACATAGTTTTGGCCACACCCCAGCTAGCAGGGGATAGGGTCCCAACTACAAATATATATATATATATATATATATATATATATATATCAACACATCTACAAAGAGGACACAGCCACACGCAAAAACAAGACCTACAACATCAGTGGGTCATATTCATGTACATCCTCCAATGTAGTCTACATGATACAATGTACAGTATGTTACATTGGGGAAACCAGCCAAAAACTACACATGCGAATGAACCTCCACCAAAGCTCCATCAAAAAGCACCATGAAGACAGTTACTGTACCCCAATTGGACACCATTTCACCCAGGAGAATCACTCCATCTATAACCTTAAAATGAAAGTACTCAGAGGGAATTTCAGAACTATCCAACAGCGGAAAACTTTTGAATTAAAAATGATTAAATTTTGTAATACAAAGGATATGGGCATTAATATTGACTTAGGCTTTCTGGCCCACTATCTTAATGTCTTATCGCTCACACACATTCCACATACCCCCCCCCCCCCCCCCCCCGACCTCTATTGCTGTTTTCATAAGCTACATTCTATGTTGAAATGCATTGGTCTTTATTTTTACTCTGCTGAGTTCCTATATACAACCTGATCTATAGACTTACATACTGACCTATCAGGACATTATTTAAAATGCTGGTCTGTTTCTGACTTAACTCTGCCCAATTAATTTTGTTTATCTTGTTTTTCCAATTGTTTCCCCCTCTTTTTCTGTTTACTGTTTTTAGTTCATATTTGTATCAGTATTGCTTTTTGGCTTGATAAAGAGAGGATTATCTCTCGAAAGCTCGTCACTATATCATGAACAAGTTTGTCCAATAAAAAAGGTATCACTATTTACTGCAATACTCTGTTTATTCATATATATATATGTGTCTATCTGGAGAAGCTGAGAGGGGAGACCCAAATTACATTGCACCAGGCCCTCCATTTACTGCCACTGGTTCATCTCCAATTTTTCTTTTCCCTTTCCTTTAATCCTTGGTTCTTTCCCTTTCCCCTTAATCTCTTTCAGTTGCTAACTCTCTCTTCCATTCACATTAATACCTGAGTGTCTCATTTTCATTTAATCGGCTTCTCTTTTATTTTGACCCATGGTTCTCTTTTTTTAATCCTTTTTTTTTTTCTTTAAATATCAATTCTTCCTTCGTTCTGTTCTCTTTTCATCTCTCTCTTAATCCGAGTGTCTCTAACTCTCAGTACAAGCTCTTCTGTCTCTCTTTCTCTTTATTTTTAATCCTTGTTTACCTGTCACCTATAATCCCCGCTGTAGCCCTCTCTTTTTTTGAAGGATGCTTCTATATCATCTTTCCTTATCCCTTACTTATGCCTCCTCTCTCTCTCGCTCTTTCACTCTCTTCTTTTCTCTTTCTTCCTCGCTCTGTCTTTATTATTACACAAGATGTGTTGGTTAAACTGTAATTTCTGCAGAGATATTCATTCACAGAGTCATTGTACATTTATTTTCTTGCAGACCACCCACACCATATTATATGTCTATTACCCCCTGGCACCAATTAACAAGGAGAAAGGAACAGATCTGTCTATACCCTGTGGGGAATCTCCTGCCACAACATGCAGAGACTATGGGAATCCAGATGGTGCAATGACACAAAAGGAAGCGCTAGGAAATGTGGCGTGAGAGCAATAATGCAGAGTATCGCAACACTGAGAGTGCAGAAATGCAGAGAGCGCAGCAATGCAATGAGGAGAGTGCAGAGAGAGCAGCAATGCAATGTACAGTATAGCAATGCGGAGAGTGCAGAGAGAGCAGCAATGCAATGTACAGTATAGCAATGAGGAGAGTGCAGAGAGAGCAGCAATATACAGTATAGCAATGAGGAGAGTGCAGAGAGAGCAGCAATGTACAGTATAGCAATGAGGAGAGTGCAGAGAGAGCAGCAATGTACAGTATAGCAATGAGGAGAGTGCAGAGAGAGCAGCAATGTACAGTATAACAATGAGGAGAGTGCAGAGAGAGCAGCAATGTACAGTATAGCAATGAGGAGAGTGCAGAGAGAGCAGCAATGCAATGTGCAGTATAGCAATGAGGAGAGTGCAGAGAGAGCAGCAATGTACAGTATAGCAATGAGGAGAGTGCAGAGAGAGCAGCAATGTACAGTATAGCAATGAGGAGAGTGCAGAGAGAGCAGCAATGTACAGTATAGCAATGAGGAGAGTGCAGAGAGAGCAGCAATGTGCAGTATAGCAATGAGGAGAGTGCAGAGAGAGCGGCAATGTACAGTATAGCAATGAGGAGAGTGCAGAGAGAGCAGCAATGTACAGTATAGCAATGAGGAGAGTGCAGAGAGAGCAGCAATGCAATGTGCAGTATAGCAATGAGGAGAGTGAAGAGAGAGCAGCAATGTACAGTATAGCAATGAGGAGAGTGCAGAGAGAGCAGCAATGTATAGTATAGCAATGAGGAGAGTGCAGAGAGAGCAGCAATGCAATGTGCAGTATAGCAATGAGGAGAGAGCAGAGAGAGCAGCAATGTACAGTATAGCAATGAGGAGAGTGCAGAGAGAGCAGCAATGTGCAGTATAGCAATAAGGAGAGTGCAGAGAGAGCAGCAATGTACAGTATAGCAATGAGGAGAGCGCAGAGAGAGCAGCAATGTACAGTATAGCAATGAGGAGAGAGCAGAGAGAGCAGCAATGTACAGTATAGCAATGAGGAGAGTGAAGAGAGAGCAGCAATGTACTGTATAGCAATGAGGAGAGCGCAGAGAGAGCAGCAATGTACAGTATAGCAACGAGGAGAGTGCAGAGAGAGCAGCAATGTGCAGTATAGCAATAAGGAGAGTGCAGAGAGAGCAGCAATGTACAGTATAGCAATGAGGAGAGTGCAGAGAGAGCAGCAATGTGCAGTATAGCAATGAGGAGAGCGCAGAGAGAGCAGCAATGTGCAGTATAGCAATGAGGAGAGCGCAGAGAGAGCAGCAATGTACATTATAGCAATGAGGAGAGTGCAGAGAGAGCAGCAATGTGCAGTATAGCAATGAGGAGAGTGCAGAGAGAGCAGCAATGTGCAGTATAGCAATGAGGAGAGCGCAGAGAGAGCAGCAATGTACATTATAGCAATGAGGAGAGCGCAGAGAGAGCAGCAATGTACAGTATAGCAATGAGGAGAGTGCAGAGAGAGCAGCAATGTACAGTATAGCAATGAGGAGAGAGCAGAGAGAGCAGCAATGTACAGTATAGCAATGAGGAGAGTGCAGAGAGAGCAGCAATGTGCAGTATAGCAATGAGGAGAGTGAAGAGAGAGCAGCAATGTACTGTATAGCAATGAGGAGAGCGCAGAGAGAGCAGCAATGTACAGTATAGCAATGAGGAGTGTGCAGAGAGAGCAGCAATGCAATGTGCAGTACAGCAATGAGGAGAGCGCAGAGAGAGCAGCAATGTGCAGTATAGCAATGAGGAGAGCGCAGAGAGAGCAGCAATGTACAGTATAGCAATGAGGAGAGCGCAGAGAGAGCAGCAATGTACAGTATAGAAATGAGGAGAGTGCAGAGAGAGCAGCAATGTACAGTATAGCAATGAGGAGAGCGCAGAGAGAGCAGCAATGTACAGTATAGCAATGAGGAGAGTGCAGAGAGAGCAGCAATGTGCAGTATAGCAATGAGGAGAGTGCAGAGAGAGCAGCAATGTACATTATAGCAATGAGGAGAGTGCAGAGAGAGCAGCAATGTACAGTATAGCAATGAGGAGAGCGCAGAGAGAGCAGCAATGTGCAGTATAGCAACGAGGAGAGTGCAGAGAGAGCAGCAATGTACAGTATAGCAATGAGGAGAGTGCAGAGAGAGCAGCAATGTACAGTATAGCAATGAGGAGAGCGCAGAGAGAGCAGCAATGTACAGTATAGCAATGAGGAGAGTGCAGAGAGAGCAGCAATGTACAGTATAGCAATGAGGAGAGCGCAGAGAGAGCAGCAATGTACAGTATAGCAATGAGGAGAGCGCAGAGAGAGCAGCAATGTACAGTATAGCAATGAGGAGAGTGCAGAGAGAGCAGCAATGTGCAGTATAGCAATGAGGAGAGCGCAGAGAGAGCAGCAATGTACATTATAGCAATGAGGAGAGTGCAGAGAGAGCAGCAATGTACTGTATAGCAATGAGGAGAGCGCAGAGAGAGCAGCAATGTACAGTATAGCAATGAGGAGAGCGCAGAGAGAGCAGCAATGTATAGTATAGCAATGAGGAGAGTGCAGAGAGAGCAGCAATGTGCAGTATAGCAATGAGGAGAGTGCAGAGAGAGCAGCAATGTGCAGTATAGCAATGAGGAGAGTGCAGAGAGAGCAGCAATGCAATGTATAGTATAGCAATGAGGAGAGTGCAGAGAGAGCGGCAATTTACAGTATAGCAATGAGGAGAGAGCAGAGAGAGCAGCAATGCAATGTACAGTATAGCAATGAGGAGAGTGCAGAGAGAGCAGCAATGCAATGTACAGTATAGCAATGAGGAGAGTGCAGAGAGAGCAGCAATATACAGTATAGCAATGAGGAGAGTGCAGAGAGAGCAGCAATGTACAGTATAGCAATGAGGAGAGTGCAGAGAGAGCAGCAATGTACAGTATAGCAATGAAGAGAGTGCAGAGAGAGCAGCAATGCAATGTGCAGTATAGCAATGAGGAGAGTGAAGAGAGAGCAGCAATGTGCAGTATAGCAATGAGGAGAGTGCAGAGAGAGCAGCAATGTACAGTATAGCAATGAGGAGAGTGCAGAGAGAGCAGCAATGTGCAGTATAGCAATAAGGAGAGTGCAGAGAGAGCAGCAATGTATAGTATAGCAATGAGGAGAGAGCAGAGAGAGCAGCAATGTACAGTATAGCAATGAGGAGAGTGCAGAGAGAGCAGCAATGTATAGTATAGCAATGAGGAGAGAGCAGAGAGAGCAGCAATGTACAGTATAGCAATGAGGAGAGCGCAGAGAGAGCAGCAATGTACAGTATAGCAATGAGGAGAGTGCAGAGAGAACAGCAATGTACAGTATAGCAATGAGGAGAGTGCAGAGAGAGCAGCAATGTACAGTATAGCAATGAGGAGAGTGCAGAGAGAGCAGCAATGTGCAGTATAGCAATAAGGAGAGTGCAGAGAGAGCAGCAATGTACAGTATAGCAATGAGGAGAGCGCAGAGAGAGCAGCAATGCATGGTACAGTATAGCAATGAGGAGAGTGCAGAGAGAGCAGCAATGTGCAGTATAGCAATGAGGAGAGCGCAGAGAGAGCAGCAATGTACAGTATAGCAATGAGGAGAGTGCAGAGAGAGCAGCAATGTACAGTATAGCAATGAGGAGAGTGCAGAGAGAGCAGCAATGTACAGTATAGCAATGAGGAGAGCGCAGAGAGAGCAGCAATGTACAGTATAGCAATGAGGAGAGTGCAGAGAGAGCAGCAATGTACAGTATAGCAATGAGGGGAGTGCAGAGAGAGCAGCAATGTACAGTATAGCAATGAGGAGAGTGCAGAGAGAGCAGCAATGCAATGTATAGTATAGCAATGAGGAGAGTGCAGAGAGAGCAGCAATGTGCAGTATAGCAATGAGGAGAGTGCAGAGAGAGCAGCAATGTACAGTATAGCAATGAGGAGAGAGCAGAGAGAGCAGCAATGCAATGTATAGTATAGCAATGAGGAGAGTGCAGAGAGAGCAGCAATGCAATGTATAGTATAGCAATGAGGAGAGTGCAGAGAGAGCAGCAATGTGCAGTATAGCAATGAGGAGAGTGCAGAGAGAGCAGCAATGCAATGTATAGTATAGCAATGAGGAGAGTGCAGAGAGAGCAGCAACGTACAGTATAGCAATGAGGAGAGTGCAGAGAGAGCAGCAATGCAATGTACAGTATAGCAATGAGGAGAGTGCAGAGAGAGCAGCAATATACAGTATAGCAATGAGGAGAGTGCAGAGAGAGCAGCAATGTACAGTATAGCAATGAGGAGAGTGCAGAGAGAGCAGCAATGTACAGTATAGCAACGAGGAGAGTGCAGAGAGCGCAGCAATGTGCAGTATAGCAACGAGGAGAGTGCAGAGAGAGCAGCAATGTACAGTATAGCAATGAGGAGAGTGCAGAGAGAGCAGCAATGTACAGTATAGCAATGAGGAGAGTGCAGAGAGAGCAGCAATGTACAGTATAGCAATGAGGAGAGTGCAGAGAGAGCAGCAATGTACAGTATAGCAATGAGGAGAGTGCAGAGAGAGCAGCAATGTACAGTATAACAATGAGGAGAGTGCAGAGAGAGCAGCAATGTACAGTATAGCAATGAGGAGAGTGCAGAGAGAGCAGCAATGCAATGTGCAGTATAGCAATGAGGAGAGTGCAGAGAGAGCAGCAATGTACAGTATAGCAATGAGGAGAGTGCAGAGAGAGCAGCAATGCAATGTGCAGTATAGCAATGAGGAGAGTGAAGAGAGAGCAGCAATGTACAGTATAGCAATGAGGAGAGAGCAGAGAGAGCAGCAATGTACAGTATAGCAATGAGGAGAGTGCAGAGAGAGCAGCAATGTGCAGTATAGCAATAAGGAGAGTGCAGAGAGAGCAGCAATGTACAGTATAGCAATGAGGAGAGCGCAGAGAGAGCAGCAATGTACAGTATAGCAATGAGGAGAGAGCAGAGAGAGCAGCAATGTACAGTATAGCAATGAGGAGAGTGAAGAGAGAGCAGCAATGTACTGTATAGCAATGAGGAGAGCGCAGAGAGAGCAGCAATGTACAGTATAGCAACGAGGAGAGTGCAGAGAGAGCAGCAATGTGCAGTATAGCAATAAGGAGAGTGCAGAGAGAGCAGCAATGTGCAGTATAGCAATGAGGAGAGTGCAGAGAGAGCAGCAATGTGCAGTATAGCAATGAGGAGAGCGCAGAGAGAGCAGCAATGTACATTATAGCAATGAGGAGAGCGCAGAGAGAGCAGCAATGTACAGTATAGCAATGAGGAGAGCGCAGAGAGAGCAGCAATGTACAGTATAGCAATGAGGAGAGAGCAGAGAGAGCAGCAATGTACAGTATAGCAATGAGGAGAGTGAAGAGAGAGCAGCAATGTGCAGTATAGCAATGAGGAGAGTGCAGAGAGAGCGGCAATGCAATGTGCAGTATAGCAATGAGGAGAGCGCAGAGAGAGCAGCAATGTACAGTATAGCAATGAGGAGTGTGCAGAGAGAGCAGCAATGCAATGTGCAGTACAGCAATGAGGAGAGTGAAGAGAGAGCAGCAATGTGCAGTATAGCAATGAGGAGAGCGCAGAGAGAGCAGCAATGTACAGTATAGCAATGAGGAGAGCGCAGAGAGAGCAGCAATGTACAGTATAGAAATGAGGAGAGTGCAGAGAGAGCAGCAATGTACAGTATAGCAATGAGGAGAGCGCAGAGAGAGCAGCAATGTACAGTATAGCAATGAGGAGAGTGCAGAGAGAGCAGCAATGTGCAGTATAGCAATGAGGAGAGTGCAGAGAGAGCAGCAATGTACATTATAGCAATGAGGAGAGTGCAGAGAGAGCAGCAATGTACAGTATAGCAATGAGGAGAGCGCAGAGAGAGCAGCAATGTACAGTATAGCAATGAGGAGAGTGCAGAGAGAGCAGCAATGTGCAGTATAGCAATGAGGAGAGTGCAGAGAGAGCAGCAATGTACAGTATAGCAATGAGGAGAGTGCAGAGAGAGCAGCAATGTACAGTATAGCAATGAGGAGAGCGCAGAGAGAGCAGCAATGTACAGTATAGCAATGAGGAGAGTGCAGAGAGAGCAGCAATGTATAGTATAGCAATGAGGAGAGCGCAGAGAGAGCAGCAATGTACAGTATAGCAATGAGGAGAGCGCAGAGAGAGCAGCAATGTACAGTATAGCAATGAGGAGAGTGCAGAGAGAGCAGCAATGTGCAGTATAGCAATGAGGAGAGCGCAGAGAGAGCAGCAATGTACATTATAGCAATGAGGAGAGTGCAGAGAGAGCAGCAATGTACTGTATAGCAATGAGGAGAGCGCAGAGAGAGCAGCAATGTACAGTATAGCAATGAGGAGAGCGCAGAGAGAGCAGCAATGTATAGTATAGCAATGAGGAGAGTGCAGAGAGAGCAGCAATGTGCAGTATAGCAATGAGGAGAGTGCAGAGAGAGCAGCAATGTACAGTATAGCAATGAGGAGAGTGCAGAGAGAGCAGCAATGCAATGTATAGTATAGCAATGAGGAGAGTGCAGAGAGAGCGGCAATTTACAGTATAGCAATGAGGAGAGAGCAGAGAGAGCAGCAATGCAATGTACAGTATAGCAATGAGGAGAGTGCAGAGAGAGCAGCAATGCAATGTACAGTATAGCAATGAGGAGAGTGCAGAGAGAGCAGCAATATACAGTATAGCAATGAGGAGAGTGCAGAGAGAGCAGCAATGTACAGTATAGCAATGAGGAGAGTGCAAAGAGAGCAGCAATGTGCAATATAGCAATGAGGAGAGTGCAGAGAGAGCAGCAATGCAATGTGCAGTATAGCAATGAGGAGAGTGCAGAGAGAGCAGCAATGTGCAGTATAGCAATGAGGAGAGTGCAGAGAGAGCAGCAATGTACAGTATAGCAATGAGGAGAGAGCAGAGAGAGCAGCAATGTACAGTATAGCAATGAGGAGAGAGCAGAGAGAGCAGCAATGTACAGTATAGCAATGAGGAGAGAGCAGAGAGAGCAGCAATGTACAGTATAGCAATGAGGAGAGTGCAGAGAGAGCAGCAATGTACAGTATAGCAATGAGGAGAGTGCAGAGAGAGCAGCAATGTGCAGTATAGCAATAAGGAGAGTGCAGAGAGAGCAGCAATGTACAGTATAGCAATGAGGAGAGCGCAGAGAGAGCAGCAATGCATGGTACAGTATAGCAATGAGGAGAGTGCAGAGAGAGCAGCAATGTGCAGTATAGCAATGAGGAGAGCGCAGAGAGAGCAGCAATGTACAGTATAGCAATGAGGAGAGTGCAGAGAGAGCAGCAATGTACAGTATAGCAATGAGGAGAGTGCAGAGAGAGCAGCAATGTACAGTATAGCAATGAGGAGAGCGCAGAGAGAGCAGCAATGTACAGTATAGCAATGAGGAGAGTGCAGAGAGAGCAGCAATGTACAGTATAGCAATGAGGGGAGTGCAGAGAGAGCAGCAATGTACAGTATAGCAATGAGGAGAGTGCAGAGAGAGCAGCAATGCAATGTATAGTATAGCAATGAGGAGAGTGCAGAGAGAGCAGCAATGTGCAGTATAGCAATGAGGAGAGTGCAGAGAGAGCAGCAATGTACAGTATAGCAATGAGGAGAGAGCAGAGAGAGCAGCAATGCAATGTATAGTATAGCAATGAGGAGAGTGCAGAGAGAGCAGCAATGTGCAGTATAGCAATGAGGAGAGTGCAGAGAGAGCAGCAATGTATAGTATAGCAATGAGGAGAGTGCAGAGAGAGCAGCAATGTGCAGTATAGCAATGAGGAGAGTGCAGAGAGAGCAGCAGTGCAATGTACAGTATAGCAATGAGGAGAGTGCAGAGAGAGCAGCAATGTGCAGTATAGCAATGAGGAGAGTGCAGAGAGAGCAGCAATGTATAGTATAGCAATGAGGAGAGTGCAGAGAGAGCAGCAATGTGCAGTATAGCAATGAGGAGAGTGCAGAGAGAGCAGCAGTGCAATGTACAGTATAGCAATGAGGAGAGCGCAGAGAGAGCAGCAATGCAATGTATAGGATAGCAATGAGGAGAGTGCAGAGAGAGCGGCAATGCAATGTATAGTATAGCAATGAGGAGAGTGCAGAGAGAGCAGCAATGTACAGTATAGCAATGAGGAGAGTGCAGAGAGAGCAGCAATGTGCAGTATAGCAATGAGGAGAGTGAAGAGAGAGCAGCAATGTGCAGTATAGCAATGAGGAGAGTGAAGAGAGAGCAGCAATGCAATGTATAGTATAGCAATGAGGAGAGTGCAGAGAGAGCAGCAACGTACAGTATAGCAATGAGGAGTGTGCAGAGAGAGCAGCAATGTACAGTATAGCAATGAGGAGAGTGCAGAGAGAGCAGCAATGTGCAGTATAGCAATGAGGAGAGTGAAGAGAGAGCAGCAATGCAATGTATAGTATAGCAATGAGGAGAGTGCAGAGAGAGCAGCAACGTACAGTATAGCAATGAGGAGTGTGCAGAGAGAGCAGCAATGTAATGTATAGTATAGCAATGAGGAGAGTGCAGAGAGAGCAGCAATGCAATGTATAGTATAGCAATGAGGAGAGTGCAGAGAGAGCAGCAATGTGCAGTATAGCAATGAGGAGAGTGCAGAGAGAGCAGCAATGCAATGTATAGTATAGCAATGAGGAGAGTGCAGAGAGAGCAGCAACGTACAGTATAGCAATGAGGAGAGTGCAGAGAGAGCAGCAATGTGCAGTATAGCAATGAGGAGAGTGCAGAGAGAGCAGCAATGTACAGTATAGCAATGAGGAGAGTGCAGAGAGAGCAGCAATGCAATGTGCAGTATAGCAATGAGGAGAGTGCAGAGAGAGCAGCAATGTGCAGTATAGCAATGAGGAGAGTGCAGAGAGAGCAGCAATGTACAGTATAGCAATGAGGAGAGAGCAGAGAGAGCAGCAATGTATAGTATAGCAATGAGGAGAGTGCAGAGAGAGCAGCAATGTGCAGTATAGCAATGAGGAGAGTGCAGAGAGAGCAGCAATGTACAGTATAGCAATGAGGAGAGTGCAGAGAGAGCAGCAATGTACAGTATAGCAATGAGGAGAGTGCAGAGAGAGCAGCAATGCAATGTGCAGTATAGCAATGAGGAGAGTGCAGAGAGAGCAGCAATGTGCAGTATAGCAATGAGGAGAGTGCAGAGAGAGCAGCAATGCAATGTATAGTATAGCAATGAGCAGAGTGCAGAGAGAGCAGCAATGTGCAGTATAGCAATGTGGAGAGTGCAGAGAGAGCAGCAATGTACAGTATAGCAATGAGGAGAGAGCAGAGAGAGCAGCAATGTAGATTATAGCAATGAGGAGAGTGCAGAGAGAGCAGCAATGTGCAGTATAGCAATGAGGAGAGTGCAGAGAGAGCAGCAATGTACAGTATAGCAATGAGGAGAGTGCAGAGAGAGCAGCAATGCAATGTGCAGTATAGCAATGAGGAGAGTGCAGAGAGAGCAGCAATGTGCAGTATAGCAATGAGGAGAGTGCAGAGAGAGCAGCAATGTACAGTATAGCAATGAGGAGAGTGCAGAGAGAGCAGCAATGCAATGTATAGTATAGCAATGAGCAGAGTGCAGAGAGAGCAGCAATGTGCAGTATAGCAATGAGGAGAGCGCAGAGAGAGCAGCAATGTACATTATAGCAATGAGGAGAGCGCAGAGAGAGCAGCAATGTACAGTATAGCAATGAGGAGAGCGCAGAGAGAGCAGCAATGTACAGTATAGCAATGAGGAGAGAGCAGAGAGAGCAGCAATGTACAGTATAGCAATGAGGAGAGTGAAGAGAGAGCAGCAATGTGCAGTATAGCAATGAGGAGAGTGCAGAGAGAGCGGCAATGCAATGTGCAGTATAGCAATGAGGAGAGCGCAGAGAGAGCAGCAATGTACAGTATAGCAATGAGGAGTGTGCAGAGAGAGCAGCAATGCAATGTGCAGTACAGCAATGAGGAGAGTGAAGAGAGAGCAGCAATGTGCAGTATAGCAATGAGGAGAGCGCAGAGAGAGCAGCAATGTACAGTATAGCAATGAGGAGAGTGCAGAGAGAGCAGCAATGTGCAGTATAGCAACGAGGAGAGTGCAGAGAGAGCAGCAATGTACATTATAGCAATGAGGAGAGTGCAGAGAGAGCAGCAATGTACAGTATAGCAATGAGGAGAGCGCAGAGAGAGCAGCAATGTACAGTATAGCAATGAGGAGAGTGCAGAGAGAGCAGCAATGTGCAGTATAGCAATGAGGAGAGTGCAGAGAGAGCAGCAATGTACAGTATAGCAATGAGGAGAGTGCAGAGAGAGCAGCAATGTACAGTATAGCAATGAGGAGAGCGCAGAGAGAGCAGCAATGTACAGTATAGCAATGAGGAGAGTGCAGAGAGAGCAGCAATGTATAGTATAGCAATGAGGAGAGCGCAGAGAGAGCAGCAATGTACAGTATAGCAATGAGGAGAGCGCAGAGAGAGCAGCAATGTACAGTATAGCAATGAGGAGAGTGCAGAGAGAGCAGCAATGTGCAGTATAGCAATGAGGAGAGCGCAGAGAGAGCAGCAATGTACATTATAGCAATGAGGAGAGTGCAGAGAGAGCAGCAATGTACTGTATAGCAATGAGGAGAGCGCAGAGAGAGCAGCAATGTACAGTATAGCAATGAGGAGAGCGCAGAGAGAGCAGCAATGTATAGTATAGCAATGAGGAGAGTGCAGAGAGAGCAGCAATGTGCAGTATAGCAATGAGGAGAGTGCAGAGAGAGCAGCAATGTACAGTATAGCAATGAGGAGAGTGCAGAGAGAGCAGCAATGCAATGTATAGTATAGCAATGAGGAGAGTGCAGAGAGAGCGGCAATTTACAGTATAGCAATGAGGAGAGAGCAGAGAGAGCAGCAATGCAATGTACAGTATAGCAATGAGGAGAGTGCAGAGAGAGCAGCAATGCAATGTACAGTATAGCAATGAGGAGAGTGCAGAGAGAGCAGCAATATACAGTATAGCAATGAGGAGAGTGCAGAGAGAGCAGCAATGTACAGTATAGCAATGAGGAGAGTGCAGAGAGAGCAGCAATGTACAGTATAGCAATGAAGAGAGTGCAGAGAGAGCAGCAATGCAATGTGCAGTATAGCAATGAGGAGAGTGCAGAGAGAGCAGCAATGTGCAGTATAGCAATGAGGAGAGTGCAGAGAGAGCAGCAATGTACAGTATAGCAATGAGGAGAGAGCAGAGAGAGCAGCAATGTACAGTATAGCAATGAGGAGAGAGCAGAGAGAGCAGCAATGTACAGTATAGCAATGAGGAGAGAGCAGAGAGAGCAGCAATGTACAGTATAGCAATGAGGAGAGTGCAGAGAGAGCAGCAATGTACAGTATAGCAATGAGGAGAGTGCAGAGAGAGCAGCAATGTGCAGTATAGCAATAAGGAGAGTGCAGAGAGAGCAGCAATGTACAGTATAGCAATGAGGAGAGCGCAGAGAGAGCAGCAATGCATGGTACAGTATAGCAATGAGGAGAGTGCAGAGAGAGCAGCAATGTGCAGTATAGCAATGAGGAGAGCGCAGAGAGAGCAGCAATGTACAGTATAGCAATGAGGAGAGTGCAGAGAGAGCAGCAATGTACAGTATAGCAATGAGGAGAGTGCAGAGAGAGCAGCAATGTACAGTATAGCAATGAGGAGAGCGCAGAGAGAGCAGCAATGTACAGTATAGCAATGAGGAGAGTGCAGAGAGAGCAGCAATGTACAGTATAGCAATGAGGGGAGTGCAGAGAGAGCAGCAATGTACAGTATAGCAATGAGGAGAGTGCAGAGAGAGCAGCAATGCAATGTATAGTATAGCAATGAGGAGAGTGCAGAGAGAGCAGCAATGTGCAGTATAGCAATGAGGAGAGTGCAGAGAGAGCAGCAATGTACAGTATAGCAATGAGGAGAGAGCAGAGAGAGCAGCAATGCAATGTATAGTATAGCAATGAGGAGAGTGCAGAGAGAGCAGCAATGTGCAGTATAGCAATGAGGAGAGTGCAGAGAGAGCAGCAATGTACAGTATAGCAATGAGGAGAGTGCAGAGAGAGCAGCAATGCATTGTACAGTATAGCAATGAGGAGAGTGCAGAGAGAGCAGCAATGTGCAGTATAGCAATGAGGAGAGTGCAGAGAGAGCAGCAGTGCAATGTACAGTATAGCAATGAGGAGAGTGCAGAGAGAGCAGCAATGTACAGTATAGCAATGAGGAGAGTGCAGAGAGAGCAGCAATGTGCAGTATAGCAATGAGGAGAGCGCAGAGAGAGCAGCAATGCAATGTATAGGATAGCAATGAGGAGAGTGCAGAGAGAGCGGCAATGCAATGTATAGTATAGCAATGAGGAGAGTGCAGAGAGAGCAGCAATGTACAGTATAGCAATGAGGAGAGTGCAGAGAGAGCGGCAATGCAATGTACAGTATAGCAATGAGGAGAGTGCAGAGAGAGCAGCAATGTACAGTATAGCAATGAGGAGAGTGCAGAGAGAGCAGCAATGCAATGTATAGTATAGCAATGAGGAGAGTGCAGAGAGAGCAGCAATGTGCAGTATAGCAATGAGGAGAGTGAAGAGAGAGCAGCAATGCAATGTATAGTATAGCAATGAGGAGAGTGCAGAGAGAGCAGCAACGTACAGTATAGCAATGAGGAGTGTGCAGAGAGAGCAGCAATGTAATGTATAGTATAGCAATGAGGAGAGTGCAGAGAGAGCAGCAATGCAATGTATAGTATAGCAATGAGGAGAGTGCAGAGAGAGCAGCAATGTGCAGTATAGCAATGAGGAGAGTGCAGAGAGAGCAGCAATGCAATGTATAGTATAGCAATGAGGAGAGTGCAGAGAGAGCAGCAATGTACAGTATAGCAATGAGGAGAGTGCAGAGAGAGCAGCAATGTGCAGTATAGCAATGAGGAGAGTGCAGAGAGAGCAGCAATGTACAGTATAGCAATGAGGAGAGTGCAGAGAGAGCAGCAATGCAATGTGCAGTATAGCAATGAGGAGAGTGCAGAGAGAGCAGCAATGTGCAGTATAGCAATGAGGAGAGTGCAGAGAGAGCAGCAATGTACAGTATAGCAATGAGGAGAGAGCAGAGAGAGCAGCAATGTACAGTATAGCAATGAGGAGAGTGCAGAGAGAGCAGCAATGTGCAGTATAGCAATGAGGAGAGTGCAGAGAGAGCGGCAATGTACAGTATAGCAATGAGGAGAGTGCAGAGAGAGCAGCAATGTACAGTATAGCAATGAGGAGAGTGCAGAGAGAGCAGCAATGCAATGTGCAGTATAGCAATGAGGAGAGTGCAGAGAGAGCAGCAATGTGCAGTATAGCAATGAGGAGAGTGCAGAGAGAGCAGCAATGCAATGTATAGTATAGCAATGAGCAGAGTGCAGAGAGAGCAGCAATGTACAGTATAGCAATGAGGAGAGTGCAGAGAGAGCAATGTATAGTATAGCAATGAGGAGAGTGCAGAGAGAGCAGCAATGTATAGTATAGCAATGAGGAAGTGCAGAGAGAGCAGCGATGTGCAGTATAGCAATGAGGAGAGTGCAGAGAGAGCAGCAATGTTAAGTATAGCAATGAGGAGAGTGCAGAGAGAGCCAGCAATGTAAAGTATACAGCATTGAGGAGAGAGCAGAGAGAGCAGCAATGCAATGTGCAGTATAGCAATGAGAGAGTGCAGAAGAGAGCAGCAATGTGCAGTTATAGCAATGAGGAGAGTGCAGAGAGAGCAGCAAGTGCAGTATAGCAATGAAGGAGAGCGCAGAGAGAGCAGCAATGCAATGTATAGTATAGCAATGAGGAGAGTGCAGAGAGAGCGGCAATGTGCAGTATAGCAATGAGGAGAGTGCAGAGAGAGCAGCAATGTACAGTATAGCAATGAGGAGAGTGCAGAGAGAGCAGCAATGTGCAGTATAGCAATGAGGAGAGTGCAGAGAGAGCAGCATGCAATGTATAGTATAGCAATGAGGAGAGTGCAGAGAGAGCAGCAATGTGCAGTATAGCAATGAGGAGAGTGCAGAGAGAGCAGCAATGCAATGTATAGTATAGCAATGAGGAGAGTGCAGAGAGAGCAGCAATGTGCAGTATAGCAATGAGGAGAGTGCAGAGAGAGCAGCAATGTATAGTATAGCAATGAGGAGAGTGCAGAGAGAGCAGCAATGTGCAGTATAGCAATGAGGAGAGTGCAGAGAGAGCAGCAATGTACAGTATAGCAATGAGGAGAGTGCAGAGAGAGCAGCAATGTACAGTATAGCAATGAGGAGAGTGCAGAGAGAGCAGCAATGTACAGTATAGCAATGAGGAGAGTGCAGAGAGAGCAGCAATGTACAGTATAGCAATGAGGAGAGAGCAGAGAGAGCAGCAATGTACAGTATAGCAATTAGGAGAGTGCAGAGAGAGCAGCAATGTACAGTATAACAATGAGGAGAGTGCAGAGAGAGCAGCAATGTACAGTATAGCAATGAGGAGAGTGCAGAGAGAGCAGCAATGTACAGTATAACAATGAGGAGAGTGCAGAGAGAGCAGCAATGTACAGTATAGCAATGAGGAGAGTGCAGAGAGAGCAGCAATGTGCAGTATAGCAATGAGGAGAGTGCAGAGAGAGCAGGCAATGTAGCAGTATAGCAATGAGGAGAGTGCAGAGAGAGCAGCAATGTGCAGTATAGCAATGAGGAGAGTGCAGAGAGAGCAGCAATGTGCAGTATAGCAATGAGGAGAGTGCAGAGAGAGCAGCAATGTACAGTATAGCAATGAGGAGAGTGCAGAGAGAGCAGCAATGTGCAGTATAGCAATGAGGAGAGTGCAGAGAGAGCAGCAATGTGCAGTATAGCAACGAGGAGAGTGCAGAGAGAGCAGCAATGTACAGTATAGCAATGAGGAGAGTGCAGAGAGAGCAGCAATGTACAGTATAGCAATGAGGAGAGTGCAGAGAGAGCAGCAATGTGCAGTATAGCAATGAGGAGAGTGCAGAGAGAGCAGCAATGTGCAGTATAGCAATGAGGAGAGTGCAGAGAGAGCAGCAATGTACAGTATAGCAATGAGGAGAGTGCAGAGAGAGCAGCAATGTACAGTATAGCAATGAGGAGAGTGCAGAGAGAGCAGCAATGTACAGTATAGCAATGAGGAGAGTGCAGAGAGAGCAGCAATGTACAGTATAGCAATGAGGAGAGTGCAGAGAGAGCAGCAATGTACAGTATAGCAATGAGGAGAGTGCAGAGAGAGCAGCAATGAGCAGTATAGCAATGAGGAGAGTGCAGAGAGAGCAGCAATGTACAGTATAGCAATGAGGAGAGCGCAGAGAGAGCAGCAATGTACAGTATAGCAATGAGGAGAGTGCAGAGAGAGCAGGCAATGTGCAGTATAGCAATGAGGAGAGTGCAGAGAGAGCAGCAATGTGCAGTATAGCAATGAGGAGAGTGCAGAGAGAGCAGCAATGTGCAGTATAGCGATGAGGAGAGTGCAGAGAGAGCAGCAATGTACAGTATAGCAATGAGGAGAGTGCAGAGAGAGCAGCAATGTACAGTATAGCAATGAGGAGAGCGCAGAGAGAGCAGCAATGCATGGTACAGTATAGCAATGAGGAGAGTGCAGAGAGAGCAGCAATGTGCAGTATAGCAATGAGGAGAGCGCAGAGAGAGCAGCAATGTACAGTATAGCAATGAGGAGAGTGCAGAGAGAGCAGCAATGTACAGTATAGCAATGAGGAGAGTGCAGAGAGAGCAGCAATGTACAGTATAGCAATGAGGAGAGCGCAGAGAGAGCAGCAATGTACAGTATAGCAATGAGGAGAGTGCAGAGAGAGCAGCAATGTACAGTATAGCAATGAGGAGAGTGCAGAGAGAGCAGCAATGTACAGTATAGCAATGAGGAGAGTGCAGAGAGAGCAGCAATGCAATGTATAGTATAGCAATGAGGAGAGTGCAGAGAGAGCAGCAATGTGCAGTATAGCAATGAGGAGAGTGCAGAGAGAGCAGCAATGTACAGTATAGCAATGAGGAGAGAGCAGAGAGAGCAGCAATGCAATGTATAGTATAGCAATGAGGAGAGTGCAGAGAGAGCAGCAATGTGCAGTATAGCAATGAGGAGAGTGCAGAGAGAGCAGCAATGTATAGTATAGCAATGAGGAGAGTGCAGAGAGAGCAGCAATGTGCAGTATAGCAATGAGGAGAGTGCAGAGAGAGCAGCAGTGCAATGTACAGTATAGCAATGAGGAGAGTGCAGAGAGAGCAGCAATGTGCAGTATAGCAATGAGGAGAGCGCAGAGAGAGCAGCAATGTGCAGTATAGCAATGAGGAGAGTGCAGAGAGAGCGGCAATGCAATGTATAGTATAGCAATGAGGAGAGCGCAGAGAGAGCAGCAATGTGCAGTATAGCAATGAGGAGAGTGCAGAGAGAGCGGCAATGCAATGTATAGGATAGCAATGAGGAGAGTGCAGAGAGAGCAGGCAATGCAATGTATAGTATAGCAATGAGGAGAGTGCAGAGAGAGCAGCAATGTACAGTATAGCAATGAGGAGAGTGCAGAGAGAGCGGCAATGCAATGTACAGTATAGCAATGAGGAGAGTGCAGAGAGAGCAGCAATGTACAGTATAGCAATGAGGAGAGTGCAGAGAGAGCAGCAATGCAATGTATAGTATAGCAATGAGGAGAGTGCAGAGAGAGCAGCAATGTGCAGTATAGCAATGAGGAGAGTGAAGAGAGAGCAGCAATGCAATGTATAGTATAGCAATGAGGAGAGTGCAGAGAGAGCAGCAATGTACAGTATAGCAATGAGGAGAGTGCAGAGAGAGCAGCAATGTAATGTATAGTATAGCAATGAGGAGAGTGCAGAGAGAGCTGCAATGCAATGTATAGTATAGCAATGAGGAGAGTGGCAGAGAGAGCAGCAATGTGCAGTATAGCAATGAGGAGAGTGCAGAGAGAGCAGCAATGCAATGTATAGTATAGCAATGAGGAGAGTGCAGAGAGAGCAGCAACGTACAGTATAGCAATGAGGAGAGTGCAGAGAGAGCAGCAATGTGCAGTATAGCAATGAGGAGAGTGCAGAGAGAGCAGCAATGTACAGTATAGCAATGAGGAGAGTGCAGAGAGAGCAGCAATGTACAGTATAGCAATGAGGAGAGTGCAGAGAGAGCAGCAATGTAGCAGTATAGCAATGAGGAGAGTGCAGAGAGAGCAGCAATGTACAGTATAGCAATGAGGAGAGTGCAGAGAGAGCAGCAATGTACAGTATAGCAATGAGGAGAGTGCAGAGAGAGCAGCAATGTACAGTATAGCAATGAGGAGAGTGCAGAGAGAGCAGCAATGTAGCAGTATAGCAATGAGGAGAGTGCAGAGAGAGCAGCAATGTACAGTATAGCAATGAGGAGAGTGCAGAGAGAGCAGCAATGTACAGTATAGCAATGAGGAGAGTGCAGAGAGAGCATGCAATGTACAGTATAGCAATGAGGAGAGTGCAGAGAGAGCAGCAATGTACAGTATAGCAATGAGGAGGAGCGCAGAGAGAGCAGCAATGTACAGGTATAGCAATGAGGAGAGCGCGAGAGAGAGCAGCAATGTACAGTATAGCAATGAGGAGAGCGCAGAGAGAGCAGCAATTGTGAAGTATAGCAATGAGGAGAGTGCAGAGAGAGCAGCAATTGTATGTATAGCAATGAGGAGAGCGCAGAGAGAGCAGCATGTACAGTATAGCAATGAGGAGAGCGCAGAGAGAGCAGCAATGTACAGTATAGCAGATGAGGAGAGTGCAGAGAGAGCAGCAATGCATTATAGTATAGCAATGAGGAGAGCGCAGAGAGAGCAGCAATGTACAGTATATGCAATGAGGAGAGGCAGCAGAGAGAGCATTCGGGGTTAGCAATGTCAATGTGCAGCATGTATAGGCAATGAGGAGAGTCGCAGAGAGAGCAGCATGTCATTAGCAAGGTACCGTGAGAGCAGCCATGTACTTGCAGGAGGAGTGCCAGAGAGAGCAGCAATATACAGTATAGCAATGAGGAGAGCGCAGAGAGAGCAGCAATGTACAGTATAGCAATGAGGAGAGTGCAGAGAGAGCAGCAATGAAAAGTATAGAAATGAGGAGAGTGCAGAGAGAGCAGCAATGTACAGTATAGCAATGAGGAGAGTGCAGAGAGAGCAGCAATGCAATGTACAGTATAGCAATGAGGAGAGTGCAGAGAGAGCAGCAATGTACAGTATAGCAATGAGGAGAGTGCAGAGAGAGCAGCAATGTACAGTATAGCAATGAGGAGAGTGCAGAGAGAGCAGCAATGTACAGTATAGCAATGAGGAGAGTGCAGAGAGAGCAGCAATGTACAGTATAGCAATGAGGAGAGTGCAGAGAGAGCAGCAATGTACAGTATAGCAATGAGGAGAGTGCAGAGAGAGCAGCAATGCAATGTACAGTATAGCAATGAGGAGAGTGCAGAGAGAGCAGCACAATGTACAGTATAGCAATGAGGAGAGTGCAGAGAGAGCAGCAATGTACAGTATAGCAATGAGGAGAGTGCAGAGAGAGCAGCAATGTACAGTATAGCAATGAGGAGAGAGCAGAGAGAGCAGCAATGTATAGTATAGCAATGAGGAGAGAGCAGAGAGAGCAGCAATGTACAGTATAGCAATGAGGAGAGTGCAGAGAGAGCAGCAATGTGCAGTATAGCAATGAGGAGAGTGCAGAGAGAGCGGCAATGTACAGTATAGCAATGAGGAGAGTGCAGAGAGAGCAGCAATGTACAGTATAGCAATGAGGAGAGTGCAGAGAGAGCAGCAATGCAATGTGCAGTATAGCAATGAGGAGAGTGCAGAGAGAGCAGCAATGTACAGTATAGCAATGAGGAGAGTGCAGAGAGAGCGGCAATGTACAGTATAGCAATGAGGAGAGTGCAGAGAGAGCAGCAATGTACAGTATAGCAATGAGGAGAGTGCAGAGAGAGCAGCAATGCAATGTGCAGTATAGCAATGAGGAGAGTGCAGAGAGAGCAGCAATGTGCAGTATAGCAATGAGGAGAGTGCAGAGAGAGCAGCAATGCAATGTATAGTATAGCAATGAGCAGAGTGCAGAGAGAGCAGCAATGTACAGTATAGCAATGAGGAGAGAGCAGAGAGAGCAGCAATGTATAGTATAGCAATGAGGAGAGTGCAGAGAGAGCAGCAATGTGCAGTATAGCAATGAGGAGAGTGCAGAGAGAGCAGCAATGTACAGTATAGCAATGAGGAGAGTGCAGAGAGAGCAGCAATGTACAGTATAGCAATGAGGAGAGTGCAGAGAGAGCAGCAATGCAATGTATAGTATAGCAATGAGGAGAGTGCAGAGAGAGCAGCAATGTGCAGTATAGCAATGAGGAGAGTGCAGAGAGAGCAGCAATGCAATGTATAGTATAGCAATGAGCAGAGTGCAGAGAGAGCAGCAATGTGCAGTATAGCAATGAGGAGAGTGCAGAGAGAGCAGCAATGTATAGTATAGCAATGAGGAGAGTGCAGAGAGAGCAGCAATGTGCAGTATAGCAATGAGGAGAGTGCAGAGAGAGCAGCAATGTACAGTATAGCAATGAGGAGAGTGCAGAGAGAGCGGCAATTTACAGTATAGCAATGAGGAGAGAGCAGAGAGAGCAGCAATGTACAGTATAGCAATGAGGAGAGTGCAGAGAGAGCAGCAATGTACAGTATAGCAATGAGGAGAGTGCAGAGAGAGCAGCAATGCAATGTATAGTATAGCAATGAGGAGAGTGCAGAGAGAGCAGCAATGTATAGTATAGCAATGAGGAGAGTGCAGAGAGAGCGGCAATGTGCAGTATAGCAATTAGGAGAGTGCAGAGAGAGCAGCAATGTACAGTATAACAATGAGGAGAGTGCAGAGAGAGCAGCAATGTACAGTATAGCAATGAGGAGAGTGCAGAGAGAGCAGCAATGTACAGTATAACAATGAGGAGAGTGCAGAGAGAGCAGCAATGTACAGTATAGCAATGAGGAGAGTGCAGAGAGAGCAGCAATGTACAGTATAGCAATGAGGAGAGTGCAGAGAGAGCAGCAATGTACAGTATAGCAATGAGGAGAGTGCAGAGAGAGCAGCAATGCAATGTGCAGTATAGCAATGAGGAGAGTGCAGAGAGAGCAGCAACGTACAGTATAGCAATGAGGAGAGTGCAGAGAGAGCAGCAATGTACAGTATAGCAATGAGGAGAGTGCAGAGAGAGCAGCAATGCAATGTGCAGTATAGCAATGAGGAGAGTGCAGAGAGAGCAGCAACGTACAGTATAGCAATGAGGAGAGTGCAGAGAGAGCAGCAATGTATAGTATAGCAATGAGGAGAGTGCAGAGAGAGCGGCAATGTGCAGTATAGCAATGAGGAGAGTGCAGAGAGAGCAGCAATGTGCAGTATAGCAATGAGGAGAGTGCAGAGAGAGCAGCAATGTGCAGTATAGCGATGAGGAGAGTGCAGAGAGAGCAGCAATGTACAGTATAGCAATAAGGAGAGTGCAGAGAGAGCAGCAATGTACAGTATAGCAATGAGGAGAGCGCAGAGAGAGCAGCAATGCATGGTACAGTATAGCAATGAGGAGAGTGCAGAGAGAGCAGCAATGTGCAGTATAGCAATGAGGAGAGCGCAGAGAGAGCAGCAATGTACAGTATAGCAATGAGGAGAGTGCAGAGAGAGCAGCAATGTACAGTATAGCAATGAGGAGAGTGCAGAGAGAGCAGCAATGTACAGTATAGCAATGAGGAGAGCGCAGAGAGAGCAGCAATGTACAGTATAGCAATGAGGAGAGTGCAGAGAGAGCAGCAATGTACAGTATAGCAATGAGGGGAGTGCAGAGAGAGCAGCAATGTACAGTATAGCAATGAGGAGAGTGCAGAGAGAGCAGCAATGCAATGTATAGTATAGCAATGAGGAGAGTGCAGAGAGAGCAGCAATGTGCAGTATAGCAATGAGGAGAGTGCAGAGAGAGCAGCAATGTACAGTATAGCAATGAGGAGAGAGCAGAGAGAGCAGCAATGCAATGTATAGTATAGCAATGAGGAGAGTGCAGAGAGAGCAGCAATGTGCAGTATAGCAATGAGGAGAGTGCAGAGAGAGCAGCAATGTATAGTATAGCAATGAGGAGAGTGCAGAGAGAGCAGCAATGTGCAGTATAGCAATGAGGAGAGTGCAGAGAGAGCAGCAGTGCAATGTACAGTATAGCAATGAGGAGAGTGCAGAGAGAGCAGCAATGTGCAGTATAGCAATGAGGAGAGCGCAGAGAGAGCAGCAATGTGCAGTATAGCAATGAGGAGAGTGCAGAGAGAGCGGCAATGCAATGTATAGTATAGCAATGAGGAGAGCGCAGAGAGAGCAGCAATGTGCAGTATAGCAATGAGGAGAGTGCAGAGAGAGCGGCAATGCAATGTATAGGATAGCAATGAGGAGAGTGCAGAGAGAGCGGCAATGCAATGTATAGTATAGCAATGAGGAGAGTGCAGAGAGAGCAGCAATGTACAGTATAGCAATGAGGAGAGTGCAGAGAGAGCGGCAATGCAATGTACAGTATAGCAATGAGGAGAGTGCAGAGAGAGCAGCAATGTACAGTATAGCAATGAGGAGAGTGCAGAGAGAGCAGCAATGCAATGTATAGTATAGCAATGAGGAGAGTGCAGAGAGAGCAGCAATGTGCAGTATAGCAATGAGGAGAGTGAAGAGAGAGCAGCAATGCAATGTATAGTATAGCAATGAGGAGAGTGAAGAGAGAGCAGCAATGCAATGTATAGTATAGCAATGAGGAGTGTGCAGAGAGAGCAGCAATGTAATGTATAGTATAGCAATGAGGAGAGTGCAGAGAGAGCAGCAATGCAATGTATAGTATAGCAATGAGGAGAGTGCAGAGAGAGCAGCAATGTGCAGTATAGCAATGAGGAGAGTGCAGAGAGAGCAGCAATGCAATGTATAGTATAGCAATGAGGAGAGTGCAGAGAGAGCAGCAACGTACAGTATAGCAATGAGGAGAGTGCAGAGAGAGCAGCAATGTGCAGTATAGCAATGAGGAGAGTGCAGAGAGAGCAGCAATGTACAGTATAGCAATGAGGAGAGTGCAGAGAGAGCAGCAATGTACAGTATAGCAATGAGGAGAGTGCAGAGAGAGCAGCAATGTACAGTATAGCAATGAGGAGAGTGCAGAGAGAGCAGCAATGCAATGTGCAGTATAGCAATGAGGAGAGTGCAGAGAGAGCAGCAATGTGCAGTATAGCAATGAGGAGAGTGCAGAGAGAGCAGCAATGTACAGTATAGCAATGAGGAGAGAGCAGAGAGAGCAGCAATGTATAGTATAGCAATGAGGAGAGTGCAGAGAGAGCAGCAATGTGCAGTATAGCAATGAGGAGAGTGCAGAGAGAGCAGCAATGTACAGTATAGCAATGAGGAGAGTGCAGAGAGAGCAGCAATGTACAGTATAGCAATGAGGAGAGTGCAGAGAGAGCAGCAATGCAATGTGCAGTATAGCAATGAGGAGAGTGCAGAGAGAGCAGCAATGTGCAGTATAGCAATGAGGAGAGTGCAGAGAGAGCAGCAATGCAATGTATAGTATAGCAATGAGCAGAGTGCAGAGAGAGCAGCAATGTACAGTATAGCAATGAGGAGAGAGCAGAGAGAGCAGCAATGTATAGTATAGCAATGAGGAGAGTGCAGAGAGAGCAGCAATGTGCAGTATAGCAATGAGGAGAGTGCAGAGAGAGCAGCAATGTACAGTATAGCAATGAGGAGAGTGCAGAGAGAGCAGCAATGCAATGTGCAGTATAGCAATGAGGAGAGTGCAGAGAGAGCAGCAATGCAATGTATAGTATAGCAATGAGCAGAGTGCAGAGAGAGCAGCAATGTGCAGTATAGCAATGAGGAGAGCGCAGAGAGAGCAGCAATGTACATTATAGCAATGAGGAGAGCGCAGAGAGAGCAGCAATGTACAGTATAGCAATGAGGAGAGCGCAGAGAGAGCAGCAATGTACAGTATAGCAATGAGGAGAGAGCAGAGAGAGCAGCAATGTACAGTATAGCAATGAGGAGAGTGAAGAGAGAGCAGCAATGTGCAGTATAGCAATGAGGAGAGTGCAGAGAGAGCGGCAATGCAATGTGCAGTATAGCAATGAGGAGAGCGCAGAGAGAGCAGCAATGTACAGTATAGCAATGAGGAGTGTGCAGAGAGAGCAGCAATGCAATGTGCAGTACAGCAATGAGGAGAGTGAAGAGAGAGCAGCAATGTGCAGTATAGCAATGAGGAGAGCGCAGAGAGAGCAGCAATGTACAGTATAGCAATGAGGAGAGTGCAGAGAGAGCAGCAATGTGCAGTATAGCAATGAGGAGAGTGCAGAGAGAGCAGCAATGTACATTATAGCAATGAGGAGAGTGCAGAGAGAGCAGCAATGTACAGTATAGCAATGAGGAGAGCGCAGAGAGAGCAGCAATGTACAGTATAGCAATGAGGAGAGTGCAGAGAGAGCAGCAATGTGCAGTATAGCAATGAGGAGAGCGCAGAGAGAGCAGCAATGTACAGTATAGCAATGAGGAGAGTGCAGAGAGAGCAGCAATGTACAGTATAGCAATGAGGAGAGCGCAGAGAGAGCAGCAATGTACAGTATAGCAATGAGGAGAGTGCAGAGAGAGCAGCAATGTATAGTATAGCAATGAGGAGAGCGCAGAGAGAGCAGCAATGTACAGTATAGCAATGAGGAGAGCGCAGAGAGAGCAGCAATGTACAGTATAGCAATGAGGAGAGTGCAGAGAGAGCAGCAATGTGCAGTATAGCAATGAGGAGAGCGCAGAGAGAGCAGCAATGTACATTATAGCAATGAGGAGAGTGCAGAGAGAGCAGCAATGTACTGTATAGCAATGAGGAGAGCGCAGAGAGAGCAGCAATGTACAGTATAGCAATGAGGAGAGTGCAGAGAGAGCAGCAATGTACAGTATAGCAATGAGGAGAGTGCAGAGAGAGCAGCAATGCAATGTATAGTATAGCAATGAGGAGAGTGCAGAGAGAGCGGCAATTTACAGTATAGCAATGAGGAGAGAGCAGAGAGAGCAGCAATGCAATGTACAGTATAGCAATGAGGAGAGTGCAGAGAGAGCAGCAATGCAATGTACAGTATAGCAATGAGGAGAGTGCAGAGAGAGCAGCAATATACAGTATAGCAATGAGGAGAGTGCAGAGAGAGCAGCAATGTACAGTATAGCAATGAGGAGAGTGCAGAGAGAGCAGCAATGTACAGTATAGCAATGAAGAGAGTGCAGAGAGAGCAGCAATGCAATGTGCAGTATAGCAATGAGGAGAGTGCAGAGAGAGCAGCAATGTGCAGTATAGCAATGAGGAGAGTGCAGAGAGAGCAGCAATGTACAGTATAGCAATGAGGAGAGAGCAGAGAGAGCAGCAATGTACAGTATAGCAATGAGGAGAGAGCAGAGAGAGCAGCAATGTACAGTATAGCAATGAGGAGAGAGCAGAGAGAGCAGCAATGTACAGTATAGCAATGAGGAGAGTGCAGAGAGAGCAGCAATGTACAGTATAGCAATGAGGAGAGTGCAGAGAGAGCAGCAATGTGCAGTATAGCAATAAGGAGAGTGCAGAGAGAGCAGCAATGTACAGTATAGCAATGAGGAGAGCGCAGAGAGAGCAGCAATGCATGGTACAGTATAGCAATGAGGAGAGTGCAGAGAGAGCAGCAATGTGCAGTATAGCAATGAGGAGAGCGCAGAGAGAGCAGCAATGTACAGTATAGCAATGAGGAGAGTGCAGAGAGAGCAGCAATGTACAGTATAGCAATGAGGAGAGTGCAGAGAGAGCAGCAATGTACAGTATAGCAATGAGGAGAGCGCAGAGAGAGCAGCAATGTACAGTATAGCAATGAGGAGAGTGCAGAGAGAGCAGCAATGTACAGTATAGCAATGAGGGGAGTGCAGAGAGAGCAGCAATGTACAGTATAGCAATGAGGAGAGTGCAGAGAGAGCAGCAATGCAATGTATAGTATAGCAATGAGGAGAGTGCAGAGAGAGCAGCAATGTGCAGTATAGCAATGAGGAGAGTGCAGAGAGAGCAGCAATGTACAGTATAGCAATGAGGAGAGAGCAGAGAGAGCAGCAATGCAATGTATAGTATAGCAATGAGGAGAGTGCAGAGAGAGCAGCAATGTGCAGTATAGCAATGAGGAGAGCGCAGAGAGAGCAGCAATGTACAGTATAGCAATGAAGAGAGCGCAGAGAGAGCAGCAATGTATAGTATAGCAATGAGGAGAGTGCAGAGAGAGCAGCAATGTGCAGTATAGCAATGAGGAGAGTGCAGAGAGAGCAGCAGTGCAATGTACAGTATAGCAATGAGGAGAGTGCAGAGAGAGCAGCAATGTGCAGTATAGCAATGAGGAGAGCGCAGAGAGAGCAGCAATGCAATGTATAGGATAGCAATGAGGAGAGTGCAGAGAGAGCGGCAATGCAATGTATAGTATAGCAATGAGGAGAGTGCAGAGAGAGCAGCAATGTACAGTATAGCAATGAGGAGAGTGCAGAGAGAGCGGCAATGCAATGTACAGTATAGCAATGAGGAGAGTGCAGAGAGAGCAGCAATGTACAGTATAGCAATGAGGAGAGTGCAGAGAGAGCAGCAATGCAATGTATAGTATAGCAATGAGGAGAGTGCAGAGAGAGCAGCAATGTGCAGTATAGCAATGAGGAGAGTGCAGAGAGAGCAGCAATGCAATGTATAGTATAGCAATGAGGAGAGTGCAGAGAGAGCAGCAATGTACAGTATAGCAATGAGGAGTGTGCAGAGAGAGCAGCAATGTAATGTATAGTATAGCAATGAGGAGAGTGCAGAGAGAGCAGCAATGCAATGTATAGTATAGCAATGAGGAGAGTGCAGAGAGAGCAGCAATGTGCAGTATAGCAATGAGGAGAGTGCAGAGAGAGCAGCAATGCAATGTATAGTATAGCAATGAGGAGAGTGCAGAGAGAGCAGCAACGTACAGTATAGCAATGAGGAGAGTGCAGAGAGAGCAGCAATGTGCAGTATAGCAATGAGGAGAGTGCAGAGAGAGCAGCAATGTACAGTATAGCAATGAGGAGAGTGCAGAGAGAGCAGCAATGCAATGTGCAGTATAGCAATGAGGAGAGTGCAGAGAGAGCAGCAATGTGCAGTATAGCAATGAGGAGAGTGCAGAGAGAGCAGCAATGTACAGTATAGCAATGAGGAGAGAGCAGAGAGAGCAGCAATGTATAGTATAGCAATGAGGAGAGTGCAGAGAGAGCAGCAATGTGCAGTATAGCAATGAGGAGAGTGCAGAGAGAGCGGCAATGTACAGTATAGCAATGAGGAGAGTGCAGAGAGAGCAGCAATGTACAGTATAGCAATGAGGAGAGTGCAGAGAGAGCAGCAATGCAATGTGCAGTATAGCAATGAGGAGAGTGCAGAGAGAGCAGCAATGTGCAGTATAGCAATGAGGAGAGTGCAGAGAGAGCAGCAATGCAATGTATAGTATAGCAATGAGCAGAGTGCAGAGAGAGCAGCAATGTACAGTATAGCAATGAGGAGAGAGCAGAGAGAGCAGCAATGTATAGTATAGCAATGAGGAGAGTGCAGAGAGAGCAGCAATGTATAGTATAGCAATGAGGAGAGTGCAGAGAGAGCAGCAATGTGCAGTATAGCAATGAGGAGAGTGCAGAGAGAGCAGCAATGTACAGTATAGCAATGAGGAGAGTGCAGAGAGAGCAGCAATGTACAGTATAGCAATGAGGAGAGAGCAGAGAGAGCAGCAATGCAATGTGCAGTATAGCAATGAGGAGAGTGCAGAGAGAGCAGCAATGTGCAGTATAGCAATGAGGAGAGTGCAGAGAGAGCAGCAATGTGCAGTATAGCAATGAGGAGAGCGCAGAGAGAGCAGCAATGCAATGTATAGTATAGCAATGAGGAGAGTGCAGAGAGAGCAGCAATGTGCAGTATAGCAATGAGGAGAGTGCAGAGAGAGCAGCAATGCAATGTATAGTATAGCAATGAGCAGAGTGCAGAGAGAGCAGCAATGTGCAGTATAGCAATGAGGAGAGTGCAGAGAGAGCAGCAATGTATAGTATAGCAATGAGGAGAGCGCAGAGAGAGCAGCAATGTGCAGTATAGTAATGAGGAGAGTGCAGAGAGAGCAGCAATGTGCAGTATAGCAATGAGGAGAGTGCAGAGAGAGCAGCAATGTGCAGTATAGCAATGAGGAGAGTGCAGAGAGAGCAGCAATGTACAGTATAGCAATGAGGAGAGTGCAGAGAGAGCGGCAATTTACAGTATAGCAATGAGGAGAGAGCAGAGAGAGCAGCAATGTACAGTATAGCAATGAGGAGAGTGCAGAGAGAGCAGCAATGTACAGTATAGCAATGAGGAGAGTGCAGAGAGAGCAGCAATGCAATGTATAGTATAGCAATGAGGAGAGTGCAGAGAGAGCAGCAATGTATAGTATAGCAATGAGGAGAGTGCAGAGAGAGCGGCAATGTGCAGTATAGCAATTAGGAGAGTGCAGAGAGAGCAGCAATGTACAGTATAACAATGAGGAGAGTGCAGAGAGAGCAGCAATGTACAGTATAGCAATGAGGAGAGTGCAGAGAGAGCAGCAATGTACAGTATAACAATGAGGAGAGTGCAGAGAGAGCAGCAATGTACAGTATAGCAATGAGGAGAGTGCAGAGAGAGCAGCAATGTGCAGTATAGCAATGAGGAGAGTGCAGAGAGAGCGGCAATGTGCAGTATAGCAATGAGGAGAGTGCAGAGAGAGCAGCAATGTGCAGTATAGCAATGAGGAGAGTGCAGAGAGAGCAGCAATGTGCAGTATAGCGATGAGGAGAGTGCAGAGAGAGCAGCAATGTACAGTATAGCAATGAGGAGAGTGCAGAGAGAGCAGCAATGTGCAGTATAGCAATGAGGAGAGTGCAGAGAGAGCAGCAATGTGCAGTATAGCAACGAGGAGAGTGCAGAGACAGCAGCAATGTGCAGTATAGCAATGAGGAGAGAGCAGAGAGAGCAGCAATGTACAGTATAGCAATATGGAGAGTGCAGAGAGAGCAGCAATGTGCAGTATAGCAACGAGGAGAGTGCAGAGAGAGCAGCAATGCAATGTATATTATAGCAATGAGGAGAGCGCAGAGAGAGCAGCAATGCAATGTACAGTATAGCAATGAGGAGAGTGCAGAGAGAGCAGCAATGTGCAGTATAGCAATGAGGAGAGTGCAGAGAGAGCAGCAATGTACAGTATAGCAATGAGGAGAGTGCAGAGAGAGCAGCAATGTGCAGTATAGCAACGAGGAGAGTGCAGAGAGAGCAGCAATGCAATGTATATTATAGCAATGAGGAGAGTGCAGAGAGAGCAGCAATGTGCAGTATAGCAATGAGGAGAGTGCAGAGAGAGCAGCAATGTGCAGTATAGCAACGAGGAGAGTGCAGAGAGAGCAGCAATGTGCAGTATAGCAATGAGGAGAGTGCAGAGAGAGCAGCAATGTACAGTATAGCAACGAGGAGAGTGCAGAGAGAGCAGCAATGTACAGTATAGCAATGAGGAGAGAGCAGAGAGAGCAGCAATGCAATGTACAGTATAGCAATGAGGAGAGTGCAGAGAGAGCAGCAATGTACAGTATAGCAATGAGGAGAGAGCAGAGAGAGCAGCAATGCAATGTACAGTATAGCAATGAGGAGAGTGCAGAGAGAGCAGCAATGTGCAGTATAGCAACGAGGAGAGTGCAGAGAGAGCAGCAATGTGCAGTATAGCAATGAGGAGAGTGCAGAGAGAGCAGCAATGTACAGTATAGCAACGAGGAGAGTGCAGAGAGAGCAGCAATGTACAGTATAGCAATGAGGAGAGAGCAGAGAGAGCAGCAATGCAATGTACAGTATAGCAATGAGGAGAGTGCAGAGAGAGCAGCAATGTACAGTATAGCAATGAGGAGAGAGCAGAGAGAGCAGCAATGCAATGTACAGTATAGCAATGAGGAGAGTGCAGAGAGAGCAGCAATGTACAGTATAGCAATGAGGAGAGAGCAGAGAGAGCAGCAATGCAATGTACAGTATAGCAATGAGGAGAGTGCAGAGAGAGCAGCAATGTGCAGTATAGCAACGAGGAGAGTGCAGAGAGAGCAGCAATGCAATGTATATTATAGCAATGAGGAGAGTGCAGAGAGAGCAGCAATGTGCAGTATAGCAACGAGGAGAGTGCAGAGAGAGCAGCAATGTGCAGTATAGCAATGAGGAGAGTGCAGAGAGAGCAGCAATGTACAGTATAGCAACGAGGAGAGTGCAGAGAGAGCAGCAATGTACAGTATAGCAATGAGGAGAGAGCAGAGAGAGCAGCAATGCAATGTACAGTATAGCAATGAGCAGAGTGCAGAGAGAGCAGCAATGCAATGTATAGTATAGCAATGAGGAGAGCGCAGAGAGAGCAGCAATGTACAGTATAGCAATGAGGAGAGTGCAGAGAGAGCGGCAATGTGCAGCATAGCAATGAGGAGAGTGCAGAGAGAGCAGCAATGTGCAGTATAGCAATGAGGAGAGTGCAGAGAGAGCAGCAATGTACAGTATAGCAATGAGGAGAGTGCAGAGAGAGCAGCAATGTGCAGTATAGCAATGAGGAGGGTGCTGAGAGAGCAGCAATGTACATTATAGCAATGAGGAGTGTGCAGAGAGAGCAGCAATGCAATGTATAGTATAGCAATGAGGAGAGTGCAGAGAGAGCGGCAATGTGCAGTATAGCAATGAGGAGTGTGCAGAGAGAGCAGCAATGTACAGTATAGCAATGAGGAGAGCGCAGAGAGAGCAGCAATGTACAGTATAGCAATGACGAGAGTGCAGAGAGAGCAGCAATGCAATGTATAGTATAGCAATGAGGAGAGTGCAGAGAGAGCAGCAATGTACAGTATAGAAATGAGGAGAGTGCAGAGAGAGCAGCAATGTACAGTATAGCAATGAGGAGAGCGCAGAGAGAGCAGCAATGTACAGTATAGCAATGAGGAGAGTGCAGAGAGAGCAGCAATGCAATGTATAGTATAGCAATGAGGAGAGTGCAGAGAGAGCGGCAATTTACAGTATAGCAATGAGGAGAGAGCAGAGAGAGCAGCAATGCAATGTACAGTATAGCAATGAGGAGAGTGCAGAGAGAGCAGCAATGCAATGTACAGTATAGCAATGAGGAGAGTGCAGAGAGAGCAGCAATGTGCAGTATAGCAATGAGGAGAGTGCAGAGAGAGCAGCAATGTACAGTATAGCAATGAGGAGAGTGCAGAGAGAGCAGCAATGTACAGTATAGCAATGAAGAGAGTGCAGAGAGAGCAGCAATGCAATGTACAGTATAGCAATGAGGAGAGTGCAGAGAGAGCAGCAATGCAATGTACAGTATAGCAATGAGGAGAGTGAAGAGAGAGCAGCAATGTACAGTATAGCAATGAGGAGAGTGCAGAGAGAGCAGCAATGCAATGTGCAGTATAGCAATGAGGAGAGTGCAGAGAGAGCAGCAATGTACAGTATAGCAATGAGGAGAGTGCAGAGAGAACAGCAATGTGCAGTATAGCAATTAGGAGAGTGCAGAGAGAGCAGCAATGTGCAGTATAGCAATGAGGAGAGTGCAGAGAGAGCAGCAATGTACAGTATAGCAATGAGGAGAGAGCAGAGAGAGCAGCAATGTACAGTATAGCAATGAGGAGAGTGCAGAGAGAGCAGCAGTGTACAGTATAGCAATGAGGAGAGTGCAGAGAGAGCAGCAGTGTACAGTATAGCAATGAGGAGAGTGCAGAGAGAGCAGCAATGCAATGTACAGCATAGCAATGAGGAGAGTGCAGAGAGAGCAGCAATGTGCAGTATATCAATGAGGAGAGTGCAGAGAGAGCAGCAATGTATAGTATAGCAATGAGGAGAGTGCAGAGAGAGCAGCAATGCAATGTACAGTATAGGAATGAGGAGAGTGCAGAGAGAGCAGCAATGTACAGTATAGCAATGAGGAGAGTGCAGAGAGAGCAGCAATGTGCAGTATAGCAATGAGGAGAGTGCAGAGAGAGCAGCAATGTACAGTATAGCAATGAGGAGAGTGCAGAGAGAGCAGCAATGTACAGTATAGCAATGAGGAGAGTGCAGAGAGAGCAGCAATGTGCAGTATAGCAATGAGGAGAGTGCAGAGAGAGCAGCAATGTACAGTATAGCAATGACGAGAGTGCAGAGAGAGCAGCAATGCAATGTATAGTATAGCAATGAGGAGAGTGCAGAGAGAGCAGCAATGTACAGTATAGAAATGAGGAGAGTGCAGAGAGAGCAGCAATGTACAGTATAGCAATGAGGAGAGCGCAGAGAGAGCAGCAATGTACAGTATAGCAAAGAGGAGAGTGCAGAGAGAGCAGCAATGTACAGTATAGCAATGACGAGAGTGCAGAGAGAGCAGCAATGCAATGTATAGTATAGCAATGAGGAGAGTGCAGAGAGAGCAGCAATGTACAGTATAGAAATGAGGAGAGTGCAGAGAGAGCAGCAATGTACAGTATAGCAATGAGGAGAGCGCAGAGAGAGCAGCAATGTACAGTATAGCAATGAGGAGAGTGCAGAGAGAGCAGCAATGCAATGTATAGTATAGCAATGAGGAGAGTGCAGAGAGAGCGGCAATTTACAGTATAGCAATGAGGAGAGAGCAGAGAGAGCAGCAATGCAATGTACAGTATAGCAATGAGGAGAGTGCAGAGAGAGCAGCAATATACAGTATAGCAATGAGGAGAGTGCAGAGAGAGCAGCAATGTACAGTATAGCAATGAGGAGAGTGCAGAGAGAGCAGCAATGTACAGTATAGCAATGAAGAGAGTGCAGAGAGAGCAGCAATGCAATGTACAGTATAGCAATGAGGAGAGTGCAGAGAGAGCAGCAATGCAATGTACAGTATAGCAATGAGGAGAGTGAAGAGAGAGCAGCAATGTGCAGTATAGCAATGCGGCGAGCGCAGAGAGAGCAGCAATGTACAGTATAGCAATGAGGAGAGTGCAGAGAGAGCAGCAATGTACAGTATAGCAATGAGGAGAGTGCAGAGAGAACAGCAATGTGCAGTATAGCAATGAGGAGAGTGCAGAGAGAGCAGCAATGTGCAGTATAGCAATGAGGAGAGTGCAGAGAGAGCAGCAATGTGCAGTATAGCAATGAGGAGAGTGCAGAGAGAGCAGCAATGTACAGTATAGCAATGAGGAGAGAGCAGAGAGAGCAGCAATGTACAGTATAGCAATGAGGAGAGTGCAGAGAGAGCAGCAGTGTACAGTATAGCAATGAGGAGAGTGCAGAGAGAGCAGCAATGCAATGTACAGCATAGCAATGAGGAGAGTGCAGAGAGAGCAGCAATGTGCAGTATATCAATGAGGAGAGTGCAGAGAGAGCAGCAATGTATAGTATAGCAATGAGGAGAGTGCAGAGAGAGCAGCAATGCAATGTACAGTATAGGAATGAGGAGAGTGCAGAGAGAGCAGCAATGTACAGTATAGCAATGAGGAGAGTGCAGAGAGAGCAGCAATGTGCAGTATAGCAATGAGGAGAGTGCAGAGAGAGCAGCAATGTACAGTATAGCAATGAGGAGAGTGCAGAGAGAGCAGCAATGTACAGTATAGCAATGAGGAGAGTGCAGAGAGAGCAGCAATGTACAGTATAGCAAAGAGGAGAGTGCAGAGAGAGCAGCAATGTACAGTATAGCAAAGAGGAGAGTGCAGAGAGAGCAGCAATGTACAGTATAGCAATGAGGAGAGTGCAGAGAGAGCAGCAATGTATAGTATAGCAATGAGGAGAGCGCAGAGAGAGCAGCAATGTGCAGTATAGCAATGAGGAGAGTGCAGAGAGAGCAGCAATGTACAGTATAGCAATGAGGAGAGTGCAGAGAGAGCGGCAATGTACAGTATAGCAATGAGGAGAGTGCAGAGAGAGCAGCAATGTACAGTATAGCAATGAGGAGAGTGCAGAGAGAGCAGCAATGTGCAGTATAGCAGTTTGGTATTGCAGAGGGTACAGCCGCACAACTAATATAGTGCAAGGCTGAAGTAACAATCATTACACTGATTTTGGTGTGTGAATCAAAATTAAAGGTTGACAATTAAAAAAAATGAAAGCTTCAATGCAAATGATATGGAAGAAAATGCAATTTTAAAAAATGTTTAATTGATGAAATACGTATTATTACCTACAGTTTTTAATTATTCTATATTTGGAACTCCGACTGTGTGACTTTCAGTGAATACAATGATGGGGCTCAGCAGCACGGTTTTACATAGCACATTCTGGCAAAAAATGTAGGGATCAGTCTGTGAGATAATACAGTATTTTCTGAAAAGTCTTCCTTATCTGTTATTATTATTATCCTTTATTTGTAATGAGCCGACATACTCCATAGCGCTATGCAGGGGTTAAGTACAAGTCAAAATATTTTTAACACATTGCTAAAGAAAGGAGGCACCCCTATCTCAGCTTAAAATCAAATGTAAACAATGCTTTCCATAAAGACAACTTGCAAACTTAGAGCCCAATTCAGTTGCAAGCCCGCATCTTGCGTGTTCTTGGCCATATGTCTTCGGGCGTGCTGCTGGCTCCCGTTTGTCTCCTGAGCTATTCAATTAAAGGAGCCCGCAAGTTACGGGCCCAAAGCTGACTCCAGAAAAAAACATGCACTGGTTCATAGTAGTTCAGGGTGGGAACATGATCACTCGCAAACCCTCAAAATAAAGAATTATGAAAATGAATGCCAATACTGTTCTAGTCCTTGTGGGTGGCCTGATATGTATTAACTCATTGATTCCTGAGATCGATATAACCTTGAAATGAAACATAAAAATATTTTTTATTTACTGCCTATTTGCCAGCTTTAGACTGTTGTGCAAGTTATTCTAATGTCTGTCATCGCTTTCCCTGTTATTTATAGTGCAGTATTGATTTTTTTATTTGCATTTGACCTATGCATGCGTGACATGGTCTGCTCCAAAACATACTGAACCCACATACCCCAATAACGACAGACACAAATACTTTATGGGTATTACCAGGCCACAGCTTTATTTTAACATAACATGGAACATATAACAAGAGGTAGCTGTACACCTTCCCCGGGAAGGAGCTCATCCCAGCCAGAGATCCAGTGGAACCCCATGCCCAACAGACCTCTGGCATAGCCCCAAACTGGATACTTTACCAGCTAATGAGCTCCAACTTTAGGTAATGTAGCGCCCCCGCCACCCGCAAGCACTACGGGCTCAGCACCGACCAAAACTCACCATGGTCTGAACAATACCCTCCTTCAACATATAGTTGAATAACAAGAGCCCCACCTCATTAAGAAGTACACCTTCACTTAAAAAGAAAGTGTGAGCCTGACATGTAGCCCAAATCATTTCCACCTGCATGAATCAATAGTAGTTCCGGTGGTGGGGAGGATCTGGCAAATCCTACTACAGATAGTAACACCTGCTCCCACCTCATCCCTCGTATCCCAAACCATCAAAATAAAACAGCATCTTCTTTTTAGGTATCCATAAGTCCAAACTAAGCATCTCTCAAAACAAATTATTTCAAATGATTATGCTAGAGACTAAAAATAGTGTTGCCAGAAATTGGAAATCCCCCTCTCTTCACTTTAGGGAAGTTGTTAATAAGATTATTTACCGTACATACTGATCAATGAAAGATTGACTCATATCCTCCATGGTACATTCCCTCTGTTCCTTAAGATTTGGGAACCCTGGCTAGCTTCCCCTAACTGTATAACAAACACTCACTAAAGCCAATTTAATATCCCAATGGGTGGGAAGCAGGAGATGGAGACAGTCAGGATCTTGGTGCAACTTTGAAGTTCTGGACCCAAGGTATAAAGAATATGCGAAATATTTGTATTGAGCATGATGCAGCTTAACACACGATTGGAAAAAGTCCAAACAACAAAATCACCTATTGTGGTTTCTTAGCTTTTTATACGCTGTATTTCTTGACATGGTAACATATTATTACCATATTCAACTTTTCTTGTTAATATGTAAATAGTTAATTTGTGTGATATTTGTGCTTATCCAACATCCCTACTGTACTGGGTTGACGACTCCTGACCAACCTTCTGGGGTTGAAGGAGGACGTAGCCTCCTGCACTGGCTGTAGGCAGAACCAGCTATAAAACAGTAAATAATTAGAAAAACTCTCCCTTTTTCTTATTACATTTTAAAAAGTAAAAAAATGAAAGGATGACTAGAACATATAGTTCCGCCTGTTAATATTAATATTTTTTCACTTTGCATTGTAATCTGAAACTAAATGCTGTGAATAAGCTATGTTTATCGTTAATTTAATAAAAGTATTGAATTAAATAAAACAGCATCCTCTGGAAAACCCATCTGGCGGCCCTGGTTTGTTATTTATGCTGACTGTCTGGCTCAGTAAATGAAAGAATGTCCCACAATCCATAAGAGCAACGGACACCCTGCAAGAAAGACACAATTATATGTAACAAAGCCAACATTTTTATTATGCATACTTACAATTACAACAGTTTTCATATCACTCAGGAGGTATACATTTACCCAGCGACCACTTACACTTCTTTGAACTATACAGGGAGTGCAGAATTATTAGGCAAATGAGTATTTTGACCACATCATCCTCTTTATGCATGTTGTCTTACTCCAAGCTGTATAGGCTCGAAAGCCTACTACCAATTAAGCATATTAAGTGATGTGCATCTCTGTAATGAGAAGGGGTGTGGTCTAATGACATCAACACCCTATATCAGGTGTGCATAATTATTAGGCAACTTCCTTTCCTTTGGCAAAATGGGTCAAAAGAAGAACTTGACAGGCTAAGAAAAGTCAAAAATAGTGAGATATCTTGCAGAGGGATGCAGCACTCTTAAAATTGCAAAGCTTCTGAGGCGTGATCATCGAACAATCAAGTGTTTCATTCAAAATAGTCAACAGAGTCGCAAGAAGCGTGTGGAAAAACCAAGGCGCAAAATAACTGCCCATGAACTGAGAAAAGTCAAGCGTGCAGCTGCCACGATGCCACTTGCCACCAGTTTGGCCATATTTCAGAGCTGCAACATCACTGGAGTGCCCAAAAGCACAAGGTGTGCAATACTCAGAGACATGGCCAAGGTAAGAAAGGCTGAAAGACGACAACCACTGAACAAGACACACAAGCTGAAACGTCAAGACTGGGCCAAGAAATATCTCAAGACTGATTTTTCTAAGGTTTTATGGACTGATGAAATGAGAGTGAGTCTTGATGGGCCAGATGGATGGGCCCGTGGCTGGATTGGTAAAGGGCAGAGTGCTCCAGTCTGACTCAGACGCCAGCAAGGTGGAGGTGGAGTACTGGTTTGGGCTGGTATCATCAAAGATGAGCTTGTGGGGCCTTTTCGGGTTGAGGATGGAGTCAAGCTCAACTCCCAGTCCTACTGCCAGTTCCTGGAAGACACCTTCTTCAAGCAGTGGTACAGGAAGAAGTCTGCATCCTTCAAGAAAAACATGATTTTCATGCAGGACAATGCTCCATCACACGCGTCCAAGTACTCCACAGCGTGGCTGGCAAGAAAGGGTATAAAAGAAGAAAATCTAATGACATGGCCTCCTTGTTCACCTGATCTGAACCCCATTGAGAACCTGTGGTCCATCATCAAATGTGAGATTTACAAGGAGGGAAAACAATACACCTCTCTGAACAGTGTATGGGAGGCTGTGGTTGCTGCTGCACGCAATGTTGATGGTGAACAGATCAAAACACTGACAGAATCCATGGATGGCAGGCTTTTGAATGTCCTTGCAAAGAAAGGTGGCTATATTGGTCACTGATTTGTTTTTGTTTTGTTTTTGAATGTCAGAAATGTATATTTGTGAATGTTGAGATGTTATATTGGTTTCACTGGTAAAAATAAATAATTGAAATGGGTATATATTTGTTTTTTGTTAAGTTGCCTAATAATTATGCACAGTAATAGTCACCTGCACACACAGATATCCCCCTAAAATAGCTAAAACTAAAAACAAACTAAAAACTACTTCCAAAAATATTCAGCTTTGATATTAATGAGTTTTTTGGGTTCATTGAGAACATGGTTGTTGTTCAATAATAAAATTAATCCTCAAAAATACAACTTGCCTAATAATTCTGCACTCCCTGTAGTCCTAGATTCCACCATTCAGGCGGAAATGGCGTAGACTCCACATTAGCCAACGGTGCTACCTTCCTAAACCTCTCCCATTTCAATCTTGACAGTGCGTCAGCGATAAAAATTTTAACGCCCGCTATGTGCGAACACCTAACCAGGATATTAAATTGTCAACAATTCAATACCAGTTGCCTCAATAGTCTAATTACTGGAGGCCGTAGTGGAGTTGATGGCCTGTACCACGCTCATATTATCACAGTGGAACACCACGTGATGATTTCTTAAGCTATCTCCCCATAAGACTAATGCCACCACTATAGGTAACAACGCCAAAAACATTAAATTCCAAGTCCACCCATTTTGCTTCTAAGGTTCAGGCCATGCAGCACCCTTTAAGGTAAGCGCCAAAACACAATGCACCTGCTGCATCGATATAAAGCTCCAAGACTTCATTAAAGACTGGGTTCTTAAAAGTCATAGTACATCCATTAAAATGTGGGAGAAAAAGGCGGAGGGGGCGTGGCCTAACGGGACAGCAAGACTTGCCAGACATCACCTACATCCCAATACCCACTCAATCCAGGGTAATCTGCCCTAATCCCCCACAAAAAAAACCTTTAAACACCAGCACAAGTGTAAGGGGGTGCAGGGGAAGAGGAGTAAAGAAGAGTTGCGAAAATCGGGGCTAATTAACACGCCGCATGGTTGAGGCCTAGTGCATCCGGCCTCCCCGGCGATCAGCAGCAGCAGCTGCACAGCAGAGAAGTGCTGCAGGGGCAACCCAAGCAGCCCAGAAGCCCACTTTTAACCCCCAACGAGCATCACATACCACTGGATCAAAGTAAGTGGTTGAGGCCTCCACCACCTGGTCCCCCACTGAGCTTGTGCCAGAGACTGAAAGAGGTGCCAGACTCCATTGAGAGGCTACTCTGGGAGGTAAGAGGGACACACTACACCAGATCCCTTCCTCACCATCCCTACACAAGTAGTGCATAAGCAAAAATAAGCATAATAGAGGCAGCCTAGACCCCAACATCTAAAGTGGCACAACTCTATTTACTTAGAGGGGGCAGGAGGCCATCTTGAGACACATACACCAAGAGGGGCCGGCCCCCAGACAAGGCTCCAAAATGGGTCCCAGACAGCACTAACAGCAGCCTTTTTAAGCCCCACAGGGGAGTCCCCAACTGGACAGCCTACAACAGCACAATTACTGCCTCCAACGCATCTGTGCAAAGATTAAGATTAAAAGGGGTTAAAAGATTTAAGAGACAGAATCACAACCCAGCATCTCTCCTAACTTAATAAACGACAACAAGTTGTGAGAAGCATGTCACAAATAAGCTGGCAAGACTTATCCAGACAAGTTTCACTAGGATTGTAAATATGTTAAACAATTCAAAAAGCATGATGCATTAACTCACTGAATTACGCAAGTCACCTACATGAGCCGGCTACCAGAAAAGCTCTAGCCCACCTAAACTCTCATGCTCAACTAAGCAAAATCCCTAGCCTGCTTCACCTACAGCACAGAGTCAGAAGACGGCAACCTCTATAGATCACACCCTCAGGACAAGGCGGCATCATGGCGGCTCTCAGCAGCACCAAACCCAAAAAGAATCAAGCGAGTAGAAACATCCAGGAGTTTTACAAAGCTCCAAACGATGCGTCATTATTCCCGCACAACTCAAACTCGCCGGTCAGAGAGGGAGAGCCGGAAGTAGCACATGCTCAGGTGGAACTAACAGACAAAAACATGGAAAAAATAAAACTGATGTTCCAAGAACTAATGACGACTGCTATCACTGACCTGAAAAGGGAGCTGCATGGCCTGGGACAAAGAACGCAGCTGTTAGAGGAGCAAACAGACCAGATAGTAGAAGCCCAGATGCATGATCAAGAGGTAATGGCGCAACACTACACACAGATAAAAGAGCTGACTGACAAGGTTGAAGATCTTGAAAACCGCTCACGAAGACATAACATAAGACTGAGAAATGTCCCAAGCAGCATCTCAGACATACTGCAGTACTCAAAAGCGGTCATACTTGGGATCATTCCCACAAGCAGCGAAGCAGACTGGGCTATTGAAAGAGCGCATAGGGCCCTTGGCCCAAAAAAAGCTAACAACCAACCTAAGGATATAATAATAAGGTTTGCCAAACAAAGCGCAAGAGACTTGATACTCACAGCAGCGAGAAGGCTCAAAGAAATCAAAGGCCCGGACAACACATCTATACAAGTATACATGGACTTGGCTCCGGCCACACTGCAGAAAAGGAAGGAGATGAAACCCATGCTGGAGATATTGTCCAGCCACAAAATCCTCTACAAGTGGGGTTTTCCATTTTCACTAATTTTCCAGCGGGGCGGATCCACTTACAGAGTACACACAGTGGAAGAAGCTGAGATCCTCCTGAGAAAGCTAAATTTACTAGCAGAGGATAGAGACGCTGAAAAGAAAAAGTCCAAGACCCAGACCCAGTCTTGCCAAGATGTGGCAAGTATCGGCCAAAAAAACAAAAACAGCAGCCTTCAGTAGGGGGCCTCTCATGGAGCAAGCTACAGGAGGAGGTCTGGACACCACTCCGTCAGCCGACTGCGAGGATCCTGATGCTGATCATTGAGAGAGTATTGAACACTTTTTTTTCCCCATGAGCAGGTTGAGCCGAAGAAATTGCAGCAAATAGCTAAAATGTTTAAGTTATGTTAGAGACAGATAGATTGTTATATACAGATATGCAGATCTAGCTGTAGCGGAGCTATTGAGGTGACTTAAATGATTTGGAGGGATGAAGATTAAGGGGAGTTTTGAGCCCTTAACAACTCCCCAGGTAGAACCCCCAGAAGGGAGTCCTCTCCCTAAGAGGTCAAACCCAGTAATGGGAGCAATAGCTACTGGCCTCAAGGTATGGAAACAGGTAGGGAGACAGGGAAACTACCAAATTGTTAGGACATGTTTTAACCAGTTTATTGAAATGTTGAATCTAAGCTTCTGTATCTCTTTTGCTTTTCTTCTTAGTCTATCCAGTTTACAGGTGGTGTCGGCGCCCAAGACACCCAAGGGAGGTTCCCGGCGCAGGTCACGGTCCTTCAGCATTCCACATCCAGTTAACCTAACCGCCACACACTCCCCACTGAGAACATATAAAGCTAACTACACAAAAAACCAATGGCTGATGTAGAGCACACCTTTTTAACACACAATGTAAGGGGCTTCAACTCTCAATTTAAAAGACGCAAAGCTTTCCTGTTCTATAAAAGATTCCATCCATCTGTCATATTTATGCAAGAGACCCATTTCGCCCAGGGCAAAGTACCCACCTACCTACACAAGGAATTCCCAGTATTCTACACTTGCAACCAGAAAAGCAAAAAAGCAGGCTTAGCTACATTAATACACCGTGATTTCCCATTTGTAGTCGAAAAACAAACCAAAGACAAAGAGGGTAATTTTCTAATTTTAACAGGAACCATCCTAAACCTCAGAATCTCATTGGTTAATATCTATGCCCCTACCACAGCGCCCACCAGAGCCCTCACTAAATTACTAAGTACCTTGAAGCAAAAAGACTGGGGCAGAATCATACTAGGAGGTGACATTAACCTTACGCTCGAGCCTTCTGTAGACAGATCAAGAGCAACCCATCCCACGCGTAACATGAAACAGCTCAAAACAATTCACACACAAATGAGGGAGCTAGAGTTGATTGATGCCTGGAGAGGACTACACCCCTCGGAAAATGAGTATTCTTATTACTCCCCAACTCACAATTCCTATTCCAGAATAGATGTTCTCCTAACTCATACCTCGCTATTTAACCACACAGTGGATGCCCAGATCCACCCTTGCCCTTGGTCTGACCACGCGGTAGTTAGCATCAAAATTCAACTGGGACTTAGTCTCACAACCCCTGGGAAGTGGAGCTTAAACGAGGCACTTCTAACCAATCCCGGATCGCTAGCTCAAATAGAACATGACATTCAAGATTACTTCACGTTAAACATGGTCCCCGAGGCAAATATAGGGTGGGTCTGGGTAGCGCACAAAGCATACATTAGAGGCACCATAATTAAAATGGCAGCTGCCAGAAAGAAACAATGCATTCAAAAAGAAAATGACTTATTTAAAAAACTTCAGTACTTGGAAAAAGCAATTCAGGCCAAAGCTCCTGGGGTCTCTAGAACCCAGCTAGACAACGCTAGACTAGAACTAGATTCTGTACTAGCCGCTAAAACTGAACAGGCCCTTAGGAAAACTAGGCATAAGTTTTACGCCCAGGGTAACAAGCCCTCCCCTATGCTTGCACGCAGACTCAACCTAAAGAAAAACTTAACTCATATCACCAAAATTAAAACGGAAAGTGGAAAAATTACAATGAACCAATCGGAAATAAAAAAGACATTCCACAAGTGCTACCAAGAAATCTACTCGGCAAAAACAAAAGCCAATAACTTCACAGTGCAGGAATTCCTTAACAGCCTAGACATTCCCAAAATCTCGGAGGGGGAATTAGACTCCCTAAATGCAGAGATAACCCCGTCCGAAGTTATTGACACTATAAAAACGCTTAAAGCAGGAAAAGCCCCTGGCCCGGGTGGCTACTCAAACTTATATTATAAAAGCCTTGCAAGACACCTTGCCCCACACCTAAGCAAATTATTTAATGAGATGCTATTAGGAGAGCCAATGCCAGCCGAGCTAAACCAGGCAGATGTAGTCTTTATCCCTAAACCAGGAAAGGATACTTTAAATCCAAGGAACTATAGGCCAATATCCCTGTTAAACGGGGACATTAAAATCCTATCTAAGCTAATGGCAGCAAGGGTAGCCAAATTCCTCCCCAAACTAATACACAAAGACCAAGTGGGCTTTGTGCCGTACAGACAAGCTGGGGATAACATACGACGTATTCTAAATGTCTCCCACATAGCTAAAAAGGCGAATATACCTCTCAGTCTAGTAGCCTTAGATCTAGAAAAGGCATTCGACTCCGTTGAATGGCCTTATTTACATGCGGTTCTAGATAAATTCGGCATCAGAGGCAAATTTACAAATCTAGTAAATACATTATACAAAGCACCGACGGCAAGCCTTAGGCTTCCAGGGGCTAATAGAGATCTTATAAACATCCAGAGAGGTACGAGGCAGGGATGCCCCCTGTCCCCGCTACTATTCGCTCTAGCCATCGAACCTCTCGCTCAGGCCATTAGGACATGCCCCACCATACAGGGTTTCGAGGTGGGATGTCAACAAATGAAATGCAGTTTGTTCGCAGATGACATCTTGTGCACGCTTACAAAACCGGTAACCTCAATAGCAGCCCTTATGGACTTAATGTCCCGGTTTGGGAACTTGTCAGGCCTCAAAGTTAACGCAGATAAATCTGAAATAATATGCATGAGAGTGCCCTCAGACCAGGTACAAGCCCTAAAAGAGGGACACTCGTTCTCATGGCCAAAGGGAAGTATCAAATATCTAGGAGTCAACCTCACACCAGAGTTGTCAGCTTTATACAAAGAAAATTATATCCCCCTTTACAAAAAATTACAAACAGATCTACTTAGGTGGAATAGATACAACCTGTCATGGACAGGAAGAATAAACGCTTTTAAAATGAACATGTTACCCAAAATCTTATACTATTTTAGAACACTCCCGATTAGAATACATAGAGGAGATCTAGATGGCTTCCAAAAAGCGGTATTCCGATTCATCTGGCAACATAAACACCCGAGAATCAACAAGTCCCTAATGTATAGAGACAGAGAAGCAGGGGGTTTGGCGTGCCCAAATTTGATACACTACTTTAAAGCAGCCCAGATTTCCTTCCTACCACAAGCCCATTCCAGTGTACACCAACCAATGTGGGTATCCCTAGAGAACTATCAAATGAAACCCTACAAATGGGATAATATAATTTGGTCCCCGACACTCCCCCCAATAGCAAAATCAGGCTACAATAATCCAATGATTAAATTATCCCTGCAGGAGTGGAGAGGGGCGAACTCCAAGCGGCAGTTAACACACTCCCTTTCATCTCTCACGCCAGTCCTTTCGGGGTCCCAGATTATGAAGGAATTAGGGGGGGTCTCAAAAGCGTGGTGGCTCTCGCGGAAACTAGACCTGCTAGGGGCATGGTTCCAAGACGGCAACCTTTTAACCTCTATACAATTCATAAATAAGTACAATCTACCAGACAGGGAGATATTTAACTATAACAAGATATGCCACAGGGTCCAAGAACTGGTCAAATCCTGGGGTCCCCCACAGGACACCTGGTTTGCGAAAGTATGTGCGCAGAATCCCCTAGCCAGAGGCATAATTGGTACCCTTTACTCGCTTGCCAACAAGCCACTTAAAGACCAAAAGCCTAAACATGTCCTACAATGGGAACAGGAAATGGGAGTAGAATGGGACACCCAGAGATGGGGAAAAATACACAAGGCACTGACTAAAGGCTCCCTCTTCTTTAGCTATTTAGAAACAGCAACTAAAGTACTACACAGGGTATACATGACACCTGACAGGCTAAATAAGATAAATCCGCTTTCCCCTCCTGAGTGCTTTAGGAACTGCTCAGATAGAGGAACCTTTGGCCACATCTGGTGGGACTGCCCAAAAGTACAGGCCCTCTGGCGAAGGGTAACTGCAATGATCACTGAGGTATTAGACAGGGAAATACACCCCTCTAGGGAGACATGCTTACTGGGAATGCCAGTACTGAACGTTAATAAGAACCATAACAAGTGGATACAAATGGTCATGCTGGCAACCAAAAGCCACATTGCAAAGAATTGGAAATCACCCCATTTAGACGCCCAAGAGGTTATAAAAAAATTAAACCACATCATGATTTATGAAAAAATGACGCATTCAATAAACAACTCCCTCTCCACTTTTAGTAAAATTTGGGACAGATGGGTGGAGTCGGACAAAGCTATTTTAATTTAACAAAAACTTGATTTAGAGTGGAAATTAGTACACTAGGAAGGGAAGGCGTAATTGGATGAGGCGGAGACTCCAGGCCGGGGTGATGGGTGTCTTGGGCGTTGACAACTATTGGCGAATTGAGTAAACTGAAGAAGATAGACAGGAAGAAGGAGGAAAAAAAAAAAAAAAGCAAGGAAGATACAGGTAATAAGTTCATTGACTTGTTTATTCATTGTTTGTTCGATGTTATACTTCCAATATACTAGGTGAATAATGTAATTCTCGAGCTATGCAAAATTGAACATCTATATATATCTACATGGAAAGACAACAAGTTAGCTCACATGTAAGAATTTGACAAGTTTAGTATTGAGAAGTCAATTGCTAGGGAAGGAATAGCTAGCAGGCGTTTCCTGCAAAGTTGAGAAAACGGAAAAAGGTTATGGTGGACACATAAAGTAGACACCCAAAATTGTCAGGACAGGATAATCATTATTGACAACAAAGTTGTACAAGATATCTAAAACGTTGTTAAAAAATCCTGTTTATGCAAAATTGTGTTGGACCTGCGAGTCCAACAATATTGTGTTATTGAGCACTGCTTATGTGTCAATAAAAAGATTTTGAAAAAAAAAAAATGTGGGAGAAAAACATACCATATGTGGAGGTCCGCTTTGTGTTCAACTGTAACTCTAATGTGATGGTGCGGCTGGCACGCTCCTGCGGTAGCTAGGGATCTAGGGATAACCTCCTAGAAAAGATTCTGCCCATTGGAATAATACGACAAGCAAAATTAAGCTTACCTAACAATGACTGCATAGACCTCAATGTCACTTTTTTAGCGGCCATCACCAACCGCACATTGTTCTTCAAGTCGACCACCTTTTCCCATAGAAATCTACACTCAAGTTTTTCCGAATCCAACTGAATCCCTCAAAAACTCAACACGTGGCTCGGACCTTCAGACTTCTCCTCTGCCAGCGGGATACCAATTTCAGGTGCTAAGTCCTGGAAAACATGCATTAGGTGCAGACAATCCTGAGAGTCTGCCACTCCCACAAAAGAAAATGACAGAATAAAAGCCTGTTTTAACACAAACAACCCAATGTAAAAAATAACTACATTTCTCAAAGTAGGAATTCTCCGGTTGTGTATTTTGTGTACCCCGCCACTATGCCTCCTGTCTGCTGACAATGATGAGTCTGTAACTCTAGATGTCACCGCTGTCTCATTCTGATCCCTTCCTTGATTAGAGGAGGGAAGTTGCCGCTCCTGTAATGACAATAATCCCATTGCCTGCCCCTTTCGCCCCTTCTTTGCTTACCATAATGACTTGACCGATGCATTGATTGCCTCCTTAGGTCAAAACATAGCAGATACTGCTGCATCGATCACAGTCTTGCCTCCCTACTGTAATTACGGCCCTGTTTCGCTCCTGGGTAAACCTCCTTCTTCGTAAGTGCCCCGCTGTCTTCTCTGCACCTGCTGACGTCTGGGGGTCCCTTGGCTAGCTGGCACTCCTCTGGGGCTCATCACCTTCCTCCTTGGGTTCACGCTTCTCCCTCTCTTCTTACGGGTGTCCATAGATGGGCTCAATCTGTCAGGCGGCCTTGCTCTGCGTGCTGGGTGATCCTGACCCTAGGCTGGGCCCTTGTACTAGACTTTGATCCTATCACTTGGGGGTACAGCAGTACAAATGCTAGCCACTAATGATTGCAGCCATTTAGGCCCGCTCACTGCCACCTGGGCTTTCAGTTGCTCAATTTGGGTATCAACGATAGGGGACGCCATGCTCTGTTGCTCCACCAACTGTTGAGTGCTAAAAAGAGCGGGAAGCCACTCCCCTATATAACCTCCTAAACCCCACCTAACTTCTTTAACTAGGCAATGGCTACCCAACACTACGCCAGGTCAAAAGCTCCTTCTCCCTATGCACTCTCCATGGGCTGCCTTACAGTGCTACGGACAGGTGTTTAACCGCCTTACGGGTCCTCTCTAACCATTTACGGGTGCAAAACCATTTGCGGGCTTGGGGAATTGGAGCAATTGAATAGCAATTTGCGAATTTATTGACTGTAACACTTGAGGAGTTAAAAGATCAAATGCTTCGGGAGGCTGTAAGTTCCAGGTTTAAACCTTTCATAGTTTTCAAGCCCATAACCCGTAACCCGCTTGGAGTCTGCAAAAAGACGCCAATTGAATAGCAAATTATCTTACTGCCTCACTTACGGCTCCAGGAACTTACGATTGCTCAATTGAATTGGGCTCTTACAGTCTAAAGCAGGGGTGCACAAGTTCGGTCCTGGTGGGCTACACACAAGCCTGGATTTGAGGATTTCCTTTCTGTGCTCAGGTGAGTCAATCAGGATTGACTCACCTGTGTGCAGCGGGGATATCCTCAAATTAAGGCCTGTGTGTGGTCTTCCAGGACCGAACTTGTGCACCCCTGGTGTATTCACTATCACATTGCCCTTTAGATCAGCTGCTCTCAACTTTCTGGTCTCTGTGAGATGTAAAAACAGGGTGATACGAGATGTGGCACTGAATTAACATCCAGTTTTATACTGATTTAAATAGAGTACATTTAAATGGCACATAACCGTAAATAAAGAATTGTCTATTTAACCAATTATATAGGGAATCTGGATCTTGGACCCATCCTTGATGACCAAGTAAAGCTTTGGGGATTCTCGCATATTTGTTTGCTCAAATGTGCAGTATAATAGCATGTAAATATGATTTTATAAATAAGATACACACAGTATATATACAGTGGGGGGAAAAGTATTTGATCCCCTGCTGATTTTGAACGTTTGTCCACTGACAAAGAGATGATCAGTCTATCATTTTAATGGTAGGTGTATTTTAACAGTGAGAGAAAAAAATAACAGCAAAAAAAAAACGTATGTCAAAAAAGTTATAAATTGATTTGCTGGTCAATGAGGGAAATATTTGACCCCTTCGTCTTAGTACATGTGGCAAAACCCTTGTTGACAATCACAGAGGTCAGACATTTCTTGTAGTTGGCCACCAGGTTTGCACACATCTCAGGAGGGATTTTGTCCCACTCCTCTTTGTAGATCCTCTCCAAGTCATTAAGGTTTCTAAGCTGATGTTCGGCAACTCGAACCTTTAGCTCCCTCCACAGATTTTCTAGGGGATTAAGGTCTGGAGACTGGCTAGGCCACTCCAGGACCTTAATGTGCTTCTTCTAGAGCCACTCCTTTGTTGCCGTGGCTGTGTGTTTTGGGTCACTGTCATGCTGGAATACCCATCCACGACCCATTTTTAATGCCCTGGCAGAGGGAAGAGGTTCTCACCCAAGATTTGACAGTACATGGCCCGTCCATCGTCCCTTTGATGCAGTGCAGTTGTCCTGTTCCCTTAGCAGAAAAACACCCCCAAAGCATAATGTTTCCACTTCCATGTTTGACGGTGGGAATGGTGTTCTTGGGGTCATAGGTATCATTCCTCCTCCTTCAAACACACTTTCAACCAGTTCTCCTCTTAATCATTCAGTTGTTCATTGGCAACTTAATACAGACCTGTACAAGTGCTTTCTTGAGCAGGGGGGCCTTGCGGGCACTGCAGGTTTTCAGTCCTTCAAGGCTTAGTGTGTTACCAATTGTTTTCTTGGTGACTATGATCCCAGCTGCCTTGAGATCATTAGCAAGATCTTCCCATGTAGTTCTGGGCTAATTCCTCACTGTTCTCATTATCACTGAAACTCCAAGATTTGAGATCTTACATGGAGCATCAGACCGAGGGAGACTGACGGTTATTTTGTGTTTCTTCCATTTGCGAATAATCACACCAACTGTTGTCACCTTCTCACCAAGCTGCTTGGCGATGGTCTTGCAGCCCATTCCTTGTGTAGGTCTACAATCTTATCCCTGACATCCTTGGACAGCTCTTTGGTCTTGGCCATGGTGGAGAGTTTGGAATCTGATTGATTGCTTTTGTGGACAGATGTCTTTTATACAGGTAACAAGCTGAGATTAGGAGCACTCCCTTTAAGAGTGTGCTCCTAATCTTAGCTAGATACCTGTAGGAAAGACACCTGGGAGCCAGTAATCTTGCTGAATGATAAGGGACCAAAATCTTATTTCCCTCACTGACCTGCAAATCAATTTATAACTTTTTTTACATGCATTTTTTTTTTCTTATTCTGTCTCTCACTGTTAAAATACACCTACCATTAAAATTATAGACTGATCATTTCTTTGTCAGTGGACAAACGTTGAAAATCAGCAGGGGATCAAATACTTTTCCCCCCACTGTAGGTAGCACTTTCCAGCAGTGAAGAGGTTATGTGTTGGCTGCAGACATTCAGCCTCTATAGAGAATGTCAAACATTCCCGTCCCTAAAGCCTGGGCCCTTGAAGAATGTCAATAAAAGACTAGAAAGGCCTTGAATCAGGAGTAAACAGCTGGAGTGGGCAGCTCAGTGCATACCCAGCTTATCGTGGGCAGGGATTGTGCGGAGAGAAGAGCCTGGCCAGAGAATTCAAGGTCTGCGCCGGGCAGCCAGCCATAACCATTAGTTATGTATCAGTTGGACTCCATACTCTGGGCCACTAATAAGAGAGCATACTTAGTTGGGGCAAGTAATAAAGTTAGTTTTAATTAGAAATAAATGCAGTGCAGTCTTGCTGGTCATGCAAGTAAAGTATGTGTAAGCGACGTTAATTTTTCTGGAGAGCAAGGATTGCATTTATTGATGCAAGCTACTTGTTTTTGAGCAAGGGTGGGGAATGGGTGATGGTGTCAAATTCAATGAGATCCCATTGTATACTAAATCCTCCTCCCTGTATTGATAAATAAAATACATGTTGTTCATGCTCCAGCACTTCGACAAACAAAGACAAGATGGATTCTTCTTTACATAAACAGATCCTTTAAAAAATTAAGTTCCATGCTCATTGCTAAGACCGCTTAAAGGCCCAGTATAGTTTGTGAATAGCTTCACAACTTTGCGATGTAATTAACTAAGAACAACATTAGCAGCAGTGTAAGAAATGTTCCCCGTCTGGATCGCTATCTTGTCGTGTTGAAGGGGCTTGTGTAATTCAATGAAGCTGTGAGCTATACCATGTAGGGTCTCCCAAGATGGGCAAGTCATAGCAGAGGGGTCAAACAAATCGGACTGGAGAAAGAACTGACATCCCACTCCAGTATATTTGCCATGAAAACTGTATGGATTAGCACAACCAGACAAAAGATGTGCCAGGCTAGCTGCAGTCCACAGGTTCACGGCGAGTCAGACACGACTGAACTAAACAACAAAGCAATTTTAGTTTTATAATTATGTTTGTGTCATTGGAGGTTCCATCTAGTCTGTAGCTTAAGGGGGAACGTTATTCTACTGGGACTTGCACTTCCATTTAGTCCTATTGCCAAGTGGCTATCCATAGTGGCATTATTTCAACAGAACGGAATAGAGATCTATCCCACAGTCCCAGGTGTCTAATACTGTTAGGAACAAAAGCAATTATATATAAAACATTATAGAATACATGTCATGTCAGTGTTCCTTTAAGTGCATGGTAAGAAAATCCTATCATCTCCAGGACATTCCCATCGATGATGTCAGATGTCTGTTATTCAGCAACATAATATTTATGTTCAGAATTTAGAAAGGTGTTGATAGGCGGTATCAGACCTTGGCATATTTGTGCGCCAGACCGAGGGGCCCTGCCATGTTGAAATAGAGCCGACTGCAGACATTCAGAGGGAGCTGGAGGGAGACGGAGCAGCAGACATCAGTGGAGTGAAGCCTAGGCCCAGACTAGGAGATAAGAGCTGTCTTCACTGCCACTAGACCAAGATACACCAGCCAAGGTCTGAGCGTCCTTCAGAAGATTATCTCCACACCATGTCCTTGGAAACAAGGACAGGACGGTGTTAACTGGTAATAGAAAATGTGTGAAAACACATAAAGAACAATGGAAGCAGGGATTAATCACTGTTGCCATGTTTATAGGGACTCTGCAGTTTGGGTAAACATCACATGTTTGTGAAGTATGGAACAAACTAACAATATTAGCAGCTGTATAAGCCATGACCCCGTCTGGATCGTTACCTTGTTGTGGTGAAGGGGCTTGTGTATCTCAATAAAGCTGTGAGTTATACCATGTAGGGTCACCCAAGATGGGCAGGTCATAGCAGAGAGGTCAGACAAATCCCAGTCCATTGGAGAAGGAACTGGAAACCCACTCCAGTATCTATGCTGAGAAAACCATATGGATAAGCATGACCAGAAACTCAGACAGATATGCCTGGCGTGCTGTGGTCCATATGGTCACCGAGAGTCGGACATGACAGAAGGAGTGAACAATAACAATAAGACCTGAACATAAGGGACAATTCTTATTTTTGAAGACTGTAGAAACCTGTGTTTCCCATGATTTAGTTTTAACACTGTGAATACAGGTGAGATAATTCAAGGCTTTGTGGACTGTTGAATACCAATAGCTGTGTTCACACAGTGTTAAAACAAAATCATGGCCCGTGGTGCCTGAGGGGAGGGTTTCAAGATTGGCTTTAGCACTTGCAGTTAGCATGGAGCCTGAGAAAGTGCATTTATCATTTCTTTCATTCATGTATTTGATATATCATAGTAGCTGCAAACATACTCAAATTAAGGCAGTGACAAGAATAAATCAAACTTTTCCTTGAAGCCTAATAGTAATATCACTAATGTGTTATACAAGCAGTGCTGGTATCTGTGGCACTCTACTGGTAGCCATCCCTTCCTCTGACTGTATTAGTTATGACCCTCCATTGAAGCCTAATAGTAATATCACTAATGTGTTATACAAGCAGTGTTGATGTCAGTGGCACTCTACTGGTAGCCATCCCTTCCTCTGACTGTATTAGTTATGACCCTCCATTGAAGCCTAATAGTAATATCACTAATGTGTTATACAAGCAGTGTTGATGTCAGTGGCACTCTACTGGTAGCCATCCCTTCCTCTGACTGTATTATCTATGACTCTCCCTTGAAGCCTAAGAGTAATAATGATCATAAAACAGTAGCCGAGCCCCCCAACCGTCATAGTGGGGGCAAACTAAACATTAGAATTGGATGCCAGGACGTGAGGATAACATAACAATAAGAACTTCTGGTATATATACTGCGCAATGGAGGGAGAAAGCTTTGATGCACCACATATGCTGTGGTCAGGGGCTAGAAACATGGAGCTATAGACTCAACAGGTGTTATTAGTTCGAGAAGGACATTTAATAATATTAATTTGCAAAATGTACAATGAAAATAAGATATCGCTGAAAGCTTTGAGTCTTATGGCAGGGCAAAGTCATAATGCTAGTTATTATTTTAAAAAAAAGTTATGTTGATCCCTCTGCTGGATCCTGGAGGCATCCATGATATGTTGGTGAGATTATGTGTGAGACGGGTGGTTGCATTTCGGTATAGCAGGGTTAGTAGTTTTTGATGTAAGCCTGTCTGTGGGCAAGCCGTGGGGAAGGGGGTTGGTATAAAATTTAATGGCATCTAATTATTTATCACAGGGGTGAGGAAGTTCGGTCCTGGAGAGCCCCACACAGGCCAGGATTGGAGCATATACCTTTGCATAGAGGTAAGTGAATCGCTTCTTCACCTGTGCACATAAAGGATAACCTCAAATACAGTGTGGGGCTCTCCAGAACCAGACTCACCCACCCCTGATCTATCAAATCTCCCTCTTCCCCCACTCCGTTTACAAGAATACAAGTTCCTGAGAGAGTAGTTGAGAAAAGTAAAAACTAATTGCATGTAAAAGTGAATTATTTAATATATTTTGCTCATTATGATGTTTGGTTGTTCAAAAGAGCATAAAGATAAAAGGAGGGAGCACAGAGATCCATTAACTTGCCGTGAGCTGTAGAGAGAATATCCGCAGTGTTTAGTAGACTGGGCCCTGCAGGTTTCATTCATTGTCGTATTCAGTAATAAATAATCAGCAGTACATTAGTGACCGGGCTCTGCTCAGTCCCTCTTTGATATTGTACTTTCGGTGAAAGCTCTGCCTGTCTGGCTCTTTATTCTGGACACAAAGGGACCTTTTAGAGAGTCCCAGATCTCAGCGTCAGTCAGTAACCTGAGAGCAGTCTTTGTCTCACCTGTATCACACAGGCTTGGCATCAGAAGGGTTAATGCCATTGCATGTGTCTAAGAGGGGGGCACTTAAGGCACTATTGTGCTATCTTGTATGGAAAAGGATATGTTTTAAAACTATATGTTTCTCAAACATTGGTCCTAGTATCAGAACAAGGCAGGATGAGGAGAATCTGACACTTTAAACATAAACCTACCATTAGTCACAATTATATAGGAACTAATCTGCAGTTACAAAGTACCCAAACAATAGTCTCTTTACAAGTGGATTACAATGTACCCTATACAAATTAGTGCAAACCTAAAGAGTAATTTAGTGTCACAAAATATCATCCTGCTAATAATGTCCCGGATCTCAAACCCGGCCCCCAGTGGCAAAGATAGAAAATAGAGGGCCCTGGTGCAACAAAAAATGGGCCCCTTGCCTTAGGGGCTTGCAAAAATGTGATTGAGCTGGGCTCTTCCGGGACCAATTTACGCAGTGCCCTGCGCAAGATCCCTTCCTAAAAAACTCCCTTCCCCAAGATCCCTTCCTACAACAGCTCCTCTCTCCAAGATCCCTTCCTATAACATCTCCCCTCCACAAGATCCCTTCCTAAAAAAAAGTCCCTTCCCCAAGATCCCTTTCCGATAACAGCTCCCCTCCCCAAGATCCCTTCCTATAACATCTCCCCTCCACAATATCCCTTCCTAAAAAAAAGTCCCTTCGCCAAGATCCCTTCCTATAACAGCTCCCCTCTCCAAGATCCCTTCCTATAACATCTCCCTTCCACAAGATCCCTTCCTATAAAAACTCCCTTCCCCAGGATCCCTTCCTACAATAGCTCCCCTCTCCAAGATCCCTTCCTATAACATCTCCCCTCCACAAGATCCCTTCCTAAAAAAAAGTCCCTTCCCCAAGATCCCTTCCTATAACAGCTCCCCTCCCCAAGATCCCTTCCTATAACAGCTCCCCTCCCCAAGATCCCTTCCTATAACAGCTCCCCTCCCCAAGATCCCTTCCTATAACATCTCCCCTCCACAAGATCCCTTCCTATAAAAACTCCCTTCCCCAGGATCCCTTCCTACAACAGCTCCCCACTCCAAGATCCCTTCCTATAACATCTCCCCTCCTCAAGATCCCTTCCTATAAAAAATTCCCTCCCCGAGATCACTTCCTATAACAGCTCCCCTCCCCAAGATGTACTGCACCACTGGTAGCTCTGCCTCAACTGTCCCCTTGTGCTTTGGTCCCCATTGGTATCATTGTAGATCTGATAAGGCATATCAAGCATAACATTTTTTATCTGCCTGATTTAGTGTTGTTTGACTTTATTTAATATCATTTTCCATGGGATATAAAAACTTGTACAATATATAAAACTTGCTCTCTTTAAGGCATGACAGATGGCTTTGGAGCACAGTGGCCCTTTAAGTTGCAAACTTACAAAGAAAGAACAGTTAAGAGAAAATTCTTAAAAATTGCAAAACGCTCTGTTCATTAGTATGTATTTTTAGAGAGCTGAAGACTCCTGTGCTTTAGTAACCATGGCCCACGTCTTGGTCAGTGTCCTCGTGCCCGCTTTCCTTTCTTGCCGGATACTCCGGAAGCCCCATGATGGCCGCCCTGGCTCATTGTAAAGCCGTCCTGATCCCTATGTGCCTGGGGTGGCAGCTGCTGCTGGACCATAGAACAATCGTGTCCTTCAGCGCTCTCAGAAGTCCGGGGCACATATGTGCGGTCACGGTCTGAACATCCTCTTGGGCCAGTACCAAATGGACGGCTCACATCCCTGGGACATGGAGAGGGGGATTCATGTTTGGGAATGTGAGACAACTGGAAACTCGGAACAAAACACGACAGGAAAAGCTAAACTTGGACGCAAGGACAGAGACTCTTTGAAAGATATTCATTCCCATCATGCACCTCGTGTTTATAGTATCCTCATAGGAAGAACTTCACTTGGTAATGTGTATAATGGTTTTGGAACGTTTCAGTTAAAGGGACATGAAAGGTTTCACTAGGGATATAATATATATATATATATATATTTTTGCCTCATTCAGTTGTGTCCGACTCTTCACAACCTCATGGACCGTAACACACAAGGATATCTTTATGTCCATAATCATGCTGATCCACTTGGTATTCATGGCAGAGATACTGGAGTGGGATGCCGGTTCCTTCTCCAGTGGACCACAGCATACAGCGCCTGGTATTCCAAGGTGGTCTCCCATCCAAGTACTAACCAGGCCCAACCCTGCTCGGCTTCAGGGTGGTGTGACCTGTTGGCTCCCTGACTAGAATTTGACCCAGGTTGCAGCAGTGAAAGCCACCAAGTCCTAACCACTGGACCACCAGAGAACCCACCTTTACTTTTATGTACGTTATTTTATTAAGAAGTGCCTAAAATCTTATAAATACTTTCTAACTGGTTTCACACTTCTGCAGCTCATGAAGACATCTAAGTACACAGTGTGCGGTGTCTCATAGTAACCAACCAGTGGCAACATTCTGCCACATGCTGCTTGAGAGAGGTCACTGACTGGCTAATTTAAAATACTGCAATTCACAGTCTGTGTATTCATGAGCTGTATGAGCCACAGAGAGCAGGCCCAAACAGGTACAAATTATAAGATTTTAGGCAGAAAAATCAGAGCTTTTAAGAATTTCTTATTAAAATAAAGTACATCAAAGTAAATAGATGCACAAGTGTATTATATTCCTTCCAGAAACCCTCCATGTCCCTTTAAAAGATATAGTCATGTGTTTCAAATATATTGAAGAACTACACTTGAAAACAGGAAAACATTTTGTTAGTATACAAAAAACTAAATTACAGCCTCTAAGTTATTACCTCCAATAAGTAATTATGTTGCTGTGGAATCTACCATTTTGGCTTCTGCTGATCAACTTTCTAGAGTTTGCAATTCAGAAGATGTTTCTATCTGCAGAATAGTATTATGGCAGCTACAACCACCAGTGCTTTTAGCAGAACTAATAGTAAGCTTATTAGTCTACAAGGGCACACACTCCTGAGAAAGTAGCAGACCAAATCAGCCTGGAAAAGTAAATGTAAACATGATTATAAAAGTTAAACACTTGAATGGTAAGTTTATTTTCTACCAAGCTAAGTTATAAGACCAGATAAAAACATTCACCACTGTGGTTCTATCATTTATAACTAATATATTACATTTTGCTTAAATGGCAGCAGGCAATTTGCTTTTGCTTGTGCCAAGAGGTTTTCAACTAACAAGAGGACATCCTTTGAGGTTAGAAGTAAAAAGATTCCACCTTAAAGGAAGAAAAGGGTTGTTAGTCAGTAAGGGTGGTTAATCTGTGGAATTCTCTACCAAAAAAGGTGGTGACAGCATGGCTTGATTACCCGTTAGGCCAACTAGGCAGCCGCCTAGGGACGCTTCCCTGTGAGGGGTGCCACTTCTTTTTTTTTTTTTAAATAGTGTCTGGCTTAAATAAAATTAAATGCTGCAGTTCAAAGACTGGCTACTTAGGGGGTAACCACCTAGAACAAGACAAAAGGAAAATGAACTTACACATCCAGAAAAGGCAAAAATGGGTCCATGCATACCTTGCTTACTTACTTGCAAGGGCTCCTCCACTTCACTGCCTAGGGGCTCCAAAAAGATAGATACAGCCCTGGGTGACAGCGGATTTGATAGATAACTTTAAAAAGGAATTGTATATATATTTGAATAAAAAAGGCATTCAGGGTTATCCTGGATAATTAGAGAGGGAGTATTGATCCAGGGAGGAATCTGATTGCCAGTATCTGGGGTCAGGAAGGGATTTTATTTTTTATGAGACAATTGGCAAAGTCTCAATGGGGGGGGGGGGGTTCTATTTGCCTTCCTCTGGATCAATTAGCAATTAATCTGCATATTGCATATCAGAGGAGATCTAAAAAGGTTGAACTTGATGGACTAAAAGTATTTTTTTCAAACTCAAATACTATGTAACTAGAAATGTTTTCTATGTAAAATAAGTGATTTAGAAAAACTGCAGTGCTTTATCAGACCGTGTTAAGAACAATACTTACTGTAGATATAAGAGGTGGTCTACTGCATTTTAAAAGACCCCCAGGTCATAGCATCTGAATGCCCCCACCCATTCTATTTCTGAGTATTAATTGCCAGGTGTAATGGTGATGGGGCTGTGATGTGCTAACGAGGAAGTTGGATATCAGCAGCTTCTCATTCACTTTATCAATTTAGTGTTTAACCTTGTGAATTGCCTTGCTGCTGAATAAAGCAGAAATATGATATTGGCAGTATGATGATGAGACTCTAATACTGCTAACACCGTCCTTCACACACAGACCCCTGTGCTGGTAGGAAGGGTGCCATGGAGGTCCATAAGGACCCCCATAGTCATAGCTTAGTACACCACGATGTTCTGTTGGGACCCCCATGGTATAGTGGTTAATATTAGGAACCCTGTAGTATAGTGGTTCATTTTATGTGCCATGGGGTCCATGAGGAGCCCTATAGTCATGGGGGTACATAGGAATCTTCATGGTGTAGGGGTTAATATTTGTTACCATGGGGTTTGTAGAGCCCAATGGTTATACTTTAGATTACTCTGGTAACCCAAAGGGACCCCTATGGTAACTGTTTATACTTAGGCACCATGGTGATCCATAAGTACCAGAATATATATACTTTAGTTGGGGGAAACTCTGGAGATACCTGGGCTCATAGGGGGTAGCTAGCGTATGAGATAGGTGTTCCCCCTTTATACGCATTATCCCATGAGCCCTGGCATTCGCTGGATTTCCCCCAATTAAAGTATATTAAGGGGGAACACCAGGGGATACCAGTGTTTATAGGGGAAATGGATATTAAGGGGGAATTTCAGGGGATACCTAGCTCATAGGAGGTAGCAAGTAATAGACTTAGGGGTCATAAATCCCCTGCATTAGTTTTTTCATTATTTAAACCCCTTCCAATTGGAAGGTGTGTCTATAGATTGATAGGGATAAGGAAGGATTTTAGGGCTTGTATTGTGTATTCAGGTTAGTGGGTTCTGTAGCGTTGCTCATTCTGAGTCACCTGCGAGTACATTTAAGACCTAGAGAGCTCAGAGCAAAAACCCTGGTGCGAGTCAATATGCTTTATGGGATTCTCTTTTGCGGCAGCCATAGAATAGCTCTGGAAATTTGCTGTTGTTTTTGAGAGCCATCCTTGTGACAGGAGCCATGGAATGGAGGCGTATATAGTAGCGTGGCGCTGCTCTCATTTCATTATAGGATCACTGGATTATGACTTGAAAAATAAAACTTGACCTTGATTTTAACTACACTGAAATTCTAGATCATATTTCCAAGCTATCCAAGTCCGTGTCCTTTCTCCTGTACTTGTAATTTATATGGGGCAACATCTAAGGCCTCACCCTGGGCACAGAATTGGCTTAAACCAATCATTCTCACCTCAGGGTGATTTGGGAGTCTGATTTATAACAGAATACACTGATCACAGTCTGCATTTTATGGCATTTAAACCCTTGTTCCGAAAGGAAAGTAGGATATGAATCTACATTAAATCCCGAGCTCCTCAGTGACACAGCGACAGGAGGGACCTTGTTCCATTAGCTGCCTCCCCATCCGCAGCGTGACAAAATGGCAGCAATGACCCATCTTAATGTCTCTATCAGTGAGATAACACAATGGGGAGGGAGACCGCCAACGACCCGTCAAATGTGCTCTGCGCACAAGCGTGTGACACAAACACGGCACAATCTCTCACTGCACAGAGGGTCTGGGTCTTCAAGCTAAGCTATGCACTGTTTGTGGTCCAGAAATCTGACAAGATGGGGCTTCTTTAGGTTTAGTATTACAGATAACAGGCAACAAGATATAAAATAGCCACTCTAATACTATATTTACAGCAAGGCCAGGAACAAGGGAGCCATGGCTCCAAAACATTCCTACATGCTCCTTACTTTTTATTTATTAAAATGATATATTTCGATAAATAATACATACCCTGGTTCCTAACAAAGACTAAATGTAAATAACCTTGTACAAGGCCTGTCAAGAAATCAGCTCAAGCAAGAAGCTCAATAAAAGTGATGACTGATTAAGTGAAGAGTAATCACATATATAGTTGTGGATCATGTTGGTCACGCTTTCGCGTCCCTCGCAAAGCGAGGTGAGCATTCGACTGCAAACCTCGCAAATCTAGGCGAGCTGTTAACGCACACACGACTTATGGCTGCAATGAGTGCTGAAGGCGCTTCTTGTACTGCGAGCCTTGCGAAGCGAGCAGTTTAGGTGTGCAGGACTTAGGCTGCAATAGGCGCTGATTCCACTGCGAGGCTCGTGAAGCAAGGCGAGCAGTTGAGACATGCGGGCCGCCACCGAAAAACTTAGCACTTTGCCGCTGACTGCGAGGAACGCAGTTTGCTAATTTAACGGCCAAAATTATTTCAAGCACGTAACTCTAAAATCCAGAAAAAACAAGCAAAATAATAAAAATAAATTAAAACACACTCACACACAGCACATGGGGGCGGGGGGGCGCCAGGAAGCCAGGGAGTGAGGTTGCAAGCGAATTTGAGCCATATTTGCCATTTTTCGTCAATGGAAAATCGGCTAAGCAAGGAAAAAAATGGCGGACGAAAAACGTAAAAAAATTGTAACAGGATAAAAACGAGGCTGAGCAAAGCCAGGCACGCGGGACTTAGAAAATACACAACGGCAAAGACAGTAACACACCAACAACTCCAGGCACGCGGGACTTTGAAAATAAAACAAACGGCAGTTGGCGCGTAACACGCAAACATTCAGCAGACACACAGAGGAGAAACACACAGGCAAGGGACAGGGGGGAGATGCTGGAAAGAGACACATGGCATTCCCAAGCACAAAACTTGCAGGTTAATGAACCCTGCAATGAGCGGCCCGTACAGTAGGCGGAAGGAAAGGCTCGCGATGAGCACCGCGAGCAGGAGAGGCTTGCAATGAGGACCAAAGATGATCATTGCAAAAAAGGAAAGTTGAAGTACACAGAGGGAGAGGCTCGCATTGAGTGCCAAAGGAGCTCAGCGCAGAGTTTGCGATGAGCACCAAAGGTGCTTAGAGGAGCAAAAGCCTCACATTGTGTGGCAAACAGCATTGCCAGCCTTACCATTTTATTCCCGTCATTTTTGACGGGCAAGTTCCTAGTTTTATATAATAATAACGTTTTTTTTTATTAATTATTAACTTTAAAAAAGTGTACTTTTTGTTGTAGTTCTTGAAAAAAGATTTATAGGACTTGGTGCTTCTTTAAAGGGCCAGGTAAAGTGCTGTGAGTTTCTAAACCACAAATTGTTCAAGAAATGTGCGTTTATAAATTCAACAATAAAGCCATCTGTAATAAAAATAGTTATAAAGCTAATATTATCTGTCTGAGTTGCTGAGCCTTTCTCTGTCTTTCTCTCCGCACATGACTCACATTGTGTAGGAGTCATATTGATAGGAGTTCCTTTCATCTGGTAGGTAAGTCGGTCGTCCATTGTACAGAAAATCATTCACTGATATTTCTAATGATGTGAAAAGGGTGTGTGGTCAAATAATACATAGGTAAGGAGCAAGAAGCTACAACTCTTGGATGATTAACACCTCCATTAGATGAAAGGAACTCCTATAAACATGACTCCCACACTAATATTCATTGTAAATCTTTCTTGTTACATTTTGCTATATAAATATACAAGTGTTGGCAATAAGTTCAGTGCCCTTCAAGCATGTGTGTGTTATTTAGTGGCTCAGGTAATCATTAGTACTTATATGTTCATCGATCCTGGTGTGCTCACTCAGACTCTTGGAAAGTCCCCCTGTTTGGGTAGAGTCCTTGGTGTGGTCATGTCTGAGATGCTGCGTAAAGATATGACCTAACCATATAAGGTCTGTGCTATACAAGGACTCAAGAGGTATCAAGATGCCAAACAAAAGGGTCTTGAAAAGGTAAACAGGATAGGAATAAAAATAGAGAACAATAATGGAATGACATGAGGGACTTATCACAGCCAAGGTAAAGAAGTCACAATTAGGCCAGGAATTCACCAGGGGTCAGCAACGGAACAGAACTTCCTAAACACATTGCCTCATTCATATCCTTTGTGGGTTTTCCTGGATCTTAACTTGATTCTGAGTCTCAGACATGCTTATTTTTAATTACTGGCGAAAGCATAGGGTTCTGCGTGAATTTAAAGAAACAGTGCAACCACCCAAAACTAAAATGGGATCTACTGAGCAGAAAAATCATAACCTGCACCCGCAGGCATCAATTGTTTTAGACCAGTATTCCTTATCAAAAAACATTTTGATATCTCTTCATGCAAGATCACCCCACCAAAAAAATATGCAAAATGGGGTACACTCCCTGATCTAAATAGGTGGATGTGTTCATGCTCAAAAGAAACTATGACATCACCATCTGTAAGTATCATTAGCGCTGAAACTGTTCTCTATAACTAACGGGGGCAAAGATGAGGTCTTTATAATGGAACTACAGCAGAAGTGCATAGCCTCCATTTTTAATCAACGGTTTATCAATATATGTAGATCACTTGTAGTAAATGCTAATGCTCTCTAGCTTTCTGTTCAGTAATCTGCGAAGGTCTTCTTCATGATTTCAGATATCAGGTAGTTCTTTTATGTTAATGTTGGTCTGCGCAATAATTATGACTCCAAAAGAAAGACAAATTACTCTGAAATACTATAAACGACAGATGTGAAAAGTCACAATGTACTGAACAGGAAGGTAAAAGCTGCGACAAAACAACAGATACATCTGGATGTTCTTCTAAACCCACCAACATTTATAAATATTGCTTTCATATTCCAGTGTTGGGGAAGTTCGTTCCTTGAGAGCCCCCCCACAGGTCAGGATTTGAGGATATCCCTGCCTCTTCAGTCACTCTGACTCACCTGTGCACAGAAAGGATATCCTAAAATACAGGCTTGTGTGGGTCTCTCCACCCTGATACTTTATGTATAGGGAATCACTATAATGTCCCAAACACTGATTTAATAAGTGTATTGCCTCTACCATGTTTTGTCACATTATCCCTTGTTCTTCTGTGACCTACAACCTTTGAAGTGGGAATACTGAACTATGAGATGTGAGTGATTTCTTCCATGTCTGTAATGACTTCTCTCTGTAACATTTCAGTCTTGGCCAGAGCAGGGTGTGACCTTATCAGATATTAGGGTGGGAGCAGGACTCTGGGAGGGGAAGAGTTTTATGTGAGGAGTCTCTATTTGGGAACAATATGAGGTTTGTTCTGTCCGACTGAGGCTGGGAACAGGTTTCTGGGAAGCAGCTGAGTGCAGGCAGTGGGCGGGAGGGCAAGGCCCAAAAATGTCAAAGGGAACATCTGCCAGTGCCAGTCTGGTGCCCACATTAGCACAGCTGCAATTTAATGCCCTGGATCTAGGGTGGGTATAGTGATGTCTGTATGAAGAAATGGGTACAATTGGACTCACCTTATTTTGTTGTCGTTCAGTCGTATCCGACTCTCTGTGAACCTATGGACGACAGCACTCCAAGCACATCTTGTGTCTGGTTGTGCTTATCCATAAGGTTTTCTTGGCAAAGATACTGGAGTGGGTTGCCAGTTCCTTCTCTAGTGGACTGCAATTTGTCTGATCTCTCTGCTATGACCTGCCCATCTTGGGTGACCCTATATGGTATAGCTCACAGCTTCTTTGAAGTATACAAGCCCCTTCATCATGACAAGGTAGCGATCAAGAAGGGGGTCTCACCTTATAGCATCTCCCAAACATTCCAGACCACTCAGTGCTGACTGGGGTTTTTTAGGATGAGAATATTATCTATAAATGTATCCATGTTTGCAGAGTGGAAACTGCCAGATCTTTCATAAAGGTTAAAACTTATTTACATACATGACTAGTGTGATGCACTATTCCTGGGGCTTCCAGGTAAGTAATTACACTCATTGAAGATGCTGCAGCAAGGCTGCTGACAAACAGGACCCGCTCCTGTCACATAACACCCATTCTTCATGGGTTCCCTGGATTTATCTCAAGGTCGGCTTGCTGACCTCTAACTGATCAGGACCCAGGTACCTGGAAGATCTCATGATCCCCTATACCCCCGTGCTCTTCAGTCAGCTAAACGTACAAAGAGGTATCATTTGATGCATGGTATCATTTGGGACCTGGAGGTCCCCAGAACAGCCCTAGTCCTTGGACATTTTCAAAAACAAGCTCAAGACGTATCTGTTTACACAATATCTTTGGATAACACAATATCAGAGGAAAGCCCTCTGAGTCCAATTAGGAGAAAAGATCTATATATTATAACAATTCCATTTTAAGGTGGGTTCAACTATTTGCCCCCTTGCTTGCCTTTAGTTGGCTGTTACGTTGATCTCTCCATCCATTAGAGTATATCATTGCATAAGGTGAATGAGCAACAGCGAATCTGACTAATAAAGATGGCAGACAACAAAATGGGTAAATGAAGGACCCAAGTTCTGTATATCAAGGGATTCTGGGAGTGATGGTTCTTTAGCGTATAAATAATATGGCTGTGAAGAAAGAGCAAGACAACTCGCAGAATCCTCTACAGGGAGAGATGTAACGGGCGACTCCGAGAAGAACAAGAGGTGTCTGTGATAATTGTCAGCAGAAATAAATGAACAAACCGTTCACATTTTACTTTTATATTCAATATTAATTACTGCGTAGATTCATTTTATTTTCTGAGCGGATTTTGGGACTATCTCATGAGAGTATCTTACTGAAAATACTGACAGTATCAGCTGCCACATTCCCATTGTACAGATAGAAAGTCTCCACTTATCTCAGAATGTTGAAATTAAAATGGAAGACACAATGTAAAAAGGTGATACATTTTAAGCTGTATTTCTTATTTACCTTAACATGGCAAAAACCAAATATTCCAAAAATCCCAGTGTAATTATTCTAAAGTTTTTTTAAATATATGACTAGTGTAGCTCTTTAAAGGTTTGTATTGGTTTAATTGTTTCAGTGCTCTATGTTAAAGAAGTAGAATTATATGCAAATATATATTGTCTTGGCCATCTCGGTGGATTCTGTGCTTTCACCGCTGCAACCTGGGATCAGTGCTTTCACTTCTGTGACCTGGGTTTGGTGCTTTCACCACTGTGACCTGGGTTAGATTCCAATCAGGGAACCAAGAGGTCACAAAATAGTGAAGCAAAGCAGGTTGGGCCAAGTCAGTACTTGGATGGGAGACCACTTAGGAATACCAATAGCTGTATGCTCTGGTCCACTGGAGAAGGACCTGGTTACCCACTCCAGTATCTCTGCCTTAAAAACCAAGTGGATCAGCATGACCATGGACATGAATATGTGCCTGGTATGTTACGGTCCATGTGGTCACCGAGAGTTGTGTACTTCCCTTTCTGGCATGCAACAAATACCACGGGTTCTTTCTACTTGAAGTGCAAATAAGCAAAGTAAATTGTTTGTATTATAAAAGTGCAAATAACAATTCACCAAGTGTCAATGAGCTAATCTCGGCCTCTGCGTTTCATCACCTATTTGACAAGAGGAGAATTGAAGTTGTATAAGATTCCAATATAACCACAGGGTCTGAGAGACTATTTCCAATGACCAATACAGGGTATAAATAGCTAAAATGTATCCTAGTCAAAACATGAGGGATCCTAGTGCATAATAAACTGCTATGCTGTGTATTAGATACAGCTCTGTCTTTTTAGTCTAAATATTCACAGCAAAGCTTATCAATGTGATCTGTAGGACACGGCTGTGTAGTTTACATTCCTGGCTCATTCCTCAGCTCCCCTTCCCAGGAATTCTCCAGCGTTGGCCAATCCTTGTAAATACCGGTTACCTTTAGATAGCAGTATTTTATCTCCGGATCACCTGCATTCCTGTTACACAGATCCTTATCTTGAGTACTTGATAAGATTCCTAATAGCTGACGTAGGACGAGTGCAAACAGATGTAGAGTCATCCCCGCTGAGGGTCAATTACCTGAAGGAATCCGCTCATCACTGTCCAGACAAATACCACATCCTGGGACGCTGTCATCATGTCAGACCAGAAGAGTGTTATCACAGGATGGTCAAGTTGTGACAAGAGAGGGTGTGATGGCAGACTCACTACATCAGATTAAGTTACGATAGGGATTTTTAAAAAGCACCAATATACACCAAACTTAATATAGCCTCAAAATGGAAATCACCAGGACAGTCGTGCCACCAAATACTTAATACAATTGAAGAAACATGTGTTTTAATAGGGAACACAACTCATGAAAATATAGAGTAAAGAATAAACTAGAGAATCACTCAAATCATTATCTTAAGAAAGTGGGCAACTTGCTTAAGCTCAGTATGTCACGGACGCCCTTTCCTGTTCCTGGATCTTAGCCCATTGAGCCATCATAAAGGACAGACTGCTTGGCTCCAGCCACTGGACTATGTGCAGAAACACATCAATTGTACTGTAATCTGTTTTGTCCCATTGTTTGCCAGATAAAGTTAATGTACTCTATTTGAGGTCTGGACCACTATACATGGAGACAGCATTATGTGTATTTGGAGGTTGGCCTGTTGTTCACAGGTGCCTGGTAGGATGCCAGACTATTAGACCCTATGTGGAGTCAATCTCCTGTGTTTGTCTGCCACTCCTTGTCATTGTTGTGTTGTATACATTCCCCTCTGTAACTAACCCCTGTAAATATTGTTGACTTTCCAAAAATAAATCAGTTCACTGCTGAGACATATATAAATGGTATGTTCTCATATATGCTTCTGATGGCTGCGAGACTGATCCTATCTCCACCCTGCAAGTAACTTGTACTGGTTACTCCTGGAAGCGCTGATTCCTGATGGAGAGACTCTGACTGATACATAAGCCAGATATCAGGATGCTGGTGCAGAGATTTCCAAGAACCCAACGGTCCTTGTGGGTAGTTAACATGTGGTCTATAGCAGGTTACCCTGGCCAGATAATAGCCCCTACCCCTGCATCGTCACAGATAAATTGTATAACATGCTCCCGTTGCAAGTCTCACCTGGACCCAAGATGCCCCTCTCAGCTACCCTTTAATTCTTCGTTGGACTGCCTTTTTTGGATAAAAAAGAAAAAAAAAAAGGAAAAGATATATGGAAGTATTGTATATAACATTTATATGTAAAATCAACATGATTGTATGACAATGTATAACCATTTGTACATCTAAATCCCTCAAGAAAAATAGCAAGAAACTAAAAATATATATATATATGCTTGTAATCTTTGAATCTGAGAACAGGGAAAAAAGTTAAAGAAAAAATGTGTCTGCTGGTCCCTGAAGACAACCATGATACTTAGGTGAGGGTTGTTTGTTAGAGGGGTGTTTACATTTTTGCAGGTGCAGACTTGCATTTATTGATGCAAGCTTCTTGCTTCTAAGAATGTGCTGGAAAGAGGTGCAAAGCTCTGGGGCCCAGAACAGGATAGACAGGATCTGTTACCAGCAGTGGATTGGAGCAAAGTTGTAATTTAATAGGAGAGGAGGCCAGATACTTATTTGATCAATCGCCATATTTTTGGCTTTTGATTTGATCCCTACAAGCAGTAGCTTTGTGTTGAACTCTATATTGTCACCCTTAAATTATATTAACCATAAGTTTAATTACTGTATATAATTCTTCATGAATTTGGGACATGATTCTATCCCCATAACAACAGGAGCTAGGTGTTTTAATTGCGGACTGAACATTAATACAATTTATATTTCACTATACGGGGGTTAAGCACAAGGCAAAAACTATTTTGTTATTGTCGTTTAGTTGTGCCCAACTCTCTATGACCTTATGGACCGCAACACACAGGCACATCTGTCGTTATATCTTTGGTTGTGCTTATCCATAAGGTTTTCTTAGCAAAGATACTCGAGTTGGCAATCCTCTGACCTCTGCTAGGACCTGCCTATCCTGGATGACCCTACATGATATAGCTCACAGCTTCATTGAGGTACACAAGCCTCTTCACCACAAAGTAGCAATGCAGAAGAGGAAAAACAATTTTAATACATTGCAAAAGAATGGAGGCCCTGTCTTTGAGCTTAAAATCAAACGTACATAGAGCATGTTTCCAAAGCACTGACAACCTTATTAGGGTGGAAACAAACAGTCAGCTGGAGGCCGATACTCTAATCCTTACGAATGAATTTAATATTCAATATTGTTATATAAACAGGAACTGTATTAATGATCAGTGTATAAATGAAATACCCAGCTCTTCCTGTTAGTACCATTACAGATGACATTTAAAGGGACACTGAAAACTCTATTGACATTAAAGCTCAGTTGAACATCTACTGCATATAGTATCCAAACGGTTAAAATTGTTAAACAGATGAATGGAAAGTTTAATGAAGTGCGTTTCTGTGTATTATAAGCGGCTTCCATTTATGTGCAGAGCTCCAGGTACAGCGGGTTGTCTAGCAGTGGTTTCAAGTGATTTGTTTTTGCACTGACATCTCATGTATACAATATGCTCATCTGAAGAGATAACATTATAATGGCTAGTAATCTGTTTAGAAAGTTATTAAAAACAGAAAAAAACATTCCATTTTAAACTATAGTGTGCAGCTATGTATAGTAGTACAATGAAGAAATATAAATATCCCTCTCTCTCTCTTCCTATATATATATTTTATAAATGTATATATATATATATATATATATATATATATATCACATATATAGTTGTGAGCGTACGAGGTGTTGCTAACGCTTGCAGGCTCGCATAGCGAGCCCGCGGCCCTTGCAAAGCGAGGGCCTCAGTTGCTGGCATGGAGCGCCAAAGGCGCTCCTTGCCAGCAACTGCAACCCTCGCAAACTTTAAGTTGTAACGCAAACGACACGACACAGCAACTGCGACTTTCGCAAACTTTAGGTCGCAACGCAAACAACATGACACAGCAACTGCGACCCTCGCAAACTTTACGTTGCAACGCAAACAACATACGAGACACGTTACCACTCATTACGACCTCGCAAAAATCGGCCGCAACCCGCGGACAGGAAAAAATTAAAAACACAATAAATACATACAACACATACATAAAAAGCTTACCTACAGCAATAGGGAGCATCCAGGACCTTAAAAAATGAAGTTACACCTTAATTTAACTAAAAATAAAAGAGTTTAGACACTCGAAAATTCTCTAAGTGAGAGAAAAAATGGCCGCCGAACAAAACGAAAACGAGGCTACAGCACTCTAAACACGCAAAACACCACAAGAAACTCGCAAAACACCACAAAACACCTACGGATATTCCGCTACCGACGCATACCACACATTTGCCGCCATTTTAATGCAGAAGTACACAGCTACGCTAACGGTTTGGTCTCGCGCACGCACACTATTACGCTGCACACATTCATCACCCTTACACAGCAGCTCCACACCACTAATGCTACAGCAACATCAAAACAGATTGCAGCTCTTCAACACAATGCTTCAAAATAGGTAAAGTATATTCATTTTTTAATGTATTATATATTTCATTATTATACACCAAACACCCTTAGCTCACTTACAATTTCATTGCCGTCATTTTTTGACGGGCAATTCTCTAGTATATATATAATTACTAGTAAATTGGTCGTCATAAATGACGATATCATAGAATATTATCTTGAATTGTTTGTGCTGTCTCTCTCTCTGGGGTTTGTGATGTGCTGTTATGCCGCTTGCTGTGGTGTGTGGCGGGTTCTCTCTCATTCTTTGCTGTATAACTCTCTCCCTGTGTGCGGTCTGGCTGAGTGCTGTCTCTCTCTGAGGTGTGTAATGGTGCCTGGTATGCCGCTTGCTATGGTATAAGGCGTGTGCCAGAGCTTGCTGTGTTGTGTGGTGCATTCTCTCTGTGCTGTCTATCTCTGCATGCTGTCAGTCTGTGTGTGATCTGTCTGTGCTGTGTGTCTCTCTCTCTTTTTCTGACGTGTGTAAGAGACCGCTTGCTGTGTTGTGTGGTGGGTTCTTTCTCTCTCTTTGCTGTCTGACTCTGTGTGCTGTATTTCTCTGTGCTGTCTCTCTCTCTCTCTTTGCTGTCTGCATCTTGCTGTCTCTCTTTGTCCTCTCTTTCTGTGTTCAATCTCTCTCTCTTTGCAGTCTGTCTCTCTCTCTGTCATGTGTCTCTCGCTATCCTGTCTCTATCTGTTTTGTCTCTCTCTCTCTTTGCTGTCTCTCTCTCTCTGTGCTGTCCATATTTCTCTCTCTTTGCTGTCTCTCTCCCTTTGCTGTGCGTCTCTCTTTGCTATCTTCCTCTTTCTGTGCTGTCTATATCTCTTTTTGCTGTGCATCTCTCTCTCTTTGCCATGTGTCTCCTTCTATCTATCCTATTTTTCTCTATCTGTCCTGTCTTTCTCTCTCTGTGTCCTTTCTCTCTCTCCTTTCTGTCTCTCTCTTTGTTGTCTCTCTTTGCTGTGTCTCTCTCACTTTGTTGCCTGTATCTCTCTCTTTGCAGTATCTCCCTCTCTCTCTCTGTTGTCTCACTCACTGTGCTGTCTCTCTCTCTCTATTTGTTGTCTCTCTCTCTTATCATTCTCTCTCTCTGTCCTGTCTCTCTCCCTCTTAGTTGTCTCTCTCTCTCTCTTTGCTGTGTGTCTCTCTGTGCTGTCTCTCTCTCTTATCATTCTCTCTCTCTGTCCTCTCTCTCTCCCTCTTAGTTGTCTCTCTCTCTCTCTTTGCTGTGTGTCTCTCTGTGCTGTCTCTCTCTTGGCAGTCTCTTTCTATGATATCTTTCTCTATCTCTTTGCTGTCTCTCTCTATGATATCTTTCCCTCTCTCCCTTTGCTGTACATCTTCTGGCGTTGGTTTTATTTTCAAAGTCTACATGCCTGGCTTTTTTAGTCTGTCTTCGCCGTCATGTGTTTCCTAAGTCCCGCATGCCTGCCGTTGCTCAGCCTCGTTTTCATCCAGTTTCACAATTTTTACTTTTTTTCGGCCGCCATTTTTTTCTTTGCTTAGCCATTCTTTCGATTGACAAAAAATGCCAAATATGGCTAAAAATCGCTTGTAACCTAACTCCCAGGTTTCCTGGCTCTCCCCCTGTGCTGTGTGCGAGTGTGTTATTATTATTTTTTTATTATTTTGCTGTTTTTTCGGGGTTTTAGAGTTATGCACTTGAAACAATTTTATCCGGTAAATTAGCAAACTGTGTTCCTTGCGATCAGCGGCAAAGTGCTACGTTTTTTTCGCTGGCTATCGCATGCATTGACATAAGCGGCTTCTGTGCTCGTGTGTATGTTGTTTTAAAGTTCTGCGAGCCTCGCGATGAGCACCTGTGGCGCAGTATCGGTCGTCAACGAGTCGTCTTGCTTTGCAAAGCTCGCAGCTACGCGAGGGCTACAATTATTTAACATTGCGTCACCAACATCAATATGGATCTATGTGTCTATATACAGTAGTTTGATATACTTTATTTTATTAAAAAGCACTTATAAGCTCTGTTTTTACTGCTAAAAATCAAACAAATAATCCTTGTATGGGTATGTCCTCTGCAGCATATGCAGACACAGACGCTGTAGGGCTTGATGTGCAGTGTAGTGTCCTAGACTATCAAGGGCCACTTCTCAGCAGCAATCACCAATTGGTCAATTTGAGACACAGCATAGCAAATATAGAAGAGTCTGTGTCTTCATGAGCCGCAGAGGGCAGACTTATACAGGTAATACGTGTTTGATTTTTGGCAGTAAAAACAGAGTTTATGATCTCTTCTTAATAAAATAAAGTACATAAAGTACAGTGCCTTGCAAAAGTATTCACCCCCTTGACTTTTTACCTATTTTTTTATATTACAGCCTTAAGTGCAATGTTTTGTTAATTAGTGAAATGATGTCCACCTGTGTGCAATCTAAGTGTCACATGATCTGTCATTACATATACACACCTTTTTTGAAAGGCCCCAGAGGCTGCAACACCTAAGCAAGAGGCACCACTAACCAAACACTGCCATGAAGACCAAGGAAATCTCCAAACAAGTAAGGGACAATGCTGTTGAGAAGTACAAGTCAGGGTTAGGTTATAAAAAAATATCCAAATCTTTGATGATCCCCAGGAGCACCATCAAATCTATCATAACCAAATGGAAAGAACATGGCACAACAGCAAACCTGCCAAGAGACGGCCGCCCACCAAAACACACGGCCCGGGCAAGGAGGGCATTAATCAGAGAGGCAGCACAGAGACCTAAGGTAACCCTGGAGGAGCTGCAGAGTTCCACAGCAGAGACTGGAGTATCTGTACATAGGACGACAATAAGCCGTACGCTCCATAGAGTTGGGCTTTATGGCAGAGTGGCCAGAAGAAAGCCATTACCTTTAGCAAAAAACAAAATGGCACGTGTTGAGTTTGTGAAAAGGCATGTGGGAGACTCTCAAAATGTATGGAGGAAGAGGCTCTGGTCTGATGAGACTAAAATTGAACTTTTCGTCTATCAAAGAAAACGCTATGTCTGGTGCAAACCCAACACATCACGTCACCCGAAGAACATCATCCCCACAGTGAAACATGGTGGTGGCAGCATCATGCTGTGGGGATGTTTTTCAGCAGCCAGGACTGGGAAACTGGTCAGAGTTGAAGGAAAGATGGATGGTGCTAAATACAGGGATATTCTTGAGCAAAACCTGTACCACTCTGTGCGTGATTTGAGGATAGGACAGAGGTTCACCTTCCAGCAGGACAATGACCCCAAACACACTGCTAAAGCAACACTTGAGTGGGTTAAGGGGAAACATGTAAATGTGTTGGAATGGCCTAGTCAAAGCCCAGACCTCAATCCAATAGAAATCTGTGGTCAGACTTAAAGATTGCTGTTCACAAGAGCAAACCATCCAACTTGAAGGAGCTGGAGCAGTTTTGCAAGGAGGAATGGGCAAAAATCCCAGTGGTAAGATGTGGCAAGCTCATAGAGACTTATCCAAAGTGACTTGGAGCTGTGATTGCAGCAAAAGGTGGCTCTACTAAGTACTGACTTTAGGGGGGTGAATAGTTATGCACATTGACTTTTTCTGTTATTTTGTCCTATTTGTTGTTTGCTTCACAATAAAAAATAAATACAAAAATAAAAACCGCTTCAAAGTTGTGGGCATGTTCTGTAAATTTAATGAGGCAAATCCTCAAACAATCCATGTTAATTCCAGGTTAATTCCAGGTTGTGAGGCAACAAAACATGAACAAAGCCAAAGGGGGGTGAATACTTTTGCAAGGCACTGTAAATAGATACACAGGGATATTATATACCTAGAAGACACAGCAGCACATCCAGTTGGCATAGATTTCAATAATACAACTTTAACAAATGAACATATTTGTGGCTATGTTTATTTATCCAACACTTTCTTTATCTCCTCCCCCACTGTAAGAATAATGACCCTTGATAAAGAGAATTAGAGAGTCTACTTAGGTACTTACTGCTTAAAGAACACTATAAGCTCAGTTAACTAAAACACTTCCACTTATTTATTTCATGAAAACCAATTGGTACTATTATTATTTAGATGTTTATTTGTTTTTTCCCTGCAGTAACTCGGACCTTTGCTGTGTCCATTTTTCCAGTTTAGATGTAGTTTGTCGCAGTGTCAATCAGATATTTCAGCAACAGCGACTCCCCTAATAAGAGGCTGTCATGTTACTCTCCCTCTCCTCAAGACGTTCCTTGTGATATTTCTAGATGTCTTCTCACGTGAACCCTGCGCAGGCCCAAACACGCCGCAACTTCAGTCCGGGGAGCGTCACGGTCTGGGAATCCCAAAGCCTGGAAATAATGATGTGTATGTACTGGAGTCGGAAGCAGAAACCTGTCTAACCCTATATTAAAATACACTCTTTTGAAGAACTACACTAGAAAATAGGTTAATTGTTTTTTAAAAATTAAAACAAAATACAGCAGTGGTGTATTTAAGCCTAGCCTAGGGCAGCACATTCCTAGGGCAGCCTAAGGGTACAGTACCATAGAATAATGGTTGCATAGGGGAAGAAGTGTCTATTTGTATTGACATATCTGTATGTAAGCATACCCAAGACATTATGGTATACATAAGTACTCATGAACCTATATAGATATAGCAAGGGGATAGGAGGCGTAATAACTGGGGTGTGGGGATGTGCAAGTTGAAATGCTCGTAGGGCAGTATAAAACCTAAATACACCCTCTAATTTATTACCTATTATCCCCCTCTGGATCGCTACCTTGTCGTGGTGAAGGGGCTTATGTACCTCAATGAAGCTGTGAGTCAAACCATGTAGGGTCACCTAAGAAAGGCAGGTCATAGCAAGGAACTGGCAACTCACTCCAGTATCTTTGCCAAGAAAACCATATGGATAAGCACAAATGAAAACACAGACAGATGTGCCTGGTGTGCTGTGCCCATATGGTCAAAGAGAGTTGGACACAACTGAAGGACGGAACAACAACAACATATGAAATTATTGTCGCGTAGAATCTACCATTTTGGTTCTGATCATTAATTTTCTGAGGTGAGAGGAGACTTTGAATGCAGAGGAAGCTTCTATATGTCAGATAAGTATTGCCAATATAATATTAAATGACCACCGTGCTCCTTTAAATATAAGATATCCATATCTAAAGTTTTCTAGACGCTGCCTATTGATGCTCAGAAAACAAACAATAACAGCTGCAGTGTGCATTCAATTTAAATCCCCACTGTAGTTCAAGTAAAACTGCACTTGTTTGTGAAGTATGTAACAAACTAATAACATTGTCAGCTCTTAAGTACCGGGCATATAAAATATTTTTTTTTTTTTTTTTAAAGAAAATCAGATTTTTGAAGATTGTTTATATGTAAAAGAAACCATCTTGTCTGTTTCATTACAATTTTGAAAGCTTGTCACTCGAATTAAATATTTGCCCAATAAAATATGTATCATTATATACTGCAATTTATTGTATATAGAATTTATTTTATTTATTCATGTAGATTAGTGGACATTTACAGCTTCCCCACTTTTCATTACTTTGCAAGAGCTGGAGCATGGAGGGTGGAATGGATAAGGAGGATTTGTTAGGTAAATGGATCACACTGAATGGAACAGGCACCTTGTATCAATAAATGCAAGCTCTGCTAATCATATGTGAAACATATTTTAGAACTGTGTCAAAGGATTGCTCAGCATTTACATGGTTAATGCTATGTGTTGTGGGGTCAGCCTGAAGAAACAAACTAAAGTAAGGGGGCCGGCTATTCTTTTGCTGCTTGATTGCCCCATCTGTCCCTAATACCTGGAGAGCCGGGGAATTATAACACTAGAGATCTCTTATCAGCTGGTGGCAAGGACACAGAATACATCGCATTATGGCTGCTTAGTGTCCCTATGGCAACCAGGATTCCAGCGCAACCTCGCTCTGCGGAGAGGCCGGGAACACTCTGCTCTGTAACATCAAAAAGGGGCCCGAGCATCCCCCACGCACACACAAATATAGCAGCAAGGCCTGAACAACATGTGGAGTGGGGAATATTGTCATGTGCACAAAACTAATTGTATGTATGTATATGTATATATATATATATATATATATATATATATATATATATAGGAAATACATAGTACATATGTGTTCACATTTGAATCTATAGGAAAAAGGTAAACGTATTTCCTGCTCAGAATTCCAAGAAATACAGTTATTGCACTGCATTCTTGGAAACTGGGCAAGGATATGTAAATAAGTTAAATAAGTTCACTATAATATATATATATATATATATATATATATATATATATATATATATATATATATAGATAGATAGATAGATATACGCATACATACATACACACACAGTGGCAACTTGGTTCTTGTAGTCCTTGGAACTCTGCTATTTTGGAACGCAATGCTTCTGGATGAGCAAAAGCCCTTGGTACTCGTCGCGATTGCTAAAACCAATATACATTACTCCTTATGGGGGTTTGGAACTCATCGTTTTCGACACTCAACGTGTCTTCTGGAACCAATTGACAAGTACCAAGTTACCACTGTGTGTGTGTGTATATATATATATATATATATATATATATATAATGTGTGTGTGTTGTGGAGTCGTGTCCAACTCTCCGTGACCCTATGGACCTCAGCACAACAGGCATCTCCTCTGAGCTCCCTCTTACTCATCTTCATTGCATTTTATATACATACAGCAGAACTTCGATTACAACTGTAGATGGGTTCCATACAATAGTGTCAAGCGAAACATCTCTAAACAGGGTAGGGTAAAAACAAATTATTGTCTATAGGCACAGGCTGCACATTGGTTCTTGTAAGCACAGTCTACACTTTGGTCCTTATAGGCACAGGTTGTACTTTGGTCCTTTTAGGCACAGTCTACACTTGGGGTCTTGTAGACACAGGCTGCACTTTGATTGTTACAGGCACAGACTGCTCTTGGGCTCTTGTAGGCACTAACAACGCTACACCCCAGTAAAAAACATTATTCCACTTCCTAAAAGAAAGGGATGACGCAAGCGCATCACTTACAAGTCAATTTTTTTGCAGTGCGACAAGTCTACTTTCATGGCATTTTTATTTCAGAGAGACGCATTGAATTCCAAGAATTACATTTCCGTGGATGATAAGAACTGAAGGTCCACTGTATATGTTTCTTGGTAAATAAGTTAGGGACCATTGGAGATTAAGACAAGCTCATTGACATACAGTAACTTGATGTTTGCATTTTTCTATCGCAAAGAATTATATTTGCTTATATCCCCTTCAAGCAAAAGGCAGAACCTTGAAAGTGGAGACATGACTGATAGTGGGGAGTATTTATAAGACAATAGAAATGGTCAATATATATAAATTGCATAAAATACATGGCGAATTAAAGATTGTTTTTAAAAAGAAAAACATAACCGTTTTACAGCTGGTTTGTTTTATTTATTTTTGGCTGATTCTGTGTACTACTTTTTCAAGAGAGTGTGTCATTGAAAACTCATACGTTTTCCATTAGTCCTATAGGAAAGAATTAGCAATTTTAGATCCCACATTACCATTGTGTAAATCGCTTCCTGTCCATTAAAAAGTCTCCTCCCACTGACAGGTAGAAAAACAAGATAGCAGGTATCAATGTAGCTTATATGTATATAAAGGGTGCTCTTTTTTTACATTCTTAAATCATTTTGCCTATTTAAGTGTAGTTCTTAAGAGGAAATACCCCAAAAATGTTTGAAAAAGAATACATAACATTATTATATAAACATCAAGCCGCCATAGTAGCGAAACTTCTCTGTACATTGAGTAAGAAAATGGAAATTTGAACAGTTGTGAGGCTGCCGAAAAGGCAGTAGGGATAGGACACAAAGTAGCCATACCTAAATATTATAGCCTTTGAGTGATTAAGAAAATTTACATTTGTAGATTTTTCTTTTTTAAAGCAAATATATATTTAAGATTGGACTTTAGAAGCTTTCTTTTTCCTTCTGTTTGAAAAAGGGATATTAGCTGTCTTTGGGACATCTAATAGAGAGCCTTCCAGGCAGTAGGATCCACTATGATCATAGGACTTTTTCTTCTACTATTTATTAATCCAGTTCCTCTATGAATTCTTAGTCCTTATTCATTACATATGTTTGTTTTTTTAATTTTTAATAGAGTTGTTGGTGTTGTTAACAATTTAATTAAGGTGTCAAATTAAAGTTTCTATAGACTTTTTTTTGTTGAGGCATACATTCTACAGTAATGGATATCACATAGGGTAACAAAGGGACTGAATCAGGTTTGGGGTGGCAGTTACTGCGCCTTCCAGGCAGGAGGCATCCTTCCATGATCCTAGAAATTTACATTGCCATGTGTATTAGAATATACATATTATTTTAATAAAGCAGAGTTTATATAATAAAAGTATTTATTATTTAACAACAGGAACATCCAGTATTATCTGAATGGAGGAGTCGAAATGATGTTTAAAAGGTGCTGCCATTTTGTGCGATTCCTGCAGTCCAGTAAGAGGAATAGAACGAGCAGGAAAACGGACATTGGTCTAATTACATTGGCAGGACTAAAGAATACAGCTGTGTAAATGTGTATGCGCTAGCCGGCCAGCCTCTATGCATCCATCTTGAAAGGACATTTTTGCATGTAAGAAAAAGTTAGTGAATTGACCTTGATATCCTGCAGAGATGACTCATTAACATTTCTTTTTATTCCAATGACGAATAAAACAGCTCCTGGTGGACTGGGAGCGGAGGCTGACCGGGTCTTTATACCACCATTATCTCTAGAAGTGGTTTGTGTCACGACCTTCTCTGTGTCTGTAATCAGGCCTGAACTCCTATAATTACAGCATTTACTTTAGAAGAACTAGACTTAAAATTGAGCAGCAAAGTGTTTTTAGAAATTAATAATAAAGGTAGGAAAGCGTCATTGGATTTGGCAAATATTACTTATTGGCACTTATGAATTCTTAAGTCAATAGAATGCATATAAACATTTATAAAAAAAAAACTGAATGTATGACTCCAAGGCATTTGAAAGTAGCTAATTGAATAAGGCTGGTGGTGTTTAGGGTTTTTCATCATTGACCACTAGCAATATGTATTTCTCTATATATCACTAGAAAGGGTTCTTCACAAATTCTTAGCCCAATTTAAAACACCACCAAATAACGCAACAGAAACAAAAGAAACAATTATGATTTGCAACTCAGACCAGGCACCATTTTGTTATATCACAATAATGGAAGGGGTGTAGATATTTGGGGTTCCTAGGATTCTTACATTCCGTAGCGTTCCCTTGGAAAACCATTGAAACTATGTTTATCAGTAATAAATATTTATAGAATTAATAATATTACTAGCAACTTGCCCGTCAAAAATGACGGGGCAATAAAATTGGAAGCCATGGGAATGCTGTTTGAGACATAATTGAAGCAGTTTTGTACTGTGAGGACCTTCGGCGCTCATTGCGAGGCTAAGTCGGCTAAGTCTTACGCACCTCGCAAAGCGTGACAACTATTATATGTGATATGTAGTGTGGTCTCATTTGCATGTCCCCACCCAACGCCCCAGAGTGCAGTGCAATAACTTTATTTCGCAGAATACCGAGTAGGAAACATGTTTTTAACTTATTTTTAGATGTCCAAATGTACTATTTATGTACTGTACACTGTATGGTAGAGGGCTTATATCCCTTTAGGCCACCATAAGCTAAGTGAAGTTATTGTAGGTGTGTGTGTAGTAAATAAATAGTACATGTGTTCACGTTTGAATCTATAAAAATAAGGTAAACTTCTTTCCTACTCAGAATTCCAAGATATACAGTTATTGCACCGATTCTTGGAAACTGGGCAATCATATGTAAATGAGTTCACTATAAAAAAAAAACACACAAATTTGCTAAATGAGGTAAAATTGACACCACTTGACAAATTTAGGCCTGGATTCGAGCATAGGCCGCAGCTCAATATTGGACATTAAACCGGCTAAGAGTACTTTTTTTTTAAATAAATATAACCTTTATGACGGGTAAATAACTCACAGGCTTAGCTCGGGAATGCTGAAAAGTCAACAGTAAAAGGTTAACACTCCTCTCTCTTCCTGAGGTAATAAAATGTCTGCCTCTCTCACAATGTGTATTGTAGACAGCACGGCATTGTGTTTGGAGAAGCACATAATAAGCACATTACAGGCGTGCATTCCAGTTGATAATCGCTTCCTCACTGCACATGCAAATAAGATCTCTCCATTACCCACAGCCTTAACGATCTGTCATAATTATGTATCTCGCCGACATGCATTGCCTATAAATAATAGTAATGCTGACATCATGGAGATTGTTTTTGGTGATAAAGGGCTTTTCCTATTATATTAGCTGCTTGTTATCAGGGCTAACACACTATTTTGATAACAATTATAAACTAACATGTAATCGGAAAGAACGGTCTGAAGCTACGTGACCTCTTTTTCAGACCCATTGTTTGAAAGATCCTTGGCTGCAAAATGATAACGGAAAATGGAAAGAATTTGCACATGGAATATTGACTGTTTATAGTAAATTACATTGTTTTATTTCGTAGATATGGTTCTATACAGAGTGCGGGGCGGGGGGGAATAAAATCACAACCAGATAGGTGTAAAAGTATATAAGTATATATGTATATATATATATATATATATATATATATATATATATATATATATATATATATATATAAAAAGATACCAAAGCGCTGCAGCAGTTTGTGAACATTTGTTTTAATATAAGAGACTTGTAGTGGCATCAAAACGAACAAAACAAAAGTAAAAGGCTTTTGGTGCTAGGACTGTGGAAAGGAAACTGCCATTATTATTCTGTTCACTGCCGTTCTGCCTTCAGTTTCTATGGCGACAAGGAGAACCAGGCCTTGCACCTTTTGCGCATGGCTGCGAGTGGTTGCCGTTGCTAGGGACGACCGGGTGGCTGGATGGCCTTTCTAGATTACAGCACATTGACAGAGCTCTTAGGTGGTGCACATGGTTTAGTACTGGCTACAGCCTTGCAAATGTTAAAGGTGCATTTACTAAAACTACAAAACACACACACAAATGTACTAGTTATTTGCTGTATGGTGGAGGGCTTCTATCGCTCTTTTGACCACCATAAATTCAATGATTTTTGTGGTAAACTAACTCCCCACAAAATTTACTACACAAGCCGGGAACCAGTCCCACACGGATGAGAGGCAGTAACCTCGAAACTGTGCTGTGTGAGTGGGATTCCTAATACAGCAGGCATATGCTTAAAAGGAACCATGTTTGAAATGGTATTTGGATTAAAGTGCAAAGCCTTTGTGTGCACATTTGCATGTCCCTGCCCAGGTTCCCAGAATGCAGTGCAATAACTGTATTTCTTGGAATTCTGAGCTGGAAATTAAAAAAAATTAAACTCGATTTAGACGTACATATGAGAACACAAACTTACTATTTATTTACTGTGCGGTGAAGTGCTTCTATTACTCTTTTGCCTAATATAATTAATATATTAATAATAAGAGGGGAGTAAAATTGTAAGGCTGGCAATGCTGTTTGCCACACAATGCAAGGATATGCCCCCTCCGAGCCCCTTCGGCACTCATTATGAGTCTCTTCCACAGTGTACTACCTGGGGTTAAGGGTTAAAATTTTCCGAGGCCCACAGTCCATCTACATGCTTCGGTTCCCAAGTCTTACGGGCAATTTTGGTCACCGTGCCAAGTCCTACTGGCCTGTGGCGCTCATCGCAAGCCCTGCAATGAGCGCCTTCGTAAGTACTTTTTTAAATTTGTTTTAATGGAAGGACATTTTGTGTGTTCCTAACAGGATAAGAAAAAATCATGGAACTGTGGACAGAGATAACAACTATTGAAAGACTGGCACTTTATATAACCAAATCTCATTAGAATCTTAAGTCCCAGTATGATAATCTTCAAGCCACAGCCAAACTAATTGTTCCACAGAGGTCAATAAATATAAGATTTTCTCTAAATATTCTTTTATGCTCCTGGTTTACACGCTAAAAAAGGATCACTATATTTGGGGGAAACTTTAACAGAAGGTTAAAATGCTCCATCTTCACATCATTTCACAGTGTACCTATGGAGAAGGGTTTTTCCTATACAGAAGGTATCAAATACAGACTTGTTCTATACCACAAAATGCCCATCTTTGGAATTGTTTGGTTAATTTTCAATGTATTTACATTATGAAAACATAAAATGTTATGCAGTAAATACAGAGACGGAGGTTTACAGTTAAATGAAATTGAACAGATTTGTGTCTAGAGGCTCATACACGTTTATCCACAGCTAAGGGTTCTGGGAAGTCGGCAAAAATGAACTTGTCAAGATTGCACAAATAAAGATATTTTTGTTTTAATGGCCATATTCATTTTCTTACAAACAAGGGCTGGTGCATTATACATTAATCTAAGTTAGTGGTATTTAAGGAGAGTGTATAGAAATAAACAGTGTCACAGAACTGTTCAACATCAGATAAAGGTCAGAAAATAATGTGGGAAACTAATATTCAAAAAATAAAAATACCTAATAATGGGTATTCATATTTTTTGTTATTGCTAATATATCCCTCCCACAAGCAGTTGCATCAATAGACTGGAGTTTTAATTATACAGCGAATGATCTGCTTTGTTTAGCCAGTCAATTAAATGAATGGGGCTGTGATGAGACAGGCATATGCAAGGTAAGCAGCTTACTCTCTGCCATTGGGAAGAAAGCAGCAGCGGAAAATTGAGGTTCTGCATTGCAGGTTGTGGAAAAAGGCTGACACTGAAGGCAGATTTCTACCCCTTAGAGTTTATACATATTCTACTTGCCTGTCATATGAACTTATTAACATGTACAGAAGAGATGGCACGTGGATTTAAACGTATACGTGCAGACTTGGCGACAAATGTTCTACCACAGACCGATTTGTGCACACGACTCGGCACAAATGTAAAACATGTGCATCAACAATTGGTACAAAGAGAGTGTGAGGGTCTAAAGTTGCACTGACAACATTTTCACAAGCGATTGATAATTGCTGTTAGCCAGCATGTCTACAGACACCGCTAAAGCACTCAATTGCTGAGATAACTCACCTCATAGACATAACCATCACGCACAAAATCCACTGCAGTTACAAAATGTGATTGGCTAAAGAAGTGTATGTGTCCATGGAGATTTTGAACCAGGAGCCATTGCTTTACCAAAATATCTCTCTCCCCTTGACTCAAGAAAGTGCAAGGTTATACATTTCTAAGACCAGCACCGCATATTATTTTACCTCTGGTGTAGCCGGATTACATATACAGCTGTTTGGGGAAAGATTTAAACCCTATACACTGAAGTTCTTCTATCACAAACAATTCAGCAGCAATTTTAAAAAGGAAACACATTTTGTTTACATGCCATTAAACATTAATGTTGAGTTTACAGCGGCACTAAAAAAATATTTTTGAATTAATTTTGAGCGTACATATAATTTCTGTTTCTCGTGTTGAGCCACTGTTTAGGATTAATAAAAAAAAGTGTGTGTTGCTTAAGAAAAAAAAAATTAAGTCAATTAGAATTAGACAAATAGGCCTGGATTCAGATTTTTTTTTCTGTGCTAAAATGCTTCTGCCCGTCTAGAATTTCTGCTCCATATATTCTGCACAAACTACCAGAACAAAACCTGGACACCCTATTTTTTTTTATCTGTTGTGTTGGAAATAAATGAGAAAATATCACAGCACTTGCAAACGTAGATAAAATATGTTACAGTTGGAAATAAACATTTTTTTTTTATTAACTGTTTCTTACAGTTGTTCAACAGAAAGTAGTTATTTTTATATAAGCAACTGATTGAATTTCCCCAATATTATTGCTCCCAAAGTAAAATGATTGTGTGACCAAACATGAATGATAAGAAATAAGGCAAAGTTTTTAATGTACTTAAAGATGGCGACAACGCATTATATAGAAGGTGCATTGACAATTTACTGCAACCATACGCCAAAATATATAAAAACACAAATTCTTTGTTTCTACTCACTTAGGCCTGAATTAATCAAAGTGCATATGTCCTGCAAATTTATCTTAACAGCAATATCCGCTGCCCGATATTCCCCCAAAATTGTGCTTTGATAAATCCTGGCCAAAATACTATTTAAATCCCAAAAAAAAAAAAAAGGATTTTTATTAGGCCAGGTTCTCTTGATATCAGCCTTTCGCAAAAAAAAAAAAACCCACTACAAATTTGGCATCTAGGATTGAAGAAAATAAAAAATGTCATCAATATATCTCAGAGGCGGACATTTTTTTTTTTTCCAAAAAGCTTTACTTACAATCATAGTGATATGTACAGAACAAGTTGTCTGAGAAAGTGTGACTACAAGTAAATGCACCATTAACATCATTTATAGCGGTGGTTTGCAACCCCACTCCTCACAGGTGATAACAGCTTTGGCTGTTTTAACAGAACAGGCAAAATATTAGGGGTAGGTTGAAGGTATCTGCAGAATGCCAATTTATTAGTTGCTTCAAAATGGATGTAAAATGCAATCCGCGCAATCCAACATTATCATTCATTCGTACAACTGTATGTAGAAGGGTCAAAGTGAACACACAAACATACTGCAGAACAGTCAATATGGCTTAAGTGTGTCTTGTATTGTGTGCAGGATCCGCCAATTTTCAACACCCAAAGGCAGGAAACATTATTGCAAAATAGTTATTTTTTTTCTTCCATCTTAATAAAATAAAACAAAAAAAAAATCATGCTTAGAAACTATTTACTGTAGCTTCGGGGGGCGGGCGAGAGAGACAAGAGCATAAATGTCTCGATAAATCCCTACAAGATTATGATAAATACTTTAAAACATTAGAAATCTTTAAAAAAAAAATTAAAATATAGCTCTAAAAACAAAAAATAACTAATATTGACAGTAATTCGTGAGAAGATTAGGCAAGCAATACGCCACTCGTGTAACGCCAAAGATATGAAGGATATAGAAATTGCTATAAGTGTTACCATTTTATCCATTTTTTTAATAAAACAATTTGAGGCTGTATCAAAACTTTTGTTTAAAAAAAATGAGTGATTGCTTGATTCTTTGCCTTCCCGGGAGAGCACCAGAATGTATCAGATGGAGCGAAGATCCATTATGAGTGGGCAGGGTGTGAACTTGACTACCACACATCTCTTAGAAAGAAAAATAAAAAATAAAACCACTACGTAAAACTATTGCATTTTTACCTAAAACAATCCAATCACAAAGTTTCAAAAAGGAGAATCAATGACAGAAATCATGTTTTCTGGTGGAGCTTTGAGCTAAATTATAGGGTTCCTCGTAAGAGAAATTTTACCGAGAACAGTAACAAAGTTATATTAAAATTAGATAAATATGACTTTCCCCAAATTATGGCCAATTTAAAAAAAATGGCTTCCAGGACAGAAAACCTTTAAGAAAAAAAAAGTGAAAAATAAATTTATCTTTAATATAAAATATCAGGGTGGAGAAATATGGTCTGAGGTTTCACAGCAGGTGAAATCTATACATATTGGGTGTTGACCAAATGTTTTATATCTGTAATTGAATATTGGTGTTAAAATAAAAAAATAACTGTTGTACATAGTTTAAGTAACTTGTTTTTAACATAAATAATCCCGTTTGCCATCGAAATGGCATATCTAAGGCAGATTCCCCTTTTTGAAACCAGGCTTGAACTTAATTTAAAGCAAGGTTACTCGTCTTTAGTACATATAAAGGAACAAAGATAACACAGCGGATTAAACATAAAAACTTAAATTCAGCAAAATTTGATGCTCAGTGTTTTTTTTTTTGTGTTTTTTTTTTCAATTTTTAGGATACCTTGTTTTTTGTTTTTGTTGTTATGTCCTGTCTCTAGACACACGTGAATAAAAGAAAAAAAAAACAAATATATAGTTAGTGTTAAAGGCAAAAACAGCAGAGAACCAAAAGGCCACCCCAGTGCTAGATGGAAGTCCAATAACTTCCTCATTTTCATAGTGTCTTTAGAAGCCTGCAATCTGTTAAATATCTAGTAGTGAGCACACATTTGTATGAACACAAATATGAAAATCGTTAGGCAAATGAGAGTTGTCCCAGGTATTTCACAACCTGTGGGAGAGCAGGGCATTAGGAGTTTGTAGAAAAGTTCTCCACGTCTTTGTTTCTTTGCTTATAACAGCAGAGGTCTGTCACCCTGACAGAGGAGATTGCAGGCTACCAACCCCTACGTACAACACTGGTTTGGAACTCACATCCCCCATCCTCCTCTCACTTAGGATACTGTTCATTAAGGAGGTACGTAAGGAGGTGGTGACCGGTAGGGGGTCATATTCTTGGGGCGTGACCCTTTACCTTCCATTGGTGCTGTGAAAGGTGGGGGAGGTTGATATGGGGGAGCGTTTGGGTCCTCATCCCTTAGAGGAGTGTACTCCCCCAGACTGTCTTGGTTGAGGGGAATGGTCTCTGGCATGTTCTGGTTAGGATACTCAGGAGGTGGAAGTGGGGCCTTTTCCTCCTTTAGAATCAACGGCATACTGGAGGAAGGTGGAGGCTTTGAGTCATCCAACTCATCAGCAAAAATAATGGGCACACCCTTCTTAATAAACGTTGCCTGGTCCTCTATTGTCAGCTTGCCTTTTCTCTTCTTACGGTAACAAATCATTGCTATGATGCCAGCAATCAATAAAATAGCAGCCACCACCACTGCTGGTATTACAGTATGAAGATAGACATCATCCTCGCTGCTCTTCTGTGGGTTCTCTGCAGCGACTTCAGTTGGGGCAACTGCAGAGGGTATTCTTGGTTCTACACTCATAGGAATATACTGGAAGTATTTATGCTTACAGCTTCCAGAGAAAGCAAGTGAAATGTTTACAAGTTTGAAATCTGGTTCCATTGCACTGACAAAATGCTGCCGTGGCTTGCCCTTTTCATCGTAGATCTTTTTGCCCACTGCTTCAACTTGCTCGACTGGACATGGATCTACAGGAAAGGTGTTATTAGTCCACTCCACGACAACACTCCCCTTTGTGATGTTTTGTAGAGTGATAGAGCTGCTATTTCGATCACCAAAAGCAAAAGCAAGCTTCTTGACCAGTTGTATTTTCTTATTAATATCATTGATCACAGAGTTGTGATCTCCCTCAAACTTGGCATTAAACTTAACAGGTGAAGGCGCTTTTTGGAACAGATTACGAACTTTAATTTCTAAAGCATCTACAGCAGTGCGGCCCCCTTTGTCTGTAGCTTTCAAATAATACTCATGATCTCCCACATGAGCAGCATCTGGCATACCATACATAACTTGGCTAGTACTATTGAGGATTACCCATACTTTCTCTCCAAGATTTGGTTTTCTTCTGGGTTCTAAGGTAAGCCTCAAATTATCAGTGGTACCATCTTCTTTGTCATAAAATGTGTCAGGGGGAATTTTAACTTCAAAATAGGTACCCACCCATGCAACAACTTTGTCAATGTGATTAGTTAGTTCTGGGTCAGTGTTAGGTTCAGCAAAACGAGGAACACCACTGGTAGAAGTCCGTGTGCGGCTGGGAGAAGTAGTTTCTAATTTTGTTGATGGTGCTTTGGTAGTAACATGGGGCTTGGGTCGAGGAGTTTTGGTTCTCCTGGTAGGTTTTTTAGTTGTACTTGCAGTGGAATCTGTAGATGCTGTAGTGGCTGGTTTTGAGGTTGATACTCTTGGGCGCTTTGTTGTAGCAGAAGGTGGCGTAACAACAGCTGTTGGTTCTAAATATCCAGGCCGAGTCATTGTGGGTCGAATGTGTTCAGGAATAACACTGGTTGTCTCTATTTTCGTTGGGTGGACAGGACCTAGAGTTGGAGTGTGAAAAATAGCTCCCCGTGTTCTTATAGTGACTGTGGGTTTGCCAGGCAGAGGTATAGGCTCCCGGACTGGAGGAGCAGTTGTATCTGTTGGAGGTGCAATGGCTGGTGAAGTGGGAGTTGGGACAATTCTCACAGGTGGCTCATGGACAGCAGTTGTGGGAGGTCCGATGGCAATAACTGGAGTTGGAGTAGCATAGATTTGCCTTCGTAACCTCTTGGGTACATGAGGCTTCTTATTAGCAATGTGCCAGCCTACTACAGGGTAACCAAGACGTGCAGACATTGTTCCCTCTTTAGCAGGAGCCTCAACAGAACTAATATTTGGAACACTGCTCTGATCCATTGAGCAACCAAGTTTCCAAGATAGAAGAGCTCCATTTTCAACAACTTTTTTAGCATTTCCAGGTCCAGCCATGAAAGCAGTCATATCAAATAGTCTATTGTTCACAACTGGCACCAATCTCATATGATGAAGGTCCATCCCAGAGTAGTCTCTCATACTGCTTACAAGATCCATTCGCTGCTTTGGTGTCATTTTTGTCAAGTCCGCATCCAAGATTACAGTAAGTATTGTTACGGGTTCATCCGTGCCGCATAGAAAAGGAGCAGCTTCGTTAACTTCCTGTCCAGCCACTCGTAGAGTCTGTGGCTCACTATGTTCCTCCGGATGGACCTCAATAGAGAAAACATCAGTGGCTTGGGGTACATAACTTCCATTGGGTGCCAGATGAACTGTGGTCACAGCTATTTCATACACTCCTTTGTCACCATCCAATGGAAGACCTTCCAGTACTGACCGGTCCCAGTGTAGCCACAATGGCAACGTCTGCTTTCCAACTTCAGATATCTAAAAAAGAAAAAAATCGAAAATTACTAAGAGAACAAAAACAGATACTCTGAATAAAATGACCACATGGATCCTCATCACTGTGGGAGTTACAATTCTTAGAAGCCATTTTAAGATTATATGTTTACTTGGAAAACAAAGTTCAAAACTAAGATATACTACTACATTTGTTTCTTAATTTCCCTTGATTTAGTACAAGGGGGGTGGTTAAATTGTCCAGGGGGAAAAAAACAAACAAGCATTTGTAAGGTTTGATGTAACACACGGACAACATTAGGAGCGATGTAAAGGATTGACATGAATGTATTTTAGAGAATATCTTAATTTTAGCAGATTCAGTTCATGTAAGAAGACATGATGGGAACCCATCTGTTCTGGACCTGAGGGGAGGGTTCAGGGCAGAGAAAGTAATATTTGCAAAGTGAAGTAGGACTGTTTGCTTCTGAGCATGTCTGGGGTGGAAGGTGTCCAAGTCAACAGGAAATGTTGCACAAAAAGTAAGATTTTCTCCAACAGTCCTTTAAATTCAAGTTTCCGTTACCATGTCTTCACTCGGCTGTATATTTTGGGGGGGTTTTATGGTTCAATATTTTTTGTACCCATATTCATAACTGGGCACCACTACAGCAAAGCCATGGACTTCGATATAGCCTTTGCAGAATGATTTTCTTAGCCTTGTATCTTTAATAAAAAAAAAATAAAAAAAAGAGTTTTGAGAAGTAAAGCAAGCAAAGTAAAAAAAAAAAATAGAAAGTAAAAAATAAAAAAGCCAATGGATAGGAAATGTAAACAATGTCTCATAGAAAGCCTGTTAATTATGTTTTCTGATCTGATCACATTCAACTAAATAAAAGCCAAAGCGAGTTGCAGTCCAGATCTCCATATGATTCACTGTCCATTTGTTTCCTTTAACATGTCAATAGAGATTAGGAGAAAATAAACCTGTTGCATCTCAATATAATGTACTTTATTTCCACTAATGACCACTTCCCTTTTTTGCAATGTTTAAAATACAATCATTTAAACGCATAATAGAACGTTTTGGACAAAAAAAGCCTCTCCCCCTTTATAGTCATATGTGCTTCTTCTAAGAATGTATTACACATTAAGGGCCACTTACGCACCTCTAAGTCACGGATTTAAACTTTGATTATTTCGGAAGGGTTTCCAGAAGGACATACCTACTCGGAACATTTAAACTGAAGAAGTACGTCATGGGATTCAACAGGTTAAAATAAGATATTGGCTCCAAGGTACCATTAAAACCACCAGAACACACCAGACATCCATAAAACAGAAATGTTATTAAAAATATTGATCATTCTAATTGAAGACGATTACCATTAGAACAGTATTGATTGTGGGCACAAGTGAGTGAAAGGCCTTGCAAGGCTTTGTTTTTTTTTCTCCTCTCCTCCGTCTCTTAGACTAATATTTAAAAAATGCTGTGCAGATTAATATAAAACTCCTGTCCGCGTCATGGAATCCTGGCTGGGAGTCTAGTAAATATACAGTACCGGTGCCAGGGAAGGATTGTGGTGCGCGAGCTTTCAGTCTAATAACCGAAAGATAAACCTCAGAATATGGGGTGTGGGGAGCCACCTGGAGACCAGAGAATATACTTGTGCATAAATCTATGTGGGCGTACTCTGTAACCGTCCCAGAATTCCCAAGTGAATAGTCTGCCTGCTGTACTTTATTAATCTTCCCGTGTAACAGAATTTTGGCTCTTGACCCGTCGCTAAAAGACAAACTCAGCCAACGGGCTGCTCCACATTATCAACCGTTCAAGGGTGCCTAATTACATACAGCTTCTGACAACTGGAATAAAACCAAGTCAGATGTGGCTACACCCAGCATTCCCGGTGACAGAACCCCTTCTTTATTTGGGGACCATCCCCAAAACTCTTATGAAGACACTCTGTGGAACTTCAAGAAGGCAGCTATATTTCAAGTATCTGAGCACTGAGCAATGTGCAGGGCCCAGGGCTGTTGGTACAAAACCCAGTTAAATATAGCATCCAGAGGAATCTGACACGACTGCAATGTGAGAACATGGGGTATATTTAGTGTACATACAATTCTGACCTTTCAGCATAACACTGATCCATTCCAGTTTATGGACTTAAACTGTCCTGAGCTCTCCACTGTACTAGACTTGCACTTTCAGCGAATATGTGGGCTCATCTTACAAAAAATTAAAAAACATTTTTAAAAAAAGATGTACCCAACCTTAAGGATCTAGGAAATAATGTAGATTTACATATATATTATTATAATCTTTTATTTGTATCCCACCAACATATTCCATAACGCTGTATAGGGGATAAGAACAAGGGAAATACAGGTTTAAAAAAAATTCAAAAGTTGAAGGGCGCTGTTTTGAGCAGAAAGTGCTTTATCCCAAAGCACCCTACAAGACTGGAAACTCGCTACTTACAATCTAAAGGGAATTAAAGGGCAGATAACTCGCGAAGATATATAAAAAAAACACACTAAGAGCTGTGCTTCACTGGTCTGTAACATTTATAAAAACCCAATGAGACTATATAAATAATATAGATTTCCTCCTCCTCTTAAGAACAAAGGCAATGCAAACCGTGCCCCACCTCTAGTTGCAAGATCTACAGCACTCACATTATGGTTGAAGATAAGACAACTAATTTCAAGATTGAAATAAAAATGTTCATTTATAAAAGCATTTCAAATTGTATAAGAAATTATTAGCCGAGGGAAAGGGTGGCGAATACATTGAACGGTCTCACTATACATATCAATATGTATACAACTATAACCCAGACCCCAAAATGTAAAAAAAAAAAAAGATATCCTATTAACCATATCCGTCAAAATGACATTATTTTACTCTGACTCAGAGTACATGAAGGAACCCCGTAGGCGTATTGAGCTGGCATATGAGGGAAGACAGGCAAGTAATCCGTCAAATATCCCAATGTTCTGCGCTTCGTCTACATAGTGACGGAAGACATACTGAATAATTTAATGTTTTTTTTTTTTTTGAGGAACAGTATTATGGGAGGAGTTTTTCCACTAAATAAATGTCACTTTCAAAAACAATTGATCACTAGCTGTATTTTAGTCTGGCATGGGAAATAAGTACTTTAGCAAGTAAATCATTTTAAAGATGTGAATGATGAACACCCACAAGACATGAGTCACAGCAAATTAAGACTTGTTGCAAATCCCAGAGATAATAATAAAAAATAAAAAAAAGTGTTTGTGTGTATATTTATATATATTAATATTGCACACATTTTTTTTTTTTTGAAAGGACAAATGGAGTGGGTAACACGCTCAATCTGGAAAGGAGAAGGAGATTTGCCGATAGGATTCATGCACATTTAAGGCACACAGGAACCTCAGCATCAACATGGAAACATCTCAAAAAAACGTTTTTATGAATGAGCCTTTACATAGGCGTCTCACAAAACTATAATCTCAACATATCCTGAGGTCATGGAAATAAAGTAAATATCAGCCCTGCCTATTTACTTTTGCTTGCACCCAAAGAACTGAAGAGGACAAAATAAAACTAGTTTTATACAGTAAGATTAAACACTTAACTTGAACACCTGAGGACTTGACAGATCTTGACATGAAAATAATTAATGAATATCCAATATATTGGCTTGAACCAAAAGCATAGTAAAGGATTTCAGTGAGTGGATAATGGTCTATTAGCATGACCTAAACTTCTTGAGTTCATTAAACGAGCCCGTCTTAAGAAAGCAAAGCCTTTCACATAGACCTGTTTTGAAGTGCAGAATAAGTAAGTTATTCATCCCCAACTAAGAGACCTGTAAACCAAACTACACAGGGTACAGCAATCTCTGCCTCCACAGTTTAACCCTTTTACATCATAGGAAGATAGTTTCCGGAGTGTTCCTTAAGTGTAACAATGGATGGTTGTTGTAGAGCCTTCACCAACAAGCTGGTTACGCCAGGGCATGTTGAGACTGGGTTAGCTTGTGGGGCCCTGCTCTGCAGAGTTGAGCTGGATGACTATTTGACATTAAATGGAAGTTATGGCTAGATTCCCATCTTTTTATAGTCAGCCGCCATAACTTGCTCTAACCACAAAGTGTCTATATTTAATCCACACACTTATCTGACTCACTGCGAGACAGAATTACCATGAGAGTATTTACTAGCAGCCTTTACCTCATTCAATGCAAACAAACAGTACTTCAGTTTCAATACTGGTCAACTGAGCCATGAAATGGTTAATAAAATATGCAATATGAATGGATCAGTTAATGTCTGTTTTAGAAGATTAACTTCCCAACATTATGCTGAGCAAAGTCGGTCCAGTGATGGAGATCTCTCCAGGTCCTATGGAACCAAACTCTACTTCTTGATGATACAAATAAGCCAAGATTTAAAAGGACAAACTAAAACTACGGATGAGCTTCAGGCCAAAAGAAGTTAAGTTAGTTTTATTTTTGCAGTGTACTTAACCCCTGTGAAGCGCTACAGAATATGTTGGCGCTTTACAAATAAAGGATAATAGTGTAACAACAAGCCTCTGTTTATATTAAAAAAAACAATAATAAAAATAATAAAAAAAACAATAAAAAACAAACAAAAAAAAACCACAACTTTATTGAATAAGCTCCATAGAATAACAGAAGAACATTTGTCTCAGCACAGAGACTTCTATCAGCCTTTAGCATAAACAAGATTATGCAGTAAAGAGAATAGGCCCCCAGCCCAAGGGACTTATTTTAAATTAGAAATCCATATATCTGGTTTCTTCAACAAATGTCTGAATAGTTCAAACTATGGTATTCCCAGTAGTAACATATGGATGTGAGAGCTGGACCATAAAGAAGTCTGAGCGCTGTAGAATTAACACCTTCAAATTGTGGCGAAAACTACTTAAGAAGATCCAACAGATCAATACTACAGGAAATCAAGCCAAACAGTTTACTGGAAGATTTGATCATGAAGCTCAAATATTTTGGCCATATCCAGGATTCCCTAGAGAAGATTCTGATACTGGGAAAGATTGAAGGCACATGAATAAGGAGGTGGCAGAGGTGGAGATGGATAGATTAGATTACTGAAGCAATGAACTTGAGACTGAGGGAGCTTAGAGGGGTAGTGGCAGCCCATAGGATCCCAAAAAGTTGGACACAACTGAGCAACAGCAAATCTTCGATTAATGACCGATAATTTTTTGTAACTAGATTAGAATGAGGGACAGCTCAAATTGCATCTTTTACTGCAGGAAAATGAATGTTATGTTTAAATAATATTCAATTGATAAAAGACCTCTTCTGGGTTACTTACACACATACACTAAGTAGTATACCGAATTCTAACTATCATTATAGCACATACACAATCATAGAGCGGCTGTATGGACGGCAAGGAGTTACATAAGAAGGACAGGAGGGGTACAACGTGACGCGAGGAGATTTTAATGCCATCTTTGTTAAATCAGCCACATTCCTACGATGCAATTCATTTACAATACTGGTAATTAGGGGAGATTGCTCGGGGTTTATGGCTTGGTAACAGCTGCATCCCCTCATCTGCCCTGCGCTCATCTGCATTTACTTGCTGTATGCCATTATTTCCAAGCAGCTGTGAAAGCCATATTTCATGTTTAACAGACATAAAAAAAATATGGGGGAGGAGGGGAGAACCCTTTATTTGCAAATGATTTAAGCCGCTTATTAAATTACACACATTTGTTCCTGGACACAAAGAGAGAAGTGATTGCTTGTGTATATTCAGGCATCCGCTGCGCAAGCCTACACCTGTCCGTTAGGTATGATCGCGTGCAAGTAGAGGGCTTTCTTGACATTACTTGTGTGCAGAAGCGTGCCTTGGATTGATCTAAGAACAGCGGGAAAGCACAAATCTTACATTAATGTTTAGATGTTAAAGGAGGAGAATCTTATCTCATTACTTCAAGCCCCATTAGCTTCTTCTTGGTAGTAGTGCATTATTTTATAGATCATCACTGGTTGTCCACCATGTCTTTAAAGGACCATTGTATTGTTTGGAAGTGCACATTTTTGAGAAGTACGTACTTAACAAAGATCATTTAAGTCATGAATATATAAACACTTTGAGATAAGACTATCTTTCAAAAGTAAGTTTGTGTAGTCTGATTGGACCATTTCCTAAAAAACTTGAATGGGAAAAAAAGAGAATATAGAGTGAAAGAGTGAAAGTGCGAGAGCATGAGCGAGCGAAAGAGAGAGAGTGCGAGCGACAGAAAGATAAGAGAGATCCAAGAAATAGACAGAAATGTTTGAAGCGTTTGGAATTTTACACCTGCACTCTTCACCCACACATGCTCAGAAGCCGACCACTTGCATCAGTAAATGCAAGCCCTGTTTCTCAAAACGCCCCTCTGCCTCATGCAACTTCCTTGAGATATGGATCATTCCATTGTCCAGAAAAATGCATTAAAATTAACCAAATGTAATTTTGCTGCTCAGTTATGCTCTTTATTGGGTTTCTCAAATATTTAATCCCCCCCATCATACAGTGGGCCACTAGTAGAGTTCTGTACGAATAAGTTTTCAATGTATTGTCATTAAAACAGATAAGTTGATGTTTTGTGAGAAAACTTGCATACAAAATATACATTTCCCAAAAAACTTTGTCACAATTTGAAAAAATATGGGAAGAACTCAAGCCAAAGTCTACAGAAACACTTCCAGTTTCAGAAAGCTTGGAGGAGCTCCCACCTAAAGATCAAGGCAAAAGCTGCCATTTTTAGCTTGTTTCCTCCCAAAAATTTAATATTTTAAGTCACAAATTGAAAAGTTGCTTATACAGATTCTTACTATATAAATGTCACAAAAGCAGGACCATTTCAGGACACTTTTCAGTGGTTGTTAGGAACAGAAACACTTCTAAAAGAATTTGGAAATCTCTAATAAAATAAAATAAAAACAAACCCCGAAAAATAAATAAACCATAAATATTTTTTTTACTATACTTAATAGAAAGAACACTATTAAATATTGGGCTACATTTATATCACAAAGTGTTGCTGTAAGGGCCACACCCTCTGCCCTTAGCACTTTTCTAAATAAAGATTTAGTAAATGCAAAAGGGCACTACTAATATCTCATAAGTAACACAAATAGGGGCAAAGGCCACAGAAGACAACAAGTGGGTCCAAGAAAGAGATCACCATGTTGACTTAATTACATGATTTGGCCATTACAGTGCTCTTGTTGCTTGCTGGCTCTGAATTCATTTACTTGTGAGGTGGCAAATTAGGGCTATACGTTTGTAACAAAAAGATCTCTGCATATGAATAAAAAGCATCCTTGATAGACCATGCCCATGGCAGGATTATTACACTGTACCCACATTACGCTGTGTCATTGGTTTCCGACACTTATTTGTATGGAACATCAACAGGCCAAAACATTTATGTTAACCACAGTCTCAACGAGCAGGTTTAATCACAACAGTGGTTTATTTTGCTTAAAAATATTAAATAAAACTTTTTGAATCTTCCTGGGAGCCATATGCTCACAGCATAATGGAGAATGGAGGTTTTTTTGATATGCAAGGGATGCCCAGTGATCACCCCGATAGGGTTCTGGCTTACTATTGCAACCATCAATAAGGTGGTTGGATCATTGAAAAAGCCACAATATCTAGTGGCGAAACGAGTCTGGTCAAGACACTATACTTTCACTTATACACGTCCTTAGCATTGGAATCTATTGCTATTACTAGAACATAATTCAAGCCATTATAATACTTGATTCTGGTCTTACATATCCTATTGAAGAGAGCTACATAATATTTTCTGTGTGGTCTCTTGAATAACTCAAAAACTGACATTTTTTAAAAAGTAAAGAAAATGAACAAACTGCCATCTTATCTTTCATACTCTTGAGTGTAATTTTCCAGGCGCCTGGACTCCTGAGAATAGTACTGCTGGCTCATAAGCATTTTTTCCCCAGAGTATAATGGATCTCTATTAATGGCTTCCTACCAAGCTCCTAAACAATCTTCCAGCCTCATAATTTTTAGATATTTATGTCAACCCCTGTATTATACCTCAATTTTTACTGTAATCCTCCATTTTCTTCTGTCTGTAACTTTGTTGGGTGAGTGCACATCTTGTAAACTAATGAGCCTTAAACTACTGCTAATGAAAACTCTGGCAGTCATAAATGGCAAAACCCCATTGTGCAGATAGAAGCTCCGACTACATTCAAAGTCTACTCCCGCTTAAAGAAGTTTATCATTAGAAACAAGAAATGGTACATTCCAAAGTCAGTAACTCCAAGTGCCATTCTTTAAAATAGTATATGTTAAATATATGACTACAGGCATTAATTGTCTTAAGATACACCCAATCCTTTTTATAGGAAAAACAAAGGTTATGTCTATTAACTAGAATTGGTTGGATATCGATCCTGGGAACCATCAGATTGCCAGTTCATAAAGGAATCTTTTCTTTAAAGATTAATAATATTTCAATGGGCGTTTTTATTTGCCTCACAGTGTGCTAATACAAGTATTATGTGAGCCCTAAAAAGGCTGAACTTGATGGACTAAATGTCCCAGAAAAGGGAGATTTATTTAGCAAGTTCTTGAGAAAGGCGGCATCATGTAAAGCCAGTAGGATATATGGGGTATGATAGCAATACCAGACAAGGGCTCATAAACAAAAAGGATAATGTCTGGAAAAACAACAAACTTGCTTTCGGCGTTAAAAGAGGTTCTACATGCTCACCTGAATTGTTTCCCCATTTGAGGCAATTAAATCCATTGGGATATTGATCCTAAAGGGTCTGCCAACCACAGCAGAGCTATCGGGAATCCCAGTCATTGGCGCCACAGTCTCTTTTACTTCTGGGATGAGTGAATGCATGGAGGCCTCAAGCTGATTGTCCCAGCCCTGACCAACTTCCGTAGGGTCGCTTGGCCAGAATGACAAACCCGAGGAGGCCATGAGTAGCACCAGTAAAGTCCTCATCAAGGGAGGGGAAAGCGTAACACACGCGACATTCATTTTGGCTTTTTGTACACACACCACAGACACAAGGAAATCCGTAGGAGGCAGCTTCAGAAGACGTGCGGTTCCTTCATCACAGACATCCTGGAGGAACAGAACAGACAATCTTCATTAGCAATTTATGGAGACAAAAATATAAGTCAAATGATAAGAGACACCAACAAAAGAAGTGTACAAGAAGTAAAGGCTACACACAAGACTCCTTGTCTAAGGAAAAAAAATCCCTAACAGACAGAGCTTATATTCAGCAAAACATCAGTCTTCTTCAAGGCATAAAAACGCAATGGTAATGTTTTCCAGGACTGTAAACACAGCGTGCAATTGGCTTTAATTTCCTTCAGTGGCATTGTCAGAAATTAAGGTCAAGTCACTTCTGCCAGTGAATTCTCATGTGTTACACAGCTTGCTCCCTGTCGCTGTGTTAGGAGCTGAAGTTCACAGAACCGAGCAGGAATCTGCTGCTTTTTTGAGCGCTTTGGACCGACTGATACCACTATGTGAGCTCATTTAAAAAAAAATGGGGATTCTATGCTAAAAAAAGAGAGAGGCAACTCCCAGTTATAGGACCACAGAAATATAGATTTGATAAGGGCAGATCTGTATAAAATAACTGAGTTGTGTGTATCCAGGAGAGGGTTTTTATTTTTCAGGGTGTGCAAGATGGGGGAGAGCTATACACATATATATATATATATATATATATATATATATATATATATATATATATATATATATATATATATATATATATATATATATATATATATATATATATATATATATATATATAGTAACCTGGAATATAGACCTACCTGGCTCTCCTCCATCTTGCACTCCCCTAAAATCCCTCTCCCACATCTCCTCCCAATCAGATATTCCAATCTCCTCTGGCTACACCATCAGATACAAGGGGAGAGGGACCCGGACCATATACATACATACATACATACGTAACATTACAGAAACATCAGTGAAATAGTTAGATAAAAAGCTACTGGGGGGGGGCATCACTTTACCTTAAATAATTCATTTTTGATAACTTTGATATTCCTGCAGCTTTTACATTTGAATTTGATGTTCAGGGACTGGCATAGCTGCTTCTATCGACCACTTGTCAGGTACCAATCGGGTGGGAGAGGATCTGTCCCAATTATTTTTCAGACTTCTATACTTATCTAAAGTGAAGCAGATAAAGACTCCAAACAGGACAGTCTTCTGGGCAAACTTGCTTCAGTTCCCTGGAAACTTAATACGGTTAGAGGGGATAAGTAGCTCTGCTATTCCCTGAACACTATGCAAGTTTTAGAAACTATATATTTTTCTCATCATCTACCTAATTAGCAATAAAACCAATAGGAGATCAATAAACAAATGAGTCCCTTTTGTATGCACACTGGCGGAGGCTGCACGTTACAGCCATCTGCACTGCTGTATTATATGATGCACAAATGGATTCTGAAGGCCAAACACCCACCATGTACTAAATTAAAAGGTGCAATTACACAAACCCACACATGCCACCAAAACATCTCACACATAGGAAACTGACTGGAAAATAGACACACAGGATACACCCCACAGATACCACGGCTATAAAAAGCTGGGCATGTGACGTCACGTAATGTGAGCAGGGTGTTTGTAGGGTACTATAGGCGCATAACTACAAACATATCAGGGCACCGGTTAAAGGACCAGTGTGCTCATATATTTAAAATATTCCCTTTTGAACTACACACAGAGATATAGATGTTCCAAAACACAAGCTCAAAATTATTATTAAATTACGCTACAATAGAATCTACCATTCTGTTTTCTGCTGATCAACTTATATGCTTGGAGGGGTCTCAATGCAGAGGAAGCTTGTATCTTTACATCTAAAGCTACCAGTGTTTTTCAATGGGATTGTGAGTGGAGTTCGGTCGGGTCCATGACCTCATGGACCGTAACACTTCCACTTGGTATGCAACTTCCCCAATGGGCCACAGCATAAAAGCTCCTGGTATTCCTAGGTGGTCCCCTATCCGAATACTGGCCCAATGCAGCATGGCTCCAGGGTGGTGTGACCTTTGGGTTCCCCGACTGGAATCAAACCCAGGTCGTAGCGGTAAAAGCTCCGAATCCTAACCATTGGCCCACCAGAAAACCCTACTGGAGAGCTCATCGCTTTACAAAACTATCAAGTTTAGTTATTCAAGATACAATTACAGAAAAAAGAAGAAGAATTGACCACAATGGTTCTTTAACCCATTCACTGGCAGAGGAGCCAGGATCAGACAAGACCATGTGGAATAGAATCGGAAATGGAGAGACTCCGTGCCAGTTAGAGAGCTCACCTATCCATGTCACTAAGGACACGGTACACTTGCTGTCACGGAATAAGCCATGAAACAAAGCCAAGTACAGACCTGCATATACAGATTGCCTTAAATTAGCTCATAACCATTTACAAACAGGAAGTCTGTGGTTGCATCATTCCACGCTGCGTTCACTGATGCAATTATATACAGTTAATTATATACATAGATAAAACAGTGTGGGGACGATAACCCTTTATTGTCAGAGGAGTAAATATTGTAAAGTGATGGCGGGTATTAAACTGCTGCTGTGATGGGGTTCAAGCATAATGAGCCATTTAAAAAGATAAAATAATGTTTTTCTAATGCAATATTTAATCATTTGAAGAGATTATATATATATATATATATATATATATATATATATATATATATATATATATATATATATATATATATATATATATATATATATATATATACATATACATATACACACACACACACACACAGTGGGCACTCAATGCCCCCAATCTGGTCGATTTCGGTAATAGACACGCCTGGGTGAGCAAAAAAACCTTGATACTCGTCATGCCTGTTAAAACCAATCAACATTACTCCTTATGGGAGTTTGGTACTCCATGCCATCTGGAACCAATTAACGACAAGTACCAAGGGTTCTGTGTATGTATACACACAAGTCTGATTGTTACCTATACTTTAAATAGACTTGACCCCAAACCTATAAAATTCTCCTATGACTTTGGGTGTAAGACTTGGGACCTCATTGCTCATTGCCTTGCTGTGCTCTATTGGAGACAGGGTTTACCGTCACTAGGCAAAATACTCCAAACAATCCAAAAATAAAAATAATGGAACTATACTTAGAAGCCGTTGGGTTGAGAATGATTGGAATCCAGTTCAGTAAAACTAAATCTTCACTCACGTAAACACGAAGCTAATATTGGCCAGCCCCATATTGGAAGATAAGACTCAGGAGGAGGTATGAGACAGTTTGGCTGGCTCCTAACTTATGAGGTAATGCGAAGATCTCCATAAAAATAACGTTAACATTAAGCGGCCGCGCCTCTTGTCGTTTGTTGAGACCTGCATTTTTTGGAAATATTTTTTTTATGCCTCAAGGACACACTTGATGAAGTTCAAGCAGCATCTTTTTGAAAGGAGGAAACTGGAACAAGAGGATGCGATTTGGAGTAGTTGATGTTGGAAGGCGCAGAGGTAATTTGCGGAAGAGGTAAAGTATGGAGCATGTATTTAGATGCCAACCATATGAAGTTTTTCCAGTCTACTTTAATCTTTTAAAAAGGAACACCTTTTTTTTAATGAAAACAAGTGACAAGAAGCCACCAAAACACATGTGCACCTTGCTTCACAGTCCACGGCTGCACATCCCTCTTTACAACGGTTTTCACCAATCAGGAACAGTACATCGGTACTATCAGTATGGAGGACACAATGGTGCAGAAGTTGTTTCTAAACACATTTTAATAAGGAAAGATCACCAAAGTTTTGTTCTATTATCAATATTTAAGTCAATTCTTTATCAAAATGTAATTTTTTTTTTTATTATTAAAATTGAATCTATTATTCAAGATTATTGATTGAGTGAAGGTTTGCGACTAATGCAAGTTATTTTTATGAAAAATCCCATATTCTGTGAAGAGAGACATCCAGGTTTCTGTCTACAATAAGGGGATAGATGAGATACCTCCCCCCATGCTAGCTGTGCTTGTAACGAGTGCTGTCAACTTGAAATAAACAGGTGCATTTCGGATGCCTGTAGTATGAGATCAGACCCCCGTAGAAATTATTTTGTTCTATTCCTGAAACCAGCAAAGAGGCGCGAGAGAGAGGGAGAACAAAAAAGAGAAAGAGAAGAAAAAGGTGAGAAGAAAAAAAAAAAAAGCGAGAGAAAAAGAGAGAGAAAAAAAAGGAGAGAAAAAGAGAGGAAAAAAAAGGCGAGAGAAAAAGAGAGAAAAAAAGAAAAAAAAAGCGAGAGAAAAAGAAAAAAAAAAGGCAAGATAACGAGAAAAGAGAGAGAACGAGAAAGAAAAAAGAAAAAAACAAGAGGAAAACACGAGAGAGAATAAAAGGGAACGAGAAAACAGAGAGAACGAGAAAAGAAAGATAGAGAGCACGAGATAAGAAAGAAAGAAAGAAAGAGAGAGCACATGAAAGAGAAAAAGAGAGCAAAAAATAAAATAAAATAAAAAGAGTGAGGAAGTGCAAGCGTCTCACAAAAGGTTTGAGGGAATAAAATGCAAAATAACCATCAAACAACTAAGAACGAACTACTGTTATTACACACAAACACACACACACACGATAGGGAATCCACTGCAGTATCTTTGCCAATAATGATAAGCAGCACCAGAACATACTGATTGATATGCCAGGTGTGCTGTGGTCCATCGGGTCACGAAGAGTAGGACGCGACAGAACATCACACACACACATATATAGATACACAGTGGTCCTTTCATGGGGGGCTCCGTGTTTGGATTGCTTTACAGCCCCACTGCATGTGAATGATCTCCGGCCTCCATCCGCCACATAATGTGCACACAGCAAAACTTGTAAGAAGCAAGTCAGGCATTTGGTGAGCTGTGATTTCCTCGGAGACCAGAAGGATTCAGCCAGCAAAAAAAGAATTGGGAAGGAGTCTTCATCCAGCACAATACACAGTGTAGCGCGCAAGCCCAGCCTCACCCGCGCACCGCCATCCTGCCCAGCGCTCATCTACTGCAGACACAGACTGATTCCCTGGGAGGCTGACACTCTCCTGAATGTACACAGGAGCACAGATATTGAAGTTTACTTTACATGGCTAGATTAGGAGCAGTTTCCTTGCTGGGTAAATATCAGAGCAGGGACCTAGCAGAGATAAGGGGGCAGCGGCGGCTTTCCAAGGACGCCTAGAGAAGTCAGATAAGCTAGATGGAAACTAGAGGAGTGAAATCAGGGTTATTGTTATAGGGTAATTAAAATGTCCTCTTTGCTGAAAGAGGGTATTCAATAATGGGGGGGGGGGGGGTTGCGTGTGTGTATATGTATATATGTGCATATATATATATATATATATATATATATATATATATATATATTCATTCATATTTGCTCTACCTCCCGTTAGTTACAGGTTTAACTAAAGACATACAAAATAAAAAGAAGAAAGCAAGGGGTAGTTTTTCCAGGAGCAGGGCTTGCAGGTATTCATAAAGCTTCCTGCTTTTAAGTATAGTTGTACCTTGGCACTCGTCTACCTCAAAACTCGTCCAATTTGGTATTCAACACATTTTGACATGGTTTCCTTGGTACTTGTCACGCTTGCTAAGACCTATAGGAGTCAATTTGCATTCCTTATGGGAGCTTTGGTACTCATTTTCCCCACTCATCATGCCTTCTGGTTCCCAATTAACGACAAGTACCAAGGGTCCCTGTAGGTGAAGAGGGGCGGAGAAAGGAGTAGGTGTCAAGTACAAAACGCTTATATAGTGTAACAAATCCCCTCTCTCCCTGCACTCTTCCCACCCTTCAAGGATAAGCACACATCCTCAAGGTGCACATGCCAAAGATGGACTCTTCTATCCCTTTCATCTAATGATCCTTGCCCATGGCCAATATTGTTTGTATATTTAATTCCAACGAATACGCGATTTGTTTCCCCTGACATAAAATGATCCAGCTCTGACACAACACAAAATGCTATTTGCCGACGGTGCCTAACTCCTAAAATCACATCACCCCCACACCATACTCGGTACTCTGCCTTTTTGCTTCTTTTCCAATCATTTCTTTAATTCCGTATCCCTACGCTGGTAAGCTATCAAATGAAGCTTTGAGCCTAATCTCGCTCACTATTAGATATCTGCCAGACTTGCATACTGATGAGGGGCATGCAGCGATTTAACCATTGATTTATCCAATAGTAGAGGAAACATTCCAGGAGCAGGGACACGGGTTCTAAAAACAGCTCATCTCCAAAATATGTAATAGTACATTTGTGTGCACATTTCAATGCCTAAAAATAAGGTAATTAGCTCATTTCTCACTCAGAATCTCAAGAAATAGTGTATGCAATGCATTCTGGGAAACTACCAAGAACCAAAAGACCAATCTGATCCACCCATTCCATCTACCTAAAAAGGTTTGCTTAAATATTCCTCAGGATGGCCTTATGCTTACATTCCTTATAAAAGGTTTTTAACTTTATCAGCTGCACTGGAGGACTGTTGTGTTCTACCACCCTGTCTGTAAAGAAGTACCTATTCACATTACCCCTGCACCTTCCAATTTCAGATCAGGACCTCTTGTTCTAGCTCATCTTTTTTCTGGAAGATATTTCCCTCCTGAACTTTATTAAACCCTGGGATATATTAATCTCTCTCATATCCCCCTCTCCCTTCTCTTCTCTATACATATTAATGTCATGGATTCTATTTATAAGTTGCATCTTTTAGACCCTGCACCATTTTAGTAGCCTTCATTGAATTGTCTCTAATGTATTAATATCCTTTTGGAGATCCGGTCCTAGAACTGGACCCAATATCTAGCGGGTCAGACTAGGGGTCTATAGAGGGACATTTGTGTGCGTTTGTTTAGTCGTTCAGTCATGTCCACCTCTCTGACCCTATGGACCACAGCACAACAGACCCTTCTTGTGTTTGGTTGTCTTATCCATATGGCACAGATACTGGAGTGGGATGCCAGTTTCTTCTCCAGTGGGCCACGATTTGTTCGATTACTCTGCTATGACCTATCTGCCCATTTGGGTGACCCTACATGGTATAGCTCACAGCTTCATTGAGGTACATAAGCCCTTTCACCACAACAAAAATCCAGAAAGTGGTCATTAGTACCGCTAACCTTTATCTACTGTCAACCCCGGTTCCCTGGTGCTTTAACCTCTGCAACCTGGGTTTGAATCCAGTCAGAAAACCAAGAGGTCACACCACCCTGAAGCCGAGCAGGTTTGGACCTGGTCAGTACTTGAATGAGAGACCACCTAGGAATACCAGGAGCTGTATGCTGTAGAGAAGGAAATGGCAACCCACTCCAGTATCTCTGCCATGAATACCAAGTGGATAAGCATGGTGTGTTGCAGTCCATGAGGTCACAGAGTCGGACACGACTGAGTGACGCAAACACAAACAATCCCTTTTCCAACACAACCCAACATCATACTGGCTTTTTCTGCTCCTTTTTTCCATTCTTTGCCCACATTTAAATAAAAATATTTAATAAGAACTAATTTTTCTCTTCTGTAGCCATCATCAGATGACTAATAAGCATATATCCTAATTTGACATATTTTGTGCATAATTTTGCATCTAAAATCGCCAATCTCACATACATGTCTATTGATCTGGTTTCATAAAATCATTACCCAAGCATAGAGAAGCATGGATGGACTGGCTGTACTAGAGAGCATGACGGATATAATCATCCAACGCAGCTACGACATTTAGAGCGTAATCTATTGCTGGGATCAGCCAATCACGCTCTGTTTGGAGGAGATACTGAAGTCATCAAGCATGCCGCCTCCATCAATATGCACAACATGTAACAGGCTGCAGTCATTACACTGCACAAAACGCAGGAGAGCGAGGCTGGCGGAGACGCTGCTCGTCACGAAAGCTCCGGGCACAGTCCGTCCTGATACTCCAGAAAACAAACATCTGCAGGTTCTAAAATTGGGCCTTATTAAAATGTGCATTTTTAATAATAATTAATAATTCTAACATTCATTATTTATTTTTACTGCCAAAAATTTAGTAGTTTACTATAAAAATACCCCAAAAATTGGACTACTGTACAGTCTTAAAAGAAAAGTGAATTGATTAAATACAGACTATTAATACTGTTACTATCTAAGGATTTACAGTATAAAGGAAATATTATTTTACTGTCAAAAACAATCAATTAGTTTCCACTTGGGCTGACTGTCTCCACCCTGATAAGGTCATCCAGAAGGAAGTGGTTTGGCTGAGAGACAATCTGATCGGATAAAAAGGTCAAACAATCACTCATAGAGCAAGTTCAGCACTGCAAGTCTCCAATAATTTAAAGCATTGTGTAGATAAAAAAAAAAAAAAACTTCCAACGGCTGCTGGGCAATGCCCCCTCTTCCCGGGTTGACCTTATAAAAAGGGTGGATGCACCAGCGGGGTTCCATGGTTGTCCAGTGGTTAGGATTTGGTGCTTTCACCACTGTGACCTGGGTTCGATTCCAGTCAGGGAACCAACAGGTCACACCACCCTGAAGTCGAGCAGGGTTGGGCCTGGTCAGTCCCCAGGATGGGAGACCACCTAGGAATACCAGGAACTGTATAATGTGGCCCACTGGAGAAGGAACTGACAACCCACTCCAGTATCCATGAAAACCAAGTGTATCAGCATGATCATGGACATAAAGATATGCCTGGTATGGTCCATGAGGTGATGAAGAGTCGGATATGACTGAAAGACGTTGCTGTGGCATTACAGGGACCATTTAGCAAAGGATCCCTCTTGCTCTCCACCCTTAGACAGCTGCGGTAATGTCCCCAAGAAAATCCCTAACTGAACTATTTGTATATAGAAGACAAAATAAGGCAATCAAATGAGAGTACCAATTGGAGCTCATTTCCAAAATGCAATTTGTGCTATTTTATATCGCACCAGCTTAGTTAAAGGACGCTGAACAGATGCTATTTTGCAGAAACTGTCTGGCGGGAGTAAGAATTTCCAAGCAAAGGAATTTGAGGGGAAAAAAAAATAAAAAGGATTACAGAGATTTTCCTACCACAAACACAACAAAATGGAAATCTACATCCACCAGTATATAAACTCTAGAAACATGCAGATTCACTCGGTAAAAGAACAGCACCATAGACTGTCCAATAAGCAGGTTTACACCCTCAGTGTAAGTCTGTATAACCTCTGTAGAGTAGACCAAAGAATAATCCATTAGGATACCATGCAAATAGGACAAACCAGCCTCAAAATGCCAGGCAAGTGTATGTATGTAAGCATATGTATATGCCAAACTGGCTCCTAATTTAAACATAATTTGTCAACCTGTGATTATATATAAATTATATTTAGTCATATTAAAGCACCTACTTGTGCAGGGCATCCGTCTGAGCAGAAGCACTGACCAAATGAGATCTTCCCCGTTCCATTCACCTTTTATACCTCCAGACCTAGAGCCTTACACACCACCTTCTCTGAGCTCATCTACTAGGCCTTCTCACCTACCATGGTCACATCCACCCACATGTGTTACTTTATAATGCAGGTTTCTGCACTATCACCTTCATTTTTCACAGCTGCTACACCCCCAGACGTATCAGTTATTACTCTTTTCAATTACATACAAGCCCCTTTTTAATTTGCTTTTCATTTTATTAACCCTTTACTGTGTAAGCTTGCAAACTCTCAGTCATGCAATGCACTTTATATAAAAAGGTGTCAGAGGCCGAGTCATCAACTCCTTTTGTATCAGTTTGTCAAATGACTTAATCGTTATAACCATGTTGTACTGTACCCCACCCAGCTCTATGGAATGTGTCGGTGCTATAGAATTGAGAAATGTAACTTGTTTTTAGGCATCCAAATGTGAACACACATTTATATTTCATACATACACTAATTTATATATAAAAAATGTGTATGTGACGTTCTTACGTTTTTGCCATGTCCGACTCTGCGTGACCCTATGGACCACAGCATGCCAGGCATATCTTGTGCCTGGTTGTGTTCATCCATAAGGTTTTCTTGGCAAAGATACTGGAGAGGGTCGGGTCGCCAATTCAAACGATACTAGGTTGCTCCAGTGGACCGCAATTTGTCTGACATCTCTGCTCTTCTTGGGTGACCATACATGGCATAGCTTGCAGTATCATTGAGAGTCACTAAATGCTATATGTACACACAGGTTAGAAATCCTATACCCCCTGCACATAATACACAGCACAGCCACATTCTCCTGCACCCATCTGCTCATTATCTGGTCACTAAGAGAAATTAACTGCTATACTAACTCATTTAGACCTAGCCATGTTTGATTAGCGCAAGTGGTAATTGAAAAGCAATAATGCTGCGCACCCAAACCTGCCTGGAATAAGCAGGAAAGTACAAAACACCACATTACTGGGATACAAACAAGCGTTTTCCTAGAAAAGTGTGATTACCATAAAAAAAAAAAAAAAAAAAGGAACAACATTCTCGTCTAATCAGCTTTCCAGAAGAGACTGTTCTGGGGGTGGAATTTCACGCTGAAATTGTTATTTTTGCATTGAAATACAAAATTACAATTAATCCAACTGACGATTTGCGTAATCAGTTTGCAAAATGTGCATGACCCGCCATGTTGGTTGGACTTCCAGATACACTGGGCTTATCTGATCTGCAGAATTAAAATAATCCATCTTTATTATCATGTTTTTGGCTAAGGAATGTCATGCAACTCTTTTCCTATAAAAGCTTTGATCAGGAAATGATGTAGGCAGCACCTTCACCCTTGATGCAGCCCCAAAAAGGTCATCCAAATATTTCCGTACATTTAAAAAAAAGAGCATTTTTTACATTTCAAAAAGTTGTTTTCCCCCCCCAGAAAAAAACAGAACAATTTAAATAGGCCATATGTGCTCTGCACAATTAGATAAAGGGGGAAAAAACTGGTGGAAAAAGTGTTTTACATTTTTTAATTTGATGCTGAATTCATGGAGTTATGATCAATCATAGTCAGGCCATTTCAGTGTGTTGCCTCTGCTTGAATAAGTAATGAGCTGTGTACCGCGCGGGGTGTAATGAATATTAATTAGAATCAGTTTTTTTTTTTTATCAGGCCATGGGCTTGGATTGGTAACTACTTGATTATATACTAGGAGCTGGTGCAGCCAATGTAGGTAAGATTACAGTCTATGGCGGTGAAGGTCTTAGGTTCAAATCCCTACAAATACTGGTCTTTTTCATTACGGTTTAAAAAAATAATCAGGAATAATTTATTTATGTTATATTATAAAGCATATAAATATGAGGGAAGGGTCTTGATTTCTTTTTTTTTTTTTAGACATTTCCACAAAGGAGTTGCAGAACAAAATGTTCACAAGGCTGCCAATCTATTGGCACAGGAAATAGGGCCAGAGAGTCTTATGAATCTCTGGACTGGAACAACCTAATATATAACTCCCATTCTTTGGAATGTAAAACTAGATCAGATAACACAGATGGAGGCAACTATCGCTGCCTCTCACATTGTAATACAGTTTTTCTACACTAAAGACTACTACTTTTTTCCCCACCACACACAAGAAGAAGTTTGTGTACAGTTTAAAACATGATCTTTTAAATGCAGAATAGAAAATAATGGACTACAGAAGCCATTTCATTTTTCCACTACAGAAAAATACAGTATTTATAAAAAAAAAAAGATTGTGACTTTTATAAAATATAAAAAATGATAAAATCTTGACATTATATACTCACACAATAATGCAAACGAGTGGGGTTAATTGTAACTTGGTCACATAACTGCTCATATCACCTCTATGAAGGAGTCTGCTATTCAAAGCTCTCTTTAATAAGATGAGGTTTAAGTGAAAAGACCTAGGGCCTTATTATTAGATAGGGAAAAAAAGATGTAATAAATAAGATTACATCTGTTGCTCGGCGGTCCCTCTCCGCATTCCCACCACCAGAATCTAATATTAAGCTCTGTAACCTTGAGAAAGTTACAGAGAATAAGCTTTTATAAAAGACGCTATACAGGGTGGATCTGTAGGATGAGTACAAGGGAGTGCTCTGGATATATTGATGCAGCCTACCCGGTTACCCATTCTGGATCACTACAATGTCACAGTGACGGAGCTTGTGTACTTCAATGAAGCTGTGAGCTATACCATGTAGGATCACCCAAAACGGGTAGGTCATAGCAGAGGTCAGATAAATCACGGTTCACTGGAGATTGAACTGACAACCCACTCCAGACCCAAGATATGCCTATGAGGTCCATAGGATTACAGAGAGTCAGACATGAATGAACAACAATATTGTAGATGTATTGTTGCAGCTTTGTTGCCCACAGTGACAGTTTTGTCAGTGAAGTTACTTTGTACATTTTTAAGTCGTTTCACAATGTATACAAAAACACAATGGTTGGTACTCAAATTTGCCCCAACTTGTACCTGCATTCGCGCCCTTGAGGAGTTCCAGTCTGGGCATGGTCAATGGACACTGCCAACAAATATAAAACAAAAATATGACTGTGGTTCAACAAAAACTGCCCGTTTGTGTAGCTTGTAACAAAAACGCACCACATGAACAGTTGTGTAAAATATGAACAGGAAAACATTTTTTGAAAGAAACATCTGAATTTGTGAATAATATGCGTTTATGGAAGGGTGTGCTTATTTGTATTAGCGGAGAGTGGGGTCAGGGAGCTAGATTTGTGAAAAATGTATCTTACTGAATTTGATACCAACCCCAACCCTGCACATGCTCAGAAGCAGTCCACTTGAAATAATGAATGCAAACCCTGCACATGAGATATATGGGGCCATTTAAATGGGATTAGAAGGATGGAGGAACAAAATGACTTTATAATGAAAGAAGTTACATAAAAAGGGACATTTTCCCAACCGGCCCCCTAACCCAATTGATGCAAAACAGCACTAGTACGGAGACAGTGCCCTTATAGGGAGAAAGAAGCTGCACACCCAGCATTAAAATACCACGTTGTAAGCATTGTGTTAGCATTTATGAGGGGTGTGAAACGCCTCTTGGAAAGGTCCCATAAATTCCCAAATCCACCCCTGCAGGAAGGAATCAGGGAGCGCTGTATGAAAGGCTGGTTACAGGCAGCTTGGAAGGGTCTAGAGGTATAAATTAAAAGAAAATAAACGTAAAGGGATATGGAAGGTTTCTGAATGTTACTAGGTATACAATACGCCGGTGGATCTATTTACTTTTATGAACTTTATTTTATTAAAAAGTGCTTATAAGCTCTGATTTTAAACAAATAGTCCCTGCATGGGTCTGCCCATGCCTCCATAAATGCAGAAAAATACTCTGTATGGTTGTATGTGCAGTGTAATGTCCTAGCCTATCTGTGATCACATCTCAGCAGCATGTTGCACAGAGATGGTCACTGATTGGTTAGTATGAGACACTGCACAGCAAGTACTAGAGTCTGTGTCTGCATACCTTGCTGTGGACAGACCTATGCAGGGACTGTTTATTTGATTTTAGGCAGTAAAACAGAGCTTGTAAGAACTTCTTATTGGAATAAAGTACATTAAAGTAGATACACAGGGATGTTATATACCTTATATTAAAATTCATAAAACTTCTATATTCCTTTATCTTCTATAGGTACATCAAGCCACCTAAACTAAATGATATGGCACTACTGCATGGATATGACGGGTCAAATGTCCTGGCTAAAAAACTTACAATTTAGACACATTATTTATATTTGCCAAAGGCAGTAATTAGTCATACATGTAATATTAATTGCTTGTTTACCAACAGTGTTTACTGAAGTATTTAATGTTTGACTGTAAGAGAGAATCCACAGTGACACATCAAAGGCTGCCGTTATAGCAAAAAAAAAAACAAAAAAAAAACACACACACAATTTATATATACGGCATAAAAACTGGGCGGATTGCAAGGGAGAGGAAAAAAAAGAAAAAAAGGGAGAAAAAGAAAAGAAAAAAAAAAAAGGGAGAAAAAGAAAAGAAAAGAAAGAAAAAGAAAAAAAAAAGGGAGAAAAGGAAAAAAAAAAAAGGAGAAAAAGAAAAAAAAAAGGGGAGAGAGAAAGAGTGAGGGGATGGAATGAACATAGACAGGGGGCATAAACAGAGCGGGCAATTTACTAGTAACATTATAATAATTAAAAAAGTGTCTGTATTTTCTAACTGGACATGCTCTTCTTCATCATCATTACCCCCTAATTAGGCATGCTCTTTTTCTTCAACACCCCCACTGTGAGCGTTAATTAAGCCCTACATAAAGAGACTCATCAAAGGCCCTTCTGCTAGTGAATGATTTAAAAGTCTCAGCTATATTTAAAGAAAGAAAAAAAAAAATCATGGTCACAGACTCCTTTTAAGGAAACCATAAAGGAAGTTGAGTAACGACATGAAAAGACCTACACATCAGGTGGATAAGATTTCCAGAGTATACAGACACACCCTCTCTAAAATAAGAGCGCACTTATACTGCTTGTAACCAGATCTCTCAAAGAGACTATGTACAAGTTGCGTGTATCCTAAAGCAATTGCTAGAGAGCTCTGATCAGCTGCATTAAGAAGGTCCATTTGAAAACACTAGAGTTTCATAGGCTTTAAGAAACCTCTGTATACTTGCAAAAATACAAAAAAGGGGATCCACTTTGTTTTCATGGCAGAGATACAGAAGTGAGTTGCCAGTTCCTTCTTCAGGGGGTATTCCAAGGTGTTCTCCCATCCAAGTACTAACCAGTCCCAACCCTGCATGGCTTCAGGGTGGTGTGACCTCTTCGTTCCCTGGCTGGAATCAAACCCAGGTTGCAGCAGTGAAGGCACTGAACCCTAACCACTGGACCACCATCAACTTGTAAATTCAGCTCTTAATATGGCAGTCAATGTATTTTATATTCCGACATAAACATCCAAATACAGACTACACAGGCTCAATTCCCAAACCCCCACCCTCAAGACTCAAATTACCCAGAATTCAAAATCTATTTGTCACTATTACTACTCCCTATACAGACAGATCCTTAATCCTATCTCAGAGTCATGGGTTGAAACTACAGTGGGTAAATGTGCGCCAGTGAATACCACGGCTGTGAGACATCAGGCTATTTTCAAGTCTTGTGACTGATCCTTGAAGTTAATATTCGAGTGAGACATCTTCTTATGAAGACAATTGATCTAATTTCCAATTATCATCCTGTGTTAAATGACACTGTCATTTATGCTTTAGTGGTTGAGAAGGACATATGACAGAGAGGGTGCAATTACCTAAAGGCCTGGTTTTGTTGTTCAGTCAAGTCCGACTCTCTGTGACCTCATAAACCATAACACACCAGGTATATCTTTATGTCCATGGTCACTTGATATTCATGGCAGAGATACTGGAATAGGTTGCCAGTTCTTCTCCAGTGGGCCACAGCATATAGATCCTGGTATTCCTAGTTGGTCTCCCATCCATGTACCCGTCACCATGGTGTGACCTCTTGGATCCCTGACGTGAATCTAACCCAGGTCACAGCGGGGAAAGCACTGAATCCTAACCATTGGCCTTGTAGAGATATCTAAATAATGTGCAACTCCAATGTATGTCCAAACTTGCACCTTATTTAGATATTAGTTGGCTTAGAGGGCTGGAAGGTACAGGAGATATGGTAGAAAGGATTTAATAGATTTCAGGAGGGAAGGGTCTTCCAGAAAAATAGGAAAGTAAGAAAAAGAGGTCTTGATTTGATGTTGAAATATTTAGGGGGCAGTGTGAGAAATTCCCCATCCTTTCTGTACAGTAGTAGAACAGCCTTCCAGTGGAAGAGATAGAGAGTCAAATAGTTGAAGAATTGAAGAATTAGGCCAAGAGATCTAGTTAGATAGCACGGGCAGCTTAGATGGGTCTTTTTGGTTCTTAGCTTTTGCCAAGTCAGTAATTAACACCTTATTTAGATATTAGGGAGAAAAACCTTTGAATATGGAACTAAGCGATGCACACCTTTTTTCCCACATTATATTTATAATATTACTCTAGAGGGTAATTAATACTACTGAATTATCAGATTCATGATCAGCAGCACTTCATAATGTGCAAAGTATCTTTACACAGTTTAAAAATCAAAAATACAGACTAAGTTTTAACTATTGTATTCAAATTTGCCTCAATGGCAGTAGACATTTTGCTGCCAACAGGATTAGAGACCTCGGAGGAAGCTTGGGTTCAGATAAGATCTCCATTCTGTTCTTTCACAGAAATGCCACTGGACAACAGAACCAAACTGATTAAGACCCGTTGTCGTCCGTTTCAGTTGTGTGCGCCCCCCAAAAAAAAAAAAAGACACCGGTCACGTTTAGGCCCCAGGAAGTAGTTAAATCAACTTTACTCCCTGGGGTCTGAATATGTCCATTGGTTGTCTTTCAAACATGGCTTACATTGAAGAAACCAGTAACAGCCCTGGGGATGGTCATCAAATATAGATGTGCTACCTTGTTGTGGTGAAGGGGCTTGTGTACCTCAATGAGCTGTGAGCTATACCATGTAGGGTCACCCAAGATGGGCAGGTCATAGCAGAGCGGTCTACAAATTGCGGACCGCTGAAGAAGGAACTGGCAAGATGTTTCTCCGGTTTCTTACATACTTCCCAAACTAAAGAGACTGGGAAATACCAAATTTAAAGATGCTTTTGAAATTTTAGATGCCTTTTAGGACAAAAATTGCAAATGTGATGACCTTAAGTGGCTTGATTGAGCTTTCTACCCAAAATAGAATCCTTTATAATGTTGATCTGTAAATACGTAGTTGCCATATAAATAAATACAAATTGCTTTGTGTCTGCAGTCTGGGTGAATTCCCGTCCCAATCTTAGTGTCTGGAGAGGTGTTAATAAATAGAGAAGGTGTTTGGCAATTATTCCAACACAGTCTTCACATAACAACCACCTGCTGCAGGGTAATAATTATCTGTACCAGCCCGTTAATAAACGATCACCATAAGCCAGGACGCCAGACGGGGCTGTGCATTATTACAATTGCTCCCATGTAGGGTTAGTTGGGAGACGCCTGCCCTTCACACTCCGATAGTTATCCCTGGAGGTTATAAGAACAAAGCGGTTCAGTCCCACAGATCCACCAAAGGCTTTGTGACCTTGAACAAAAGGCATCAACTTCCACGAGTTAGAGTCACAAGACAGAAGCGACACTTACTGAGCACCTTAAGATTACTTCTGAAAAAGCAAAAAGTATGCAAAAAGTGCACAAGTAACTGAAATATTATAGTGATCCTGAAAAAGGCCACAAAATACTTTGGCACAAAGTACAAGGCCAAAACGTTTCCTAAAAGCTATTAAAGGCCGTTTGCTTTTTAGAAACTTTTAGCTTTATACGTTTAGAGAAAAACAAAACAAACAAAAAAAGCTTCTTGAAACATTAAACACTTTTTGTTCTTCATGGTACTTTGAGTAATTAATACTTGATAATGTGCAAAAATTTTTTTAAGAAAAACAAACAACTTTTTATGCAATTGTTTTAAGTGCATAGATCGAAGTTTAAGCTTACTCAGGAAGCTGTGCCCTTCACCAATGAGCTTTCAGTTCTGTTAAAAACACTGGCAATTTTAAATGCCACATTTCCATGGTGCAGATATAGACTCCATGCAGTGTCAGAATCTCTTTCCCTTCAGGACGATTATCAGGATAAGCAACACTGGTATATTCTTTGTAGTATATATAAAAAAGGTAAAAAAATAATACAGGACCAAAGGGGCCATTTATACATAGTTTGTGCGGAGATTATATATATATATATATATATATATATATATATATATATATATATATATATCACATACACACTACAAAGTTAGGGGCCAGCAATTAAATTTTAGGAGCCGTGACTTCCTGTTATAGGGCATGCCCAAGTTTCCCTTTGTTCAAGAAATATTTTCTAGTCTTTAGATCATCCATTGTTCTTCCCATTGCAAAATGATGCCTTTAAATGACATTTAATAGGGACAATCCCTCCTCGGACTGGCTGACAACTATCAAGGGATATTTGAAAGTTTGACCTGGGGAGGGGGTTCTGTTCTTTTGTTTGCTGTCAGAAAAGCTTGTAAAACCCCATCCCCCTGCTATTCTCTTATCTTTATTAGTTCCCTGATAAGCAATGAACAAAAAAAAGAGCCTTGATTGACAAGAACTAGCAACTGCTGAGAGGCCTAAGGAATTCATCTTGAAGCCCATTACCAAGAAAAAAGAAGAATTCAGCTACACTTTTAAGGAAGTCAAACACATTACTTATCACAGAAATCTGTCGGTGGGCTAGGGAGAGTAATAAAGAAATTAAAATAAAAAAAATAAAATAATCACTAAACAGATAAAAAAAAAAAAAGGATGTCTAGTATAATTATATATATTTAAATATCTAAACAGTTGCTTTTTAATCATGAGCGTGCCGCCGTTCACTGGCTTCGGCATCAAATAATGAGAAAGAAAATGCTATTTACACAGAGCTTTTAAGAGGAGGGAAACTTAATTTTTGCTAGATCTAATCCTCCGCTGTGGATATAATGCATACTGACATTTAAATTCTCTACAAAATATGTTGTGAATTGAGATTACAAAATCAAACAGATCAATTTACATATCAGGCAAAGATTTTAGCCCGAGGCGGAGGCCAGGCCTATTATTGAATGCACATTACAGACACTCGCTTTGAAATCACTGGAGAACTTTTTTTGCAGGCTATTAGCACACGCTTGCAAACCCAATCAAATAGTGTGTCCTTCATGCGGGTGTCTGCATAATATATTAACTAACCTACAACCAGAGACACGTGCAATGCAGAACGTAAACTAAAGCGCAATTATATATCGGCTATGGGAGGGAGGCACGGGATACAAACTTATATGGGAGTCAAAGGATATGTCAATGAAAAAGACATATATGGATATAAAGAGCAGTGAATACATGGGATAAACTCAGCTAGCACCCTCCTAAATATACACGGAAAGGAACTAATGTGCCTCTATAGCCCCCTAGTCAGATATAGAGAGGTACTGATGTCCCTCTATAGCCCCCTAGTCAGAAATAGAGAGGTACTGATGTCCCTCTATAGCCCCCTAGTCAGATATAGAGAGGTACTAATGTCCCTCTATAGCCCCCTAGTCAGATATAGAGAGGTACTAATGTCCCTCTATAGACCGCTAGTCAGATATAGAGAGGTACTAATGTCCCTCTATAGACCCTCTAGTCAGATATAGAGGGGTACTGATGTCCCTCTATAGCCCCCTAGTCAGATATAGAGAGGAACGAATGTCCCTCTATAGCCCCCTAGTCAGAAATAGAGGTACTAATGTCCCTCTATAAACCCCTAGTCAGAAATAGAGGTACTAATGTCCCTCTATAAACCCCTAGCCAGAAATAGAGGTACTAATGTCCCTCTATAGACCCCTAGTCAGAAATAGAGGTACTAATGTCCCTCTATAGACCCCTAGTCAGAAATAGAGGTACTAATGTCCCTCTATAAACCCCTAGCCAGAAATAGAGAGGTACTAATGTCCCTCTATAAACCCCTAGCCAGAAATAGAGAGGTACTAATGTCCCTCTATAGACCCCTAGCCAGAAATAGAGAGGTACTAATGTCCCTCTATAGACCCCTAGCCAGAAATAGAGGTACTAATGTCCCTCTATAGACCCCTAGCCAGAAATAGAGAGGTACTAATGTCCCTCTATAGACCCCTAGCCAGAAATAGAGAGGTACTAATGTCCCTCTATAGACCCCTAGCCAGAAATAGAGAGGTACTAATGTCCCTCTATAGACCCCTAGCCAGAAACAGAGAGGTACTAATGTCCCTCTATAGACCCCTAGACAGAAATAGAGGTACTAATGTCACTCTATAGACCCCTAGCCAGAAATAGAGGTACTAATGTCCCTCTATAGACCCCTAGCCAGAAATAGAGGTACTAATGTCCCTCTATAGACCCCTAGCCAGAAATAGAGAGGTACTAATGTCACTCTATAGACCGCTAGCCAGAAATAGAGAGGTACTTATGTCCCTCTATAGACCGCTAGCCAGAAATAGAGAGGTACTAATGTCCCTCTATAGACCGCTAGTCAGAAATAGAGGAGGTACTAATGTGCCTCTATAGTCCCCTAGTCAGAAATAGTGAAGTACTAATTTCACCATGCCCTCCTGGATCACTACTGTCATGGTGAAGGGCTTGTGTACCTCAATGAAGCCGTGAGTTATACCATGTGGGTACACCCAAGATGGGCAGGTCATAGCAGACAAGTCGCGGTCCACTGGAGAAAGAACTGGCAACTCACTCCAGTATCTTTGCCAAGAAAACCATATGGATAAGCACAACCAGAAACACAGAAAGATGTGCCTGGCGTGCTGCATCCATATAGCCACCAAGAGTTGGACATGACTGAAAGACTGATCAACAACAATGTCACTCTATAGACCCCTAGTAAAAATAGAGAGGTACTAATGTCCCAAGTCAGACCCCCTCTAGATACTGTGCCCAGATCTCCAAAAGGATATTAATAAAATTAGAGAGAATTCAAAAGGAAGACAATGAAAATTGTTAGTCTAAAAGACAGGACTTATACAGAGACTCTGTGACATTAATATGTAAAGATTAGAGGGAGATATGAGAAAGACCTGCAAATATATCAAAGTATTTACTAAAGTCCAGGGGGAGAAATAGATTCCAGAAAAAAAGAAAAGCAAGAAAAAGAGGTCATGATATAAAACTGGAAGATTTAAGTGTAAAAAGTACAACTTAACCGAAAAGTTTGTAGATAAGTGGAACAGTCTTCCAGTGGTAGTTGTAGAGTCATACGGAGAACTGATTAAATCTGAACTTTAGGTAGACATAACGGGAAGACTAGATGAGCCGTTTTGATTTTTATCCTCCATCAAAGCTTAAATAAATTAAGTGTGATCTCACAGCACATTGGAAAGAGACAAGAGGGTCTTCTGTGCACATGCTAACATTTTATTGAAGCGTTGGGATCCGTATTTTGCAGCACCTTACATATATAATTTGATGCACCCACAAGTCAGGACACAGCAGTATCTCTGCATCTTGCAGTAAGCTCCCCCGGGTTCCCTAAATAAGCAATTCTACAATCACAATGCACTTTTTGACATGCAAAATATAGTGGTTTAGTTCGATGTGAGGTTCTCTGGAGTAAATAAGTTTGCAACTGGACAAAATAACAGAAAATTGAATATTTTAGAGAAGAAAAAAAAAACAACAAACCCAACAATGACTCCTTACTGTGTAATGACCTATTAAAGCGGATTATACCGTCTGTTGAATCATTACTACACAAGGTAACTTATTAACTTGCTAGTCAAACTTTATCTTTATCCGCAGACAAGTGCTTTAGTGATAAGTAAAAGGTGCGAATTGCGTCAAAACTATTCTATATCCCCCACGTACACCCACAGACCATGGAATATCTTATTCTTATTATGAAAGGCATGATTGTTTAAACAACAACTCATTAAGCAGTAAAGTATGCAGTTATGCCATGATTATTCTGCAGATTTCCATGGCATTGTTATTCCGTAGCAAATCAGGGTGAAGAAAGGTTATGCCAAGCGCAATCATTTAATATAACACTCAGAGATAGGTCTCATATGTTCCACATAACAGGCAAAGCATCTGCTATCAGCCTAAATAGTAAGTGCCCCAGAGGCTGGGAGATGGACACCTCATACATCAAGAAGGGGCCACCACACCCCTCCGTGCAGCACCCAGGACATCAAAGTCTCACTCTTGGACACAATCTCATATACTGCAGGGGGCATAGGGGGTTTACATCACATTGCTGGGGGGCATGGGGGTTACATCACATTGCTGGGGGGTATAGAGGGATACATGACCTTTTTAGGGTGAATGGGGCTGTTTACACCATATTTCTGGGGGCATAGAGGGATTACATCAACTTTCTGGGAAGCATAGGGGGTTTACATCAACTTTCTGGGAAGCATAGGGGGTTTACATCAACTTTCTGGGAAGCATAGGGGGTTTACATCAACTTTCTGGGAAGCATAGGGGGTTTACATCAACTTTCTGGGAAGCATAGGGGGTTTACATCAACTTTCTGGGAAGCATAGGGGGTTTACATCAACTTTCTGGGAAGCATAGGGGGTTTACATCAACTTTCTGGGAAGCATAAGGGGTTTACATCAACTTTCTGGGAAGCATAGGGGGTTTACATCAACTTTCTGGGGTGCATGGGTAGGTTTACATCAACTTTCTGGGGTGCATGGGTAGGTTTACATCAACTTTCTGGGGTGCATGGGTAGGTTTACATCAACTTTCTGGGGTGCATGGGTAGGTTTACATCAACTTTCTGGGGTGCATGGGTAGGTAACATCAACTTTCTGGAAAGTATAGGAGTTTCCATCAACTTTCTGGGAAGTATAGGGGTTACCATCATCTTTCTGGGGTGCATAAAGGGGTTTTCATCAAGTTTGTGGGGGCATTAGGGTTATATCACCTTTATGGGGAGCATAGGAGGTTTGTGTCACCTCTCTGGGGGGCACATGGTACACTGAATACTATATATCCCAATTGCATCTGGAGAAAACAGGGATGCACAAAAATCTAAGTCAAAACAGAACTTTTATGGAGCAGAAAAACATCCATTTTGGTGTTTCCAGACCCAAAACCAGGCTTCTGTATTTCCCTCTCTAAACACCCAACAATACACACACACACAGTGTATATATTGTATAAACAAAATACATAAACTCAACAAGGAAGACAAAGTAAACACACAAACATCTGCACAAAGGTGCAAAAATCCTGAAAGCCTGGACTCTGTATGTCTAGCACCCAGCAGCATGGGAGGCACTGGCTCCTAAACATTTACTTTTAGCTCCTAAATGTGATATACATAAAGACAAATATAATAATTCAGGAAAGTAACCCCATATGGCTGTATTTGACTATTATTTAGGAGCCAGAAGTAAAACTTTTAGATGTCCAGACTCCCAGGATTTGTGTGTAATTATATATATATATATATATATATATATATATATATATATATATATATATATATATATATATATATATATATATATATATACACACACATACATACATATCTATAATTATTTAGGCTTCCAGGACATTTTCACTCATTGTGTTTATATATAGTACAAAATATGTTATGCTTGGGAGGCAGGTACATCCTCTAGGAGCAGAGCATTCTTAGAGCCACATTATACCTGGGAAAATATTGAGTATCCTGATATATATATATATATATATATATATATATGTGTGTGTGTGTGTGTGTACATGTACATTTTGCACACACATATGTTTATATAAGTACATAACACAGCTCATTTACTAAATACAGGCTCTTGAAGGTAACATATTTATATATTTATATACACACACACAGGCCCCCACACATTATAAATACATCTATAAATCCTTCTCCCGAGGCAGGTCCGGCAGTATATATATATATATATATATATATATATACACACAGGGACCTGCCTGTCTGTCTCTCCCCTATCCCAACCTCCCTTTCTCTCCCGTATCCCCTCAGCCTCTCTCCCCAGCCTCCCTGTCCCTCGGTCTCTCCGGTCCCAGGCCTCTCTGTCTCGGTTCCTCTCTCTCTCTTCCCCCAGGCCCAGCACTCACCGCTCGGTCCCGCACTCTGCTCAATCCCTAGATCCCTGCACTCCAGGCCGCCGCTCTCTCCCGTCACTCCCCCTCCTCTGTGTCCGCTCGCCCGGTCCTCCCCTCTCCGCTTGGTCCGCTCCTCCTCCGTCCAATACGAGCCCCGCCCCTCTTCCTGCCCTGCCCAATCAGCGACTCCCTGCGCTGTTTTCCAGTGGGCGTGGCCTAGATGGTGAGCTGTACCTGCTCCGCTGGGTCCTGCTGACCGTCTTCAGAGCTGGGCCAGAGTTCAGGCTGTGTGTTGTGATTCATTGGAATGTGTGTTTACCCTGCAATTAATAATAGCTCAAAGAGCAGGGCAATTACACCGGGAAACTGCCCCTGCCCCAGGATCAGGGCTAACACTGGGGCATTTGGGGTAACAAGTGGGGCTTCCTATAAAACCCTGACATTTATATGTTTTTTTATAATAATATTGGGGGTAACTACAACAATCTGCCACATTCCTCAAGGAAATACACCTAGAGAAGACCTAGACTTACATTTACTGCTAGTGCTATGCATTTACTACATTGTGGCTGTCACTCTGCTTTTTCCTGTTACTAAATGATGACTTCCAGTTGCATATCTTATTACTATTTTACCATCCTACTATAATATATTGCTAGCCTGCCTGCAGCTTGAGGGGGAGGTTCATCCTACTGGGTCTAGCTCAGGGTGCATAAGTTTGGTCCTGGTGGGCCGCATACAGGCCCGGATTTGAGGATATCCCTGTTGCACCCAGGTCTGTGTGCGGTCCACCAGGACCAAGCCTGGACAACCCTGAGCTAAACCCAGTAGGACAAACCACTCCCTCAAGCTACAGGCAGACTAGCAGTATATTATAGTAGGATGGAAAAATAGTAATAAAATATGCAACTGGAAGTCATCATTTAGTAACAAGACAAAGCTGAGTGACAGCCAAAATTTAGTAAATTCACAGCTGCTTTTCCAATATATGAAATTTTTTTAATAACTTCATATTGCAAATATTTCTATTGGTACTTTACTATCCTACAATAAACCGTGACTCTTTCATTGGACAGATCTAAAAAAAAAGCTTTATTGAAAGACGATAGAAGTGTCTGCTCAAACACTGCAAAAAGCATCCCCTGAAAAACAAAATTTCTGTGGACTACTGAAACTCAAATAGTTACTGCCAACTATCAAATTTGGTTAAGATCTTTTGAGTTCTGTTGAAAGACTGCCGCTTTACATAGTCGCTTACCAATAGATCGAAATAGAAGAGCAAGGCCCAGTAGGGTACCCTCCCCCTCAAGCTACAGACAGAGTCATGAATGAGGCGGATCACCTTGCTTGCTGTGAGTGACCTGTCGGCCTGGGGATTTCTAAGCAGGACTCACACTGACCCTTGAGTTTTTGTTTTCCTGTTTGTTAATACTTTGGAAAGAGAGTAAAGTTGCCAGAAAGATGAATGAGACAACCATGGTGGAAAGAGACAGCCAGGGAAAGTTGGGGAAAGGAGGGAAAGAGTAGAGAGACAGGAGGGGAGAGAGAGGGGCAACTGGGGAAGGGTGGGTAGAGACAGTCAGAGAAGGGAGAAGAGAGACCACCAGGCAAGGAAGATGAGAGTTAGAGACAAGGGACAGAGGAGAGAAACAGGCAGAGGGAAGAGAGAGAGACAAATAGGGCAAGGTATGGTATGGGAGAGAAATGGGAGGAAGGAGTTAGTTAAGTAAGAAAGAGACAGGAGGGACAAGTGAAAGAGACAGTCGGGAGGGGAAAGAGAGGCACAGCTGGGGAAGGGTGGGGAGAGATAGGGAAGGGAGAAGAGAGAGAGACAGCAAGGGAATGAAGATGATAGAAATAAGGGACAGAGGAGAGAGACAGCGAGAGGGCCAGCTAGGGCAAGGGAGAGGAGACAGAAGAGGGAGTAGAGATTCAAGTAACAGAGAGACAGACGGGAATAAGTCGTAAAAGAGACAATCAGGGTAAAAGAAGAGGTAGCTGGAGGATGAAAATGAAAGAGAAGGAATGGAAGAGAGAGATAGCCATGGCAAAGGAGAAAAGACAATGGACTGATAGACATCAAATGGCAGGAATAAGAGAGACAGCTGCAGGTGGAGGTAGAAATACTGACAAGAAGAGACAGTCATGGGAAGAAGACAAGAGACAGCCAGGAGAAAAAGACGAGAGACAGCCTGGGGAAGAAGACGAGAGACAGCCAGGAGAAGAAGACGAGAGACAGCCAGGGGAAGAAGACGAGAGACAGCCAGAGGAAGAAGATGGGAGACAGCCAGGAGAAGAAGACGAGAGACAGCCAGGGGAAGAAGACGAGAGACAGCCAGAGGAAGAAGAGGAGAGACAGCCAGGGGAAGAAGACAAAGAGACAGCCCCTCTCCCTCCCTTTTGCCTCTTCCCCCTCTCCCTCCCCTTTGTCTCTTCCCCCTCTCTCCCTCCCCTGTGTCTCTTTCCATTGGCAGTGCCGCAACCAACCGCTAGATGGCACTGACGATTTTCAGTGTCGATACCATAGAGTTAGGGTTAGGTAAACTGTTAGGGTTAGTTTAAGGGTTACGGTAACCTTCTGAGGTTACAACTTGTCTGAAATATCGGCTTCACAGCAAAATGTCTGCAGCGCCATCTAGCGCCCACTTGCCACCACTGCAGCTGGTGCTGGTGGCGAATTTAAATAGGATAGATCCAATTCATATGTAATGATTTATAATAGCAATAATCACACTTAATTTCATTTTCAAAGATTAGACTAATGGCCTTCATTTGAGCTGATTGTCTCCACCCTCAAGGTGAATAACAGTTTTTGGCTGAGACACAGGTCTAGAGGGTTTCAAGAACAATCTGATTAGATAAGATGTTAAACATTCTTAGACTGCATCCCCTAAATCTTATTAAAGGAACATGGACAGTTTCTGGATTTCACTAAGAATATAATATATCTGTGTATCTATTACCCTTTTTTGTACCTTATTTTATTAAGAAGTGCTTAAAAGATCTATTTTTTTTCTTAATTGACTTTCCCCTCTGCAGCTCATAAACACTGTGTACTTATAAGCACAGAGTGTGCACTGTCTCATAGTAACCAATCAGTGGCAAGATGCTACTTGAGAGAGATCACTTACAGGCTAATTTGAAACACTGCACTTCACAGTCTGTGTATTCATGGGATGCAGAGGGCAGGCCCAAACAGGTAAACATGGTATGATTTCAGACCCCAAAAAAAGACAGAGCTTTTTATTTTTGCCCGTTGAACAGAACCACCATTGTGCTGATATATCTTTGTGCCTGAAAATTTAGCACTGCCTACTAAACAACGCCACCTAATAGGGAGTGGAGACCACCAGTTGTAGAATGTCATTTTAATTACGTTTAGTAATGAATATTGCTTGTTTAAATCATTTAATTTGAATTTTATTAAATACCCCATTATGGGACATTTAAAGGCCACTGTAATGATGTTACGGTGGCCCTTTAAATGTCTCATAATGGAATATATGTCTATTTTCTATGTACTTGATTTGATCAGTAATGAGAGGGGGGTCTCCATGGATGTTGTTCTGCCATTGTCAGGGATAATAATAGCTTTTTAACAAGGGTATTTTCCACTAATATGGGAAGCTTGTCACCCGTCCAAATCCTGGAGCCGGAGCCACAGAAACCTCATGTTTTGCATGAAGTCTCGAGCAGCTTTGTGAGAGCGGCAGAACAAACAATGAATTAAGGGAGCATTTGATTAGTAGTTTTTTTTTGGACGGGGTACAATGAGGAAGGAAGTTCCAGGAGATATTAAGTATTGAAATCTCCGGCCGGGGATCAAAGCGACCGGTCCTGCTGTGGCTTCCTGTGTGTAAGGCTTACTAAAGTGTATCAGCAGTCTTCAAACGCACTCTCACGGAGCTCTCCCCTTTAGGGTCACTCTCCCTCTCACTCCATTTTTTGGAGTCAGTATTTTTCTTCCATCTTACCCCCACTTCCCCCATTACTCATTCTTGGATCAGTTTCCCTCTGTCAATCTTCCTCTTCTCTCTCTCTCCCCTGAATCTCCCTATTTTAGGGACAGTCTTACTTCTTTTTCCCTCTCTCCTGAGTCTCCCTCTTTTAGGGTCAGTGTCCATCTTATCTCCCGCACTCCCCCGAATCTCCCTCTTATGGTTAGTCTCCCTCTTCTCTCTCTCTCCCCCCTGAATCTCCTTCATTTATGGTCAGTCTCCCTCTTCTCTCTCTCTCCTGAAACTCTCTCTTTTCGGGCCAGTCTCTCTCTTCTCTCTCTCCCTTGAAACTCTCTCTTTTAGAGCCAGTCTCTCTCTTCTCCCTCCTTCCCTTGAATCTCCCTATTTTATGGTCAGTCTCCCTCTTCTCTCTCTCCCCTGAAACTCTCTCTTTTAGGGCCAGTCTCCCTCATCTCTCTCTCCCCTGAAACTCTCTCTTTTAGGGCCAGTCTCCCTCATCTCTCTCTCCCCTGAAACTCTCTCTTTTATGGTCAGTCTCCCTCTTCTCTCTCTCCCCTGAAACTCTCTCTTTTAGGGCCAGTCTCGCTCTTCTCTCTCTCCCTTGAAACTCTCTCTTTTAGGGCCAGTCTCTCTCTTCTCTCTCTCCCTTGAATTTCCCTCTTTTATGGTCAGTCTCCCTCTTCTAGCTCTCTCGCTCTCCCTTGAATCTCCCTCTTTTATGGTCAGTCTCCCTCTTCTCTCCCTTGAATCTCCCTCTTTTATGGACAGTCTCCCTCTTCTCTCTCTCCCCTGAATATTCATCTTTTAGGGTCAGACTCCCTCTTCTCTCCCTTGAATCTCCCTCTTTTATGGTCAGACTCCCTCTTCTCTCTCTCCCCTGAATCTCCCTCTTTTATGGTCAGTCTCCCTCTTCTCTCCCTTGAATCTCCCTCTTTTATGGTCAGTCTCCCTCTTCTCTCCCTTGAATCTCCCTCTTTTATGGTCAGTTTCCCTCTTCTCTCTCTCCCCTGAATATTCATCTTTTAGGGTCAGACTCCCTCTTCTCTCCCTTGAATCTCCCTCTTTTATGGTCAGTTTCCCTCTTCTCTCTCTCCCCTGAATCTCCCTCTTTTATGGTCAGTCTCCCACTTCTCTCCCCTGAATCTCCCTCTTTTATGGTCAGTCTCCCTCTTCTCTCCCTCTTCTCTCCCTCTTTTATGGTCAGTCTCCCTCTTCTCTCCCTTGAATCTCCCTCTTTTATGTTCAGTTTCCCTCTTCTCTCCCCCCTGAATATCCATCTTTTAGGGTCAGACTCCCTCTTCTCTCCCTTGAATCTCCCTCTTTTATGGTCAGTCTCCCTCTTCTCTCCCTCTTCTCTCCCTCTTTTATGGTCAGTCTCCCTCTTCTCTCCCTTGAATCTCCCTCTTTTATGTTCAGTTTCCCTCTTCTCTCCCTCCTGAATATCCATCTTTTAGGGCCAGTCTCCCCTTTCTCTCGCTCTCCCCTGAAACTCTCTCTTTTATGGTCAGTCTCTCTCTCTTATGTTCAGTTTCCCTCTTCTCTCTCTCCCCTGAATCTCACTCTTTTATGGTCAGTCTCCCTCTTCTATCTCTCTCTCTCTCCCTTGAATCTCCCTCTTTTATGGTCAGTCTCCCTCTTCTCTCTCTCTCCCTTGAATCTCCCTCTTTTATGTTCAGTTTCCCTCTTCTCTCCTTCCTGAATATCCATCTTTTAGGGTCAGTCTCTCTCTTCTCTCCCATGAATCTCCCACTTTTAGGGCCAGTCTCCCCCTTCTCTCGCTCTCCCCTGAAACTCTCTCTTTTAGGGCCAGTCTCTCTCTCTCTTATGGCCAGTCTCCCTCTTCTCTCTCTCTCCCTTGAATCTCCCTCTTTTATGGTCAGTCTCCCCCTTCTCTCTCTCTCTCCCTTGAATCTCCCTCTTTTTTGGTCAGTTTCCTTTTTCTCTCTCTCTCTCTCCTCCAGTCTCCCTTTTTCTTATGCAAAACTTTTTTTTAAACCCTTTAAGATTCCTGCCAGCCAGGCCCACTTTCCCTTCAGTTTGCAATTTACAAGGGAAAAGTAAGTGAGATCCAGATGTTTTGCACAGTATTGCAGCCTCTGGGTGCTCATCACATGTGTGCTTCACGAGACAGGAGACACACCCTACACCCAATAGAAGCCAAGGGGTTAAATAGATTTTCACTGCCACATTTCCCATCATGTATGTGCTATGGGTGAATTAACTAAGTTATAACAGGAGCTACAAAGGGATGCAATGATAACATTTCCCCATAGTAAATAGCCATTACAGCCTTCTGATAAGGAGGAGCCCTTGCAATGCTTAGTGAATCCCTCCCATGCTCTTACAAATCAGTTTCAATGCAGTTTTAAAAATAAATAAATAGATAGATAAATAGATAGATGAATAATCAGAGTATTACAGTATATAGTGTATAGAATATTTTTTTATTGGACAAAAATATTCAAAATTATTATGACAAGCTTTCAAGAAATGAACCTCTCTTAATCAAGTCTGAAGCTATACTAATCTGATCACTGGAAACTCACGGCTATCTCATTCTTCATATATATATTCTAGCTTCTGGCATGTGCATGGGACAAGGAGTGGGTGTCAAATTCCCAATGATACAGCAAACCCTATTTCCCACTACCTCCCCCACACCACTCTCCACTGTTTAGTAGATAAAAACATGCCCCCAGGTTCCACATTACCAGCAAGTGCTGAAGTCAGACAAGATGGAACTTTTTATACACATTCTGCACAAGAATAGGCTGCAGTGAAATCTGTCATTTCATTTTCCACTGATCAACTTTCTGAGGCGGGAGGAGACTTTTAAACCTAGAGAAAGCTATGTACACAATGAGAATATGGCAGCTAAAACTGAAAGTGCTTTCATTAGGACTAATGGAAAGCTAATGAACTTACAAGGACAAACCTTTCTGACACAGAACTGCAAGAAGGAGCCCAGTAAAGAAAATGGATCCACACGGCAAATAACAATTGCATATAAAAGTAAAAAAATATAAAGTTTATTGTTTCATTTGGAAAAAGTAGACTATAATAAATCGACCACACCCTAATTAACTCAATCCCCTCCAGAACACTCTGTAAAATCCTAGGTGCCATTTGTACAGTATCTGTACCTCTCATGTGACCGCGTGCCTGTGGAAAATATATACACCCTATTTTTAGCACCAGATATAAAAAGCTTCTCTCCATTTTCACGGCTATAATCTGGCTATTTATTACATGCGCTGGCTTTGAAATACAGGCCTGTGGGGCACGTGGAGATTACATGTCTCACGGACCCGCAGGCCAAGCCCCTAAACTGCGGGTGGTCCCTATAAGAACAGGTTTCACTTGGCATATAAGAAGAACTTGGGCACGGCAAATACCGTTTCCTCTAAAAGTGAATATTCTCTTTTTTCTAAAGTCCAAAAACTCCACAGTGCTAAATATTATTAAAGTGACATGGAAGGTTTCTGGATATCACTAGGAATTTGATTGCATTTCACAGTCTGTGTATTCATGAGCTGCCTGAGCTACAGAGTGCAGACACAAATAGGAAAAAGTGTATGATTTTAGGCAACCCCCCCCCCCCCCAAAAAAAAACAGACCTTATAAGCACTTCTTAATAAAATAAAGTACATACAAGTAAATATATATTATATTCCTAATGAAATCCATAAATCTTTCATATCCCTTCAAAGGAGCACTGTAATTCAAGAAATAAGACACTTGTTTGTGAAGTATATAACAAAACTTCAAAAGCTGTGCAAGCCATGAACATTTTTAAAGAAAAACAGACATGTTTGCGAATAGAGGAATCAATTTTGTCTTTGTTACATCACTTTCAGTTGGATCAAGATGGTGTGCTTTTTTATCTGTCAGTAATGGGGGGGGGGGGGTGGCGGAAACAGGGAGAAGTCAGAAAGTTTTGTGAGATAATTGGATGTGATTGAATAGATTTCTACATTTGGCAAATATGAGTAAAGGATTTATAAAAATGATCCTAATATGTACCAGGTATGATAAGTTCATAAACTACCTTAGATCTAGGATGGGGAAAAGTGAAAACTACTGTCAATAATTATGTCAAGATTTTCACAGAGCATATTTAATTAGGAAAAGGTAATAAAACTAGTTTTTATTTTTTTCAAAATGCTGAGATATATTCAGGACCTTTGAAGGGATCTATGATACATTGCTGGAAGTTGTGTGCGTCAGAGGGGTTGGAGAGCTGTGTTTGCATTGAATGATGCAACATCCTGCTTCTGGGCCAATGAGGGGGGGGGGGGGGTGGTCTAGTGTCAATCTCAATCTTATCCTATTATCAAAAAGGCTCTGGACCTCTCCCTGTAACCACCTCCCCTACCCGACCCTCCACTCATAACTACAAACAATCCAGCTCTCAGGATGTGGTAATAAATGCAAGATGGATTCCCTTTACTTATACAGAGTCTTTAACAAATTATATTTTCCCTAGAAATTACTTTATGTCCATGATGTACACAGCTGATAATATTATTAGCCTGGAACATACGTGACAAACTTTTCTTTTTGCTCATAAATATCCACATTTTGGTTTTGACAGGCAGCAGTGAAAAAGAAACCAACATGGCTGACTTGACAAGGGTTTGTACGGTGTCAAGTACTTGAGAGACTGCGTACACAACAAGCTTGTCATCACTCAGAGTGCCGCACTGATGTATAGGAAGCTTGCGGGTATTGGCTTTTAAGCCTGGTTTGTGCCCCCTGTTTTCAATCAAGGCCTAAAGAAAAGGCCTAAGCGAGGCCTAAAACGACTGGTTGGTTAAAAAAAAAAAAACGCTAGGTCGTGATCTTTCATCACCCTGCATAAAAGATGCAGAAATTGTGTGTGAGAGAGACAGAAAGGATTTCTTTCTCGACAGGGGCTGGATTCTGAGTCCCCTTTGACCCCCTTCCCTATGAGCACAGCGATTAGCAGGTTTGAAAAGATTTTGGTTCCCATGGAAACGCCACAAAAGCATTTTCATGGTGCAGGAATTTGAGGCAATGTTGGCTGTAGCATCACAAATGTGTTTACAGGAAAACTGCACCTAACGGGGGTGGGGGGTTGGGAGGTGGTGGGGGGAATCTTCTCGCGGCATTCTCGCCCCTAAGCGTTTAATATCAAGGATATCTCTTAATGCCTCCTGCCCTGGAATATTGGACGACTCGCCCCTAAATGTGTATTATTAAGGATACCTCTCACGGCCCCCTGCCCTGGAATATTGGGCGACTCGCCCCTAAACGTGTATTATTAAGGATAACTCTGACGGCCTCCTGCCCTGGAATATTAGGCGATTCGCCCCTTAACGTGTATTATTAAGGATAACTCTCAAGGCCTCCTGCCCTGGAATATTGGGCGACTCGCCCCTAAACGTGTATTATTAAGGATAACTCTCACGGCCTCCTGCCCTGGAATATTGGGCGACTCACCCCTAAACGTGTATTATTAAGGATAACTCTCACGGCCAACTGCCCTGGAATATTGGGCGACTCACCTCTAAGCGTGTTTTATTAAGGATAACTCTGACGGCCTCCTGCCCTGGAATATTAGGCGATTCGCCCCTTAACGTGTATTATTAAGGATAACTCTCAAGGCCTCCTGCCCTGGAATATTGGGCGACTCGCCCCTAAACGTGTATTATTAAGGATAACTCTCACGGCCCCCTGCCCTGGAATATTGGGCGACTCGCCCCTAAACGTGTATTATTAAGGATAACTCTCACGGCCCCCTGCCCTGGAATATTGGGCGACTCACCCCTAAACGTGTATTATTAAGGATAACTCTCACGGCCAACTGCCCTGGAATATTGGGCGACTCACCTCTAAGCGTGTTTTATTAAGGATAACTCTCACGGCCTCCTGCTCTGGAATATTGGGCGACTCGCCCCTAAACGTGTATTATTAAGGATACCTCGGACGGCCTCCTGCACTGGAATATTGGGCGACTCGCCCCTAAACGTTTATTATTAAGGATAACTCTGACGTCCTCCTGCCCTGGAATATTGGGCGACTCGCCCCTAAACGTGTATTATTAAGGATAATTCTGACGGCCTCCTGACCTGGAATATTGGGCGACTCGCCCCTAAACGTTTATTATTAGGGATACCTTTCACGGCCTCCTGCCCTGGAATATTGGGCGACTCGCCCCTAAACGTGTATTATTAAGAATAACTCTGACGGCCTCCTGCCCTGGAATATTGGGCGATTCGCCTCCAATCGTTTAATATTACGCATACCTCTCACGGCCTCCTGCCCTGGAATATTGGGCGACTCGCCCCTAAACGTTTATTATTAAGGATAACTCTGACGTCCTCCTGCCCTGGAATATTGGGCGACTCGCCCCTAAACGTGTATTATTAAGGATAATTCTGACGGCCTCCTGACCTGGAATATTGGGCGACTCGCCCCTAAACGTTTATTATTAGGGATACCTTTCACGGCCTCCTGCCCTGGAATATTGGGCGACTCGCCCCTAAACGTGTATTATTAAGAATAACTCTGACGGCCTCCTGCCCTGGAATATTGGGCGATTCGCCTCCAATCGTTTAATATTACGCATACCTCTCACGGCCTCCTGCCCTGGAATATTGGGCGACTCGCTCCTAAATGTTTATTATTAAGCATACCTCTCACAGCCTCCTGCCCTGGAATATTGGGAGATTCGCCCCTAAATGTTTAATATTAATGATAACTCTGACGGCCTCCTGCCCTGGAATATTGGGCGACTCGCCCCTAAACGTGTATTATTAAGGATACCTCTCACGGCCCCCTGCCCTGGAATATTGGGCGACACGCCCATAAACGTTTATTATTAAGGATAACTCTGACGGCCTCCAGCCCTGGAATATTGGGCGATTCGCCTCCAACCGTTTAATATTGCGCATACCTCTCACAGCCCCCTGCCCTGGAATATTGGGTGACTCGCTCTTAAACGTTTATTTTTAAGGATACCTCCCACAGCCTCCTGCCCTGGAATATTAGGTGACTCACCCCAAACATTTAATATTAATCTGATATATTTTTAGAAAGATATTTGAAAGAAAATACTACTTCACTAAAAGAGTAGTACAGACATTGAATCACCGCCTAGCCTAGCAGAGTAACCAAATTAGATGTATTTTCTCTACAAAAAAGACATCTAAGAGGGGATATGATTACCTTATATAAATATACCCAGGGTCAATATAAAGCTTTGTCAAGTTAACTTTTTGTGCCAAGAGGATTTCAGTTGACAAGGGGACACCCCTTAAGGTTGGAAGTTAAAAGATTCCTCTGTAAAGAACTTTATAAAGGGATTGGATATCCTGGATAACTAGAGAAGGAGTACTGATCCAGGGAGGAATCTTATTGCCAGCAACTGGGGTCAGGAGAGAATTTATTTTTTTACCCTTATGAGACAATGTTTCAAATGTTTTTCTTTTCTGTTTGCCCTCCTCTGGATCAATTAACATTTAAACTTGATGTAATAAAATACTTTTTTTCAACCTCAATTATTATGCAATTATGTATTATGTAACTATGTAGGTAATACAAAGATTAAAGAGGTTTCTTAAAATTCTTTTAGCTTCCTTTTTTTAGGGAATACGGACTGAGAAATGAATCTATACACTCAGCAAATATTTTTCTTAATCTCAATACAGTAGACTCTCAGTTAACCGGGACCCACAGGGATTGGTAGATGCCAATTAAATTTAGTTTCTGGTTGCTTGAGAGTTACTATTAAAAGAGGCCTAACTATTACTGTACTATATCCATACTATACCATAATTGAATTGATATCAATATTGAAATATAGTACAGTAAAGCCTCGCATTCGCGGATCCGACATTCACGGTTTTCTTTTCCCTTCTGTAATCACGTGAAATTTGGCCAGGGAGCCCCGCGCTGAAGTGCAGAGGGGGACGCAAAACCCAACCCTCTTGTCTCAAAAGGACGCTTGGGCCCTACCAGACAACCGAATGCAGCGTTTTTTTACTGCCAAAAATTCGAACAAATATTATCCATAAGGGCTTGTCCTCTGCAGCAAACCAAAGCGCAGACTCTGTACTACTTGATCTGCGGTGTCTCATACTAACCAATCAGTTACCATCTCTCAGCAAAATGCTGCAACATGCTTCTGAGACATGGTCTCTGATAGGCTAGGACACTACAGCACGCATCCAGCCCTACAGAGTCTGTGTTTGCATATGCTGCAGAGAGCAGACCAGGAACTATTTGCTTTATTTTATGCAGTAAAAACAGTGCTTATAAGCACTTAATAAAATAAAGTACATAAAAGTAAATAGATACACAGGTATATTATATACTTGGTAAAATCAGGAACCTTCCATATCATTTTAAAATGTTGTAATTCCTATCACATGCCAGATTGACAGTCTTGGAAGCTTAAACCTTTGTCTGGAGTGGATTCTCTATGATATCATTATATACTAGCCTGTTTTTTTTTTTTAGTAAATAACAGTTTACACAAAGGATTGTACGGCAATGCAAAACTAACAATTTTGATAGCTAAAATTGTCCAATTTTGAGGTTTTCACTGGTGAATACATATAAAGTGGCACTATGCTGAAATATGGAAAAAAATCTCTCTAAAGTAAATTTCCTATAAATGGCCACCCGCAGCTTTGTTGTTTCTTGATCTTTGAGCAGCTCACTCAGTATTTTCTAAGTACACTCTTTTTGGTGACAAACCAAGTAACATCAGTGGATGACCAAGTTGAACCAAGTCAAATCAAGTGACAAGCGACACTCTTGGGACCCTAATTGTGTCCCCTTTAAAGCAGTGTGTTGTGTGTTCCCAAATAGTACAATGGAAGCTTATTATTTAATCACCCTTAGATTGTACGTTTGCGAGTTTTCAATTGTGTGTCCGTGTCTTGGAAACAAGCACTATGTGCATTTGATTATATGCTCAAAAACAGGGCCCTCCATTCTTTCTAAGGTGTTAAGTTTTTTTTTTGCCTTGTACAATACCTCTGTACAGCGCTACGGAATATGTTGGCGCGATATAAATAAAGACAATAATAATAATAATTGCCCACAGGAATTTAAAGGACCACTGGAGTTCCATAAAAAGGGCACTTGTTGGTGGAGTATGTCACAAACTAGGAGCATTAGCAGTTGTAAAAGCCATTGTCATAAAACTATTTTTAGAGAAAATCGGAAATTTCTGAGGAATCCATTATATCTTTGTTGCATAAGTTCAATTTTTTCTATCAGTGGAGGGAGGGGTGGGGGAGGAGGAAGAGGTGCAGATGATTTGTTAGCTAATTGGATCTAACTGGAAGTGATACCAGCACCTCCCCCTCACAGCCCCCAAAGCAGGCAATATACGCCAACCCCTGCTCTCCAGAAATATAAATGCTTCTCTCCACACAGAACCTTAACCAAAGTATTATGGATGCTGCCAGGGTTCAGCAGGGATTTTTTTATTTCAAATTAATGTCTAGCTTTATTACGTTTGCTTTGAATGCAGTCTCTTTCCTAGACGGACAGCGCTTTAGAGTGCTGTAGCCTCGTTTTCGTTTTGTTCGGCGTCCATTTTCTCTCTCGCTTACAACGTACAAAACGATTAGATGACAATATAAGTACATTTAAAGGACTACTTAAATGTTCTTATTAAGTGCTCCCTAAAGAATAATTGGGTCCAGTAGTTTGGAATTGTGCTTTTACAGCTTCAAACTGGGTTTGATTCCAGTCAGGGAACCAAGAGGTCACACCACCATGAAGCCATGCAGGGTTGGGCCTGGTCAATAATTGGATGGCGGGGCCACCTAGGAATACCAGGAGCTGTATGCTGTGGTCCACTGGAGAAGGATCTGGCAAACCACTCCAGTATCTCTGCCATGAATACCAAGTGGATCAGCATGACCATGGACATATACATGGTTTGGTACTGTCCACGAGGTCACGGAGAGTCGGAAATGACAAAAAAAAAAGAGAAGAATTGGCTTTGGCTTGATAAAAAAAAAACTTTAAACAATTACTATTTTTCAATGCTCCAGATCCAACCCCCCCCCCCCCCCCCCCCGAATGAAGTATTGTGTCTGGAGTGGGGCTACCAAGACATGAGGGCTATATAGATTAATATACCACAACTGCAGTATGATAGTGGGTGGTGACTAGACATGGCTAGTAGCTGAGGTAACATTGCACCCTGCTACTAAAGTGCATTTCAGGGAGGGGCTTTCAGTTTGGCACTTCCCCTTGCACTGGGCTACTTCAGCCAAAGTACTTAATTCAAGTGGTGGAGAGATCTGGAGCTTATACAGTCTGGGAGGGGGCTATTGAAGAATAGTAAGTAATTGTTTAAATGGACCAAAAAAGTTTAATAAAGTTTTTGTTTCTTATCAAGCCTTACCTAACTATCCTGTAGAGATTACAAAAGTGCTCCTTTAACATGAAAATAATCAATGGGTTACATAGTCCCAGCCAAAGCAGGCAACATGCGACAACAAGTGCAAGCACTGCTCTCCAGAAATATAAACACACCTCTCCCCAACAGAACCTTCACAAAAGTATCATGGATGCCTCCAGGGTCCAGCAGAGTCATCAGATTTTTTTCTAATTAATAATTAGCTTTATGACTGTATTACTAATATATATTAGTGAAAATCTAACAAACCTTTTATTTGTCGGGTTCTCCTCTGAGAATTGGTACTCATTAAACACTACACAGTATTGTTCAGGGATGTGCGCCGTGTGTTTCGCAGGAACATGGTCCTTTGAGGGAGGTCGCTGTTGCTTGGAAACAAGTTCCACACACTCCATTGTCATAGACATTTTGCACCAACCTCCCCCTGTGCCGGTCGTCATTTTTCGGAGAAAGAGGAAGAGAGGGTTCCCCTCTCTCTGAAATAACTGTCTGGGTCTTACAAGAAATTTAAAAAAGTGATTACGAGAATGACTTGGTTCAAACTCAAGGTCATGGGATTGACCTTGGGCTAAATACTGTGCTACATCCACAGGTTCATTCATATAATTAATTTTTTTAGGGGGAAAAAAATTCTTACTGGAACTTGCATTTATCTATCTATCTATCTATCTATCTATCTATCTATCTATCTATCTATCTATCTATCTATCTGTCTGTCTGTCTGTCTGTCTGTCTATCTGTCTATCTATCTATCGATTAAGAGGACTATTACCTGCCCAAGGTGCTGGGTCTGTCTCCACCTGCCTAATGTCACATGACTGACAATGTTTGCCTGCAAGCCACTGATATCACCTGGGAGCTGTTTAATTATTCAGTGCTGATGACTTATATCCCCCTATCCTGTGGGCATATGTGTCCATGATGTCATTGGTGATATAAATGTTTTTTTGCTCGTTGGTTTTCCAAACAATGATTAATTAACAAGATTAAACTAATGCCTAAGTCATAGCACCTGAATAATGGAACAGCTGGCAGATAACTTCAGTGGCTTCCAGACAAACAATGTGAGTAAAAACAATAGGGACAGACTCAGCACCTCAGACAGGTTAATATTCATTTTAAATAATTTTATTTAAAGATGGTTTTATTGCTGACTTTATAAACACATTTATTGAACTAATAAGTTAATCAATTTATATTTTAGAGTAGAGTTACAGACAATGAGGATATTTTTTGATATGTTACCTTTAAAATCCCCAATTTTCAAGCTCAATTATCTAACACATCCACTAAAAAGAGTCATGTCCCTTTGAGGTGAGAGCCAGTTTGGAAGTGGTTGCAGTTAAACAGTTGGTACAGGATGAGTGATTCAATGTTTTAAGTAGTAATTTGAATTCAAAACCTGCTGTATATAAATATTTCAGGAATAAGGAAGGAAATGACCACACATATAAATAGAAACCTGTATTTGTGTCTCGTACAATATCGGTTTTAGTAGGTAGAACAAGAGCCAAGTCTACAAATGATACTACAGACCACAAGATACGTTCATGTTGATGTCACTTTAATGAGTAATATGCCCATATATATAGGAGGCAATGCTTTCTTAAAGGACCACTGCAAGGCATAACAGATGTTTTGGGAACACCTGAAGTTTTAAAGGCTCTGTTTATAAGTCTAGGAATCCTTTTTTGGTTTGTTACGTCACTTTCTAAGAGCTGAATCATGAGGGTGTGTGTTTCGGCTATCAGCGAAGAGGGGGTGGGAACGGTCGGAACAGAAAGCCATTGTAAAATAACTGAATAAGACTGAAATAGACACAACTCCCATTCCCTCTCCCTGGCCCAGTCTCAGGCTCCTTGCATCATTCACTGCAACAATAGCTCTCTAGAAATGTAAACATCCCTTTTCCACCAATGTATCATGGAGCTTTCCAGACACCAACATATATTTTTTTCTAATTAAGAACTAACTGTATGCTTTTTTCATGCTTATTTATGCTCTGAGTTTTCAAACATCATTGTGTGATGGTTCTTTAATGGACTAAAGTAGTTTGGGAAAAGCTTCCCATGTTTGTGAGGTATGTAATAGAGTGATCACACTAGTAGCTGGACATAATATCAGATTTTGTGCTTCTTCTTAGTCAAACAAGAGGATGAAAGACTCAGTGTAATAATGAGACAGAGACCTCGGATTAGTTCCCTGATAGTGTAACCTATTTGGTGCTCTCTAGTGTAACAGGATTGATGTGGGATTAATGCAATCCCTGTCAGCAAGTCTGAAGTTACAGCTGGGACGGGAGCCGAAACCACCGCCATAATCTGGGATTACACTGCAGGTCTCACATGGCGTTTGTATGTTTGAGGCGCATTTAATTTTGAACAATTCATAAGATTTTGTTTTTGCATGAAAATGCATGATATGAAGTATGGAAAACTAGTGCAACAAATAAAACCATACATAAAATAGCAGATTACCCAAATAACCCATCTAGTCTGACCATTTTATCTACCCAAAAGCTTGGCCTTTTTTGGCTCCCAAATACATCTTATTGACTAACAAGTTTTAATTACAATTAAATGGCTCAACTAGACTCATTGATTAATTAATCAGCTGTTGGAATCCAAAGATAAGATTTAAGTTTTTTAACTATACATCTTCTATGATAAAGGTTTTAATTTAAACATAATAAATAGTGCAGGTCTAGACAAAAAAAAGTTAATTTTGAATCTCTTTTAAAAATAATTGCAGTTGCAACTGGTTGTTATTTATAATTTTCAATGGAAGTGATAGATAATTTAGCTTAAACGTTAGGTATATTAAGAATAAATAACCTGAAGAGATCCAACATCTCTGCTGAGGAGATTAATCTCAAATTAGGGCCTGATAAGTAGGATCAACATGTTAAATCAGACTATTCATGGATACCTATATTTATTTAAGTTTGTCTATATACTTTTTTTATACAAAATGGACATGAGAAAGTACAGCGAGGACCACAGGCCTGTAGGGTGGATCGATAATTATTCTTAGCCATCATGGCTTTAACATTACAGTCTTGTGCAGACATGTTTAGCTCAGTCATCCCTCAGATATCGCTTTGCTTCAGAGGAGGAATCTTTACCTGCAGGGGCTTGAAACCACAAAGCTTTCCATTAAGGATACCCAAGCCCCCTCCCCACCCGTGGTGGGATCTTGCCTGTAGCTTCCACATTCCAGTATAATAGGGAGGGGGCTGGCTTTCCCATTCACAGATTCCAGGCTATCATTCATCTTTATATGGATAATACCTGAATCTTAGCCCAGACTCACCTGTGTGCAGGCCCCTCCCCTTCAAACAAAAGATAGAGAGAGAATGTGACCAGATGTGTTGAGATAATGGCATGAAAGGCCAGGCTTCAGTATCATATAACCCCTATATATATATATCATATAACCCTGGTGTGCTGCGGATACCTGTATCAGTTTAAGCTTCTCCTTCAACCAACTCTCAGGGCAAATAAGTATACATAAATAATTACATGTCTTTTAAATAACTGTATAATTATCAATATGTTTTAAGAAAGCCAAGCAAAAAATTAACTTTACATTTTATATGGGATTATTCTTTACTGTGTGGTTCTACTTCCATTTCTGAGCTGAACCTGTCTGCTACTTTCTCTGAAGTGTGTAAACTTAGAGAGTTTGTATTAGTCCTGTCATATTCCCAATGTGCATACATACACCTCTAAAATATTCATTGACCTATTCTGCCTCTCTAGCACCTTCATAGACCTAGTCTACAAATCTAGCACCCTCATAGACCCATTCAACCTCTCTACCACCTCTGTTGACCCAGCTAACCTTTCTAGCACTTTCACAGACCCAGCTAACCTCTCTAGCACCTTCATATTCCCAGTTACCTTCTCTAGCACCTTCATTTACCCGGCTACCATCTCTAGCACCTTCATAGACCCAGCTAACCGCTCTAACACGTTCATAGATCCATCTAATCTCTCTAGCACTTTCATAGATCTATCTAACCTCTCTAGCACCTTCATAGACCCATTCTACCTCTCTACCACCTCTGTTGACCCATCTAACCTTTCTAGCACCTTCACAGACCCAGCTAACCTCTCTAGCACTTTCATAGATCCATCTAATCTCTTTAGCACTTTCATAGATCTATCTAACCTCTCTAGCTCCTTCATAGACCCAGCTATCCTCTCTAACACCTCGGTTGACCCAGCTAACCTTTCTAGCACCTTCACAGACCCAATTAACCTCTCTAGCACCTTCATATTCCCAGTTACCTTCTCTAGCACCTTCATTTACCCGGCTACCATCTCTAGCCCCTTCATAGACCCAGCTAACCTCTCTAACACCTTCACCTACCTGGCTAACCTCTCTAGCACCTTCACCTACCTGGCTAACCTCTCTAGCACCTTCATAGATCCAGATAACCAATTTAGCACCTCTATAGACCCAGCTACTCTCTAACACATCCCAAGATCTATCCTACATCTCTAGATCCAGTCTATCAGTCTAGCACCTTCATAAACCCAGCTGATCTCTCTAGCACCTTCATGGACCCAATCTGCCAATCTAGCACCTTCATGGACCCAATCTGCCAATCTAGCACCTTCATAGCCAATCACTACAGCACTTTCAGAAATCCAGGCCTACCTGTTGCACCTTCATAGCCCCCCCCAACCTCTCAAGTACCATCACAGACCCAGTCTGCCAATATACTACCAAAACATTGGGCAAATTGTCTGTTATTTTCTGTAATGTTTTATCTATTTTACATTCATATGAATGAGGATAAAAGCACAAGATCTTCCTGCCCATAAATTCCCTGTAACATCTCATAACAGATGAAAAATAATCTCATCTGTCTCACTTTAAAATATTTTCTTCTACACTATAGACCACTTTAAAGCTTTTTCTAATGTTTAAAACATGATATTTTAAATACATGACCCTTTAAAAACAACATGTATATAACAGAGCTGTGACCAAAAAGAGCAAGAAAATAAATAAATATTGCAGTCCCTAGATATATTTATTAGTTTTAACCCACACAATTTTAGTAACATCTTGACCCCTGGAGCATGTCCTGCCTGTTTATTTTTCCCTGAGGAACAAAATGTCCCTTTTAGCCTTAAAAAATGAATCTGTGGTGGATGAGGTTGCCATGACAGCACTGAGCTCAGCATGAAAGGCCATTTTAACTTCCTGGAAAAAATATATTAATTGCTTGGGATGAAGTACTAGATGCAAAAACATTTGTTTGATAACAAAACATTTAATTAACTTACACAAAGAGCAACCAATAAGTACATTGCAGGTGATTTTATTCAATCATTATTTGATGCAGGAAATCAAGATGGCGCCAAAGTCTTGTAAGCAATGTTATGGTAAGAGGCCTGGTGAATATGACAGCCCACACCCCAATATTATTAGTTTATACACACATTCCTTCCGAACCTCTGTTACAATGGTTCTTGTCCATTTTCTGATTCATATTGGTTCAACATACAATAGATACTTATATTTAACATACAATCAATGCACTCTTACACTCACTTTTACAAGTCGCCAACCAGTACCTCATTATTGTTACCAGGCACCATCAACATCCAAGAATGTTTCCAACGCTATCAAGCTACACACAGTGCTCTTGTTCTCTTTAACACTTTATTAACTCATATAAAACAACCTCAAATGTTAGCACTTTCATAGAACTAACAAATCACTGTAGCACCTTCACTTATACAACCTGCTAGTAGAAACTCTAAGATCCAAGCAGCCAGATCCAATCTTTTTAGTATCATTGTAAAGCTAGCCTCTCTGGCACCTTCACATATCCCACCACTTTAACACCTTCCCAGATCAACCCTATCATTCTAGCACCTCCACAGACCCAGCCACTCTAGCACCATTACATATCCAATGAACCACTGTATCACCTTTACAACCAACTAGTATACATTTCACCAACCCATGAAGCCATATCCAAGCACTCTAGTATCATTGTAAACCTTCCCACATAAGCACCATCACAGTACAACCACTATACTACATGTACAGATACAAATAATAACTAGCACCTTCAATGACTAGCAACTTCACAAACCCAATCAACAACTCCAGCACCTTCACAGATACAACTAGTCTAGTACTTTAACAAACCCATCCAGCCACGTTAGCAGTCATAGACCGAATCAACCATTGTGGGTTTTTTACAAATTCCACCAACCACTCTAGCACCTCCACAGATGAAACCGGTAAGATTTTCATGGGGACCATGCCAAGATGGCAAAGTAGCATCTCCAAATTGTAATTTTAAACCTCTATCATTTATAAAGTGACCTCGTTAATTTTATGTAAGGAGTAAACTTAAAAATAGTAATTTCCATGGTGTATAACACCAAAATACCATAATATATAAAAAAGGCTAAAAAGATATAGGAAATATGTATTAGTAGCTGAAATGATTACACTGCACTCACAAATGTATATATTACGTTATCATCATACCTATATTATGGATTACACATTTATATCCAGTAAAAGCTTGTTAATTGCCATTTATTATTATTATTATTATTATCGTTTATTTGTTATGCGCCAACATATTCCGTAGCGCTGTACAAGGGGAGAGAACAGGGAAAAATACAATTGACAACTGAAAAAATGGAGGGCCCTGTTTTGAGCTTAGAGTCTTTGTAGAAAGTGCTTTTTCCCAAAGCACCCTACAAGATTGGAAACTAGCTACTTACAATCTAAAGGGAATGGAGGAGGCAGAAGTCTTGGGAAGAAAAGTAAGGAATAGCAGGGTCAGGAAGGAGGTGTGAAAGTTTGCTTAGGTGGGAAGATGTAAGAACTTGGAAATGATTAGTTTGCCGAATGGTGGAGGGTGCATTTTAGATATAGACATTTATCTGAATGTTTATCCTCCTTTGTATTCATTCTTTCTATTTAGGAAGGGAGAGATATTCAGTAATTTTGACTTTGCAATTGAGAGGATGTTCCAATATATTCTGGTTTGTTTTTATATTGAAAATGAACACTGACTCCTTGAATCTTAACAGGTCCATTATCGGAATATGTTGGCGCGATATAAATAAAGATAATAATAATAATAATAATAATAATTATGCTCTAGCACTTTCACAGACCAGGCTTTCTCTCACACACAATTCCATCCTACCACTCTAACACATTCATAGACCTATCATACCTCTCAAGCACCTTCATAAGGCCCAATACATCTTTCTAGCACATTCAATCTCTCTAGCATCTTCATGGACCCAACTAAACTCTCTAGCACCTTCTTTAGCGCCTTCATGGGCCTAGTCTACAAATCTAGCACTTCCACTGACCCAGCCAACCTCTCAGCACCTTCACAAACTCAACTATCTTCTTTAGTTCCTTCATGGAACTAATCTATCAATCTAGCACCTTCATAGACTCAGTCAACTTCTGTAACACATTCATGGATACAGTCTACAAATCTAGCACCTTCACTGACCCAGCCAACCTCAGCACCTTCACAAACTCAACTAACCTCTTTAGCTCCTTCATGGACCTATTCTACCAACAAGGCATCTTCATAGACTTAGCCAACCTCTCTAACGACTTCATAGACCAAGTCTACCAACTGCGTACCTTCAATGACCCAAAATAAATACTTGATCCTTAAAAAGTGGACCTGTATATACGTTCTGAACATTCATGTATGTGATATGCTCCATACCAGTCCTTTGGCAGAAAACAATGTAAATGCCTCTTGTGACTTAATTCAACCAAGGAAACCATCTCTTTCGAAGACACACACAAGACATCCATGATGTATAGTTGGATTGGCTTAACAATCACAACATCTTACCAACCAAAAGGACTTTTGGGTGAGGACGGAATATATAAACAATGCAATGGAAAACATCTTCAAAGTCTATATTTAAAATGCACTTTTCTGAAAAACTACACTTTGGCAAAATATTTTTGCTTGGATATAAAATAACACAGCTTCTAAAGTATTACCCTTCATATACAATTATGCTGCTGGCGCATCTAGAACCCTGCAGTGAGGAATAACCGGGGAAAAAAATCAAAACCTAAAACACTTTGTTGATTTTCATGTTTAGTTTTGTTAAGACCATGTAGAAAAAAAATGAATGTGAAAATGGAACCCAAGAACCATTTTCACATTTAAACACCCTCAGTGTTGCCCTCAGAACCTTTTACTGGCCTTTTAGAAGGTGCAGCTGCTAATGTCAATTATAGATGTACCACCTTATCGTGTAATTGGAGCCGCAGGAGTTTGCAGTACCTTTTTACTGAGAAAAACACAAAGAATTCAATTTTCACCCAGACAAACACAACTCTGTGTAATTTGGAAGCAAATGGATAACAGATTTCTGTTTTGTTATGTTCTCGTTACTTTTGTAAGTTTTTTTTTTTTCTAGGCCTAATAATAATAACTAATGCTGAGGTTTCTGGGGTGAAGAACAAAGTGAAACAGCCCAGCTGTGAACTGTACAGAACCATAGTGCCAAAAACAAGATGGCGTCACAATGGTTCTCACAAACATCAAAACATGTTAACAGCAAAAATGCCCATTATTTTACTGAAATGAAACATGCAAATAGATATAATTAAATATAATTACAATTGGTTGTTTCTATATTCTAAGATTTTGAGTGGAAGTGTTAGATAATAATATTTTGTTGGCGGATTGTTATTTAACCAGCTGGGCATGCGCTGGTGGTTTACCACCCCCACTGTGAGAGTTAATTAATCAGGTGAGATAAAGTTATTAGAAGGGGGAGATCTTTTTCATTATCTAACACTTCTAACATCATCATTATAGTTAAATGGAGACTGACATTAAGTAAAATGAGGGGTTCAGTTTGAAGCTGAGGTGTTATACCAAGTAGAGATCCTTAAGAACCTGTTCAGTTCTCTAGATGAGTGTAGAGAAAAAGGAGAGCCTGAGGGATAAGTTCACTGGTTCACTTTTTGTTGTTGTTAAGTCAGTCAGTCGTATCCAACTCTTCGTGACCCTATAGATTGCAGCGGACCAGGCACAACTATCATTATGTCTCTGGTCGTGCTTACTCATAAGGTTATCCTGGCAAAGACGCTGGAGTGGGTTGCTAGTTCCTTCTCCTACAAATCTTAGTCAATGTGGGAAAAAGAGGGAATGCGGATGTCAGGACGGATATTCAACGTTAAGTAAAGGAACTCTGTCAACCAAAAATCAAGTGTTTTACATTATTATTAAAAAGTATGAAAAACTATCTATACATTATACTAGCGTTTTGTTCTAAAATAAAACATTACTGAGATATTAAGCATTGTTTGTGCTCTGTTATTATGCAAACGAGAAGCTCCCAAATACAAATTAGCTGTTTTGATTTGTTAATTAGTTATGCAGCTGCTTGTTTGTTTCTGAGGAAACTAACAGTGTCCCCCAGTGTTATCATGCAGTTACAGTAGATCCCCCTCTTTTACACTGATCAAACAACCTGAACTGCAAATTATCACATGAAGTTGTACATTAGCATAACATATCTATACAAATGATGATTATCTCTCAGGAAATACTTCATTTAAAGAAATTAGCTTATAAAATGGACATACTTTTTTAAAATTGATATAGCTTGGGTGACAAAGTCCCTTTTTTGAGGTTTGGTTGTAGGGTTTTCAGCATACAGAGTAAAGGCTACTTTTTGGAGGTCCCACTCTGTGAGTACTAATGTGTGGGATCAAAGTGCCACTAGAGACTGAACACGGCATCAGTACAGAGTAATCAGAGTGTACCTACAGGAACACAGATTACATTGTGTAATCAAGCAAGGACGTCTTTTCATTTCAAGGACTACAAAAGTTGCCGTTTATGATCTGAATCATCAATTCGAGGGTGGAAAATGTGTTTACATTTTTAAAATCGATCAAAAAATCACTTTGATATTGTGATTTTAGTTAAGCCCTTGAAGCCGGCCCACACGAACCTGTATATATAATATATCATATATATAGTTGTGGCTCTGTGGGGTTGTCTGGAACGGTTACCATGTTGGTCACGCTTTGAGAGCTGTCACGCGGAACTTAGGCTTCCGTTTGCGGCCCATATCGCCGCAACTGCGAGGCGAGCTGTCACGCGGGACTTAGCCGTCATGCGGGATGAAGGCGCTCACTCATGAGGCCCATGGGACTTTTCCGCAACTACGAGCCTCGCATAGCGAGGCGAGCATTTGAGGCACGCGGGCCTTAAGAGCCGTAAAACTTAGGACCGAAACCCATACATGCAATGTACCGCTCGCAAAAATCCAACTTTAAACGCCCGAACCACTGAACTGCAAAGACCAGAAAAACACATCAAATATGCCTCAAATTCACTTACACACACACAGCACAGAGGGAGAGCCAGGGAGCCTTGAGTGAGGCTGTCACGCGGAACTTATGCTGCCGTTTGCGGGCCATATCGCTGCAATTGCGAGCCTCGCAAGCGAGACGAGCCACCACGCGGGACTTAGCCGTCATGCGGGACGAAGGCGCTCACTCGTGAGGCCCGTGGGACTTTTCCGCAACTACGAGCCTCGCGTAGCGAGGCGAGCATTTGAGGCACGCGGGCCTTACGAGCCGTAAAACTTAGGACCGAAACCCATACATGCACTGTACGGCTCGCAAAAATCCAACTTTAAACGCCCGAACCACTGAACTGCAAAGACCAGAAAAACACATCAAATATGCCTCAAATTCACTTACACACACAGCACAGAGGGAGAGCCAGGGAGCCTTGAGTGAGATTGCAAGTTAATTTGAGGCATATTTGGTGTTTTTTCACCAACGAAGCAACCAGCGAGAAAAAAAAATGGCTGCCGGAAAAACGCAAACACAACGAAAACGAGGCAGAAGGACATAAAACTAGCCTGAAGGATGCAAAACTAGCCCCAAGGATGTAAAAAGTGCTCAGAGGGCTCATAGCCTTGCATTGTGTGGCAAACACCATTGCCAGGCTTACTATTTTACTCCCGTCATTTTTGACGGGCAATTTCCTAGTATATATAATATATATAATATAATAATAAGGCTGGAGTCTGTAACTGTTCTACATTGAATTTTGGCTTGTATAATCAAACTCTGGTGGTGCAGTGGTAAGAAATCTGTTTTAAAGATTTTGTTCATTGGTAACTCACAAGTTCGATTCCCCTGCCTTCCACTTGTTTTTATCAAAAAATGTACTTATTAATATATACATTAATTAATTAAAAAAAACAACAAGTGGAAGGCATTGATTTAGAACCAATGACAACTAGTACAATAATTTTATGAAACACATTGACCACACACCAACACACTCTAATTTTTATATAACATTTTTAAAGCAAACTAATTTAATTATTTGAGCTATATATTCGTTGAAAAATGATGTGCATTAGTTATATATATATTATATATATATATATATATATATATATATATATATATATATATATATATATATATATAGTGGGTAAAAGAGCGATAGAAGCCCTCCACTGTACAGTAGTACAGTAAATAAATAGTACATTTGTGTTCACATTTGAATGTCTTAAGCAAGTTAAAAAACCTGCTCCCAGCTCAGAATTCAGAGAAAAACAGTTATTACACTGCATTCTGGGAAGCTGAGCTGGGACATGCAAATGTGCCCACAAATGCCTCACTCTTCGATCCATAGCCATTTTCAAACATGGCTTCCTTAAAGCTTATGCCTGCTGTATTACACAGCTTTAATGCAAAGCCAAGGCTGGATTTTACACAAGCTGAGAATCCCATCCATGTACGGAAGACATTCAAATGTGAACACAGATGTATATATATATATTTAAAAGGATTTATGATATAAACTAAGAACATATTTCTGATTCTCTTGGTGGGAATCAAACCTAGATATAGCCCACCAAGGACAGAAATACAAGCTGTGTGCCACAGGGTAAGCTGCTATATATATGCTATAATATAATTAAGTAGTTACAATGACTCAGGCACTGCTTCATTCATAGCTTCTTTATCTGATTCAAATTAATATTCATTGTCCTGCGCGGTGCAGAGCTCATTACTCATTCAGGCACATTGACTTCAGTTGATCATAACTCCATGAATTCAGCATCAATTTTCAAAATGAAAACACTTTTTACACATGCTTCGTTGCCATCTATCAATGTAGGTGATTGTTGTAGTCATTTAAACACCAACATGGCAATCTGTTCAAGAGCCACCTCAAATTTCCAGTTATGGTAGAACTGTAAGGTATCAATAAATGTATAAACAATTGTAATTGAAAATATATTACAAAAATGTCATTTAGTAAAAATGTACTAAATTTTATCTGTCACTCAGCTGAAGAAATCCTCACACTACATAGGTCTTGTTTTCAGTGCCTGATTAGTTGCCTTTTGCATAAGGCTTCTGAGATATCAATAGAGTCTGGCTATTTATACATTGAGAAATAAGAAGCTATTAATTAAGGGAAACAAACATGAATCATTAGGTAATTAAGAACCGATAACCAGAACACACTAGTGGGAGGATCTCTTGAGCTGAGTGATAGCCAAAATGTAGTAAATTCATAGTTGTTTTTTATTATATATATATATATATATATATATATATATTTTTTTTTTTTTTTAATTGCTAGCCCAGCCCTGACACCAGAGAGTTAATCAGCGTTGTTTGAGGGAGGGCTGGGGGCTTCCATCTAACTGGTGCTGCGAATTAAACACTAACAGTTTGCATAAAACAGTCTCTCAGCTGCAGCTACTGGGCCTGAGCCGGGATGCTATATTTGGAAAGAGTCTGCAAACCTGCAGGGAGAACCTTTCACAGCTCATCAGGCTCACGGTCCTCATCTTTATGTATTAAATCCGTGGCTGGGAATAACAGAGCCGTCTGAGGGAGTAGTGCTTCCCCGGCACCACCGACCAGTGCAGGAGAACAGCTTCTGTCTATATGATCTTATGAAGAACTGAACTTGATAATACATAAACAAACTATAAACTAAATTAACTATAAACTTATAATTAAACTATAAACAAAATACATATTTATTTTGTTTATATTTTATTCATTTTGTTCTTTATTTTCCATTGTGTTATTACATTTTCCGTTTCTGAGCTGATTCTGTCAGCTATTATGTCAGCATTGTGTGTCCTTGTAAATTAACAAGATTTCCATTAGTTCTGTTGAAATGAACAGGCCTAGGAGCCAGATTTCCATTGTGCAGACAGAAGCATCCACAGCGTACCACTTCAGGAGTTGATCAGCAAAAAACAAAATGGCAGACCCAGCTGCAGCTTATAAAACGTAATAGATTACAGGTTGTATTATTCTTTTTTTCCATTCTGATAACATCTTGCCTCCAATCAGATGCAGCTCTTAAAATGTTTTTATCTCAAATATAGGATTACAGTGTCTCTTTAAATGTTTGCTTCAGTGATAGCTTTTCTGTGTCCCTTCTTTGACCCTTTGTTGCCTGTTATTTTGTGAGTTATATTTCTAGACTTTTTTCCCAATACAGGGTAATATTTTATTGACATTTCTTCATTCTGTTCCGAGTCCAAACTCGCGTCTTTCGCTTCCCAGAGTTTAAATTGATTTTCTTTTCTTTCCACAAATCTAAATTAATTTGAGATGAAAAGGCGCAGAGCGGCGCGGAGGGTCTGCAAGAGAGAATATAGAGAGAAGGAATGGAGGAAAAGCCAAATGTGATTCAGAGAGATCACAGACATGTGACCTGGACTGGGCATCTGAAAGGGGAGGTCGGGCGGTGGGCAGGAGAGCCCGGGGGGGGGGGGGGGGGGGGAAGGGCAGAGCAGAGGAAGAGAGGAAGAAAGGAGAGGTAGAATGAAAGGAGAAGAGGAAAGGTATGGAGGAGGAGAGGAAGAAAGTCAGGAGAGGCAGAGAGAAGGGAGGAGGAGAAGAAGAGAGGAGGGAGGAAGAGAGGAGAGGTAGAGAGAAAGGGAGGAGAGGAAGAGAGAAAGGAAGGAGAGGTAGAGAGAAAGGAAGGAGAGGAAGAGGGAAGTGAGGAGGAGAGGAAGTGAGGAGAGGTGGAGAGAAATGGAGAAGAGGTAGAGAGAAAGGAGGGAGAGGAAGAGAGGAGGGGGAGGAAAGGAAGGGAGGATAGGTAGAGAGAAATGAAGAAGAGGTAGAGAGAAAGGATGGAGAGGAAGAGAGGAGGAAATGAAGAGAGGAGAGGTAGAGAGAAAATGAGGAAGGTAGAGAGGGAGGAAAGGAAGAGAGGAGAGGTAGAGAGAAGGAATGGAGGAAAAGCCATATGTGATTCAGAGAGATCACAGACATGTGACCTGTACTGGGCATCTGAAAGGGGAGGTCGGGCGGTGGGCAGGAGAGCCCGGGGCGGGGGGGGGGGGGGGGGGGTGAAGGGCAGAGGAGAGGAAGAGAGGAAGAAAGAGAGGAGGAGAGGAAGAAAGGAGAGGTAGAGTGAAGGGAGAAGAGGAAAGGTGAGTAGGAGAGGAAGAAAGTCAAGAGAGAGAAGGGAGGAGGAGAGGAAGAAGAGAGGAGAGGTAGAGAGAAAGGGAGGAGAGGTAGAGAGAAAGAGAGGAAAGGAAGAGAGAAAGGAAGGAAAGATAGAGAGAAAGGAAGGAGAGGAAGAGGGAAGTGAGGAAGAGAGAAAGGAAGGAGAGGAAGAGGGAAGTGAGGAGAGCAGGAAGTGAGGAGAGGTGGAAAGGAATGGAGGAGAGGTAGAGAGAAGAGAGGAGGGGGAGGAAAGGGAGGGAGGAGAGGTAGAGAGAAAGGAAGAAGAAGTAGAGAGAAAGGATGGGGAGGAAGAGAGGAGGAAAGGAAGAGAGGAGAGGTAGAGTGAAGGGAGAAGAGGAAAGGTATGGAGGAGGAGAGGAAGAAAGTCAGGAAAGGCAGAAAGAATGGAGGAGGAGAGAAAGAGAGGAGAGGTAGAGAGAAAGGGAGGAGAGGAAGAGAGAAAGGGAGGAGAGGAAGAGAGAAAGGGAGGAGAGGAAGAGGGAAGTGAGGAGAGGAAGAGAGAAAGGAAGGAGAGGTAGAGAGAAAGGAAGAAGAGGAAGAGGGAAGTGAGGAGGAGAGGAAATGAGGAGAGGTAGAGAGAAAGAGGAGGAAGTGCAAAGGGGTAGAGAAAAAGGAAGGAGAGGGAAAAAAAGGAGTGTCGTGAGGAGGAGACAAGGGAGGAGGAGAGCAAGAGATAAGAAGAGAGGATGGAGGAGGAGAGCAAGAGAGGTGAAGGAGAGAGGAGATGAGGTAGGAGGAGAGGAGAGAGAAGATGAAGAGAGAAGTGGAGGAGAGGAAGTGAGAAGAGGTAGAGAGAAGAGGAAGAGATAGAGAAATAGAGGAGAGTATGGAGTAGAGGAGAGGAATGAAAGAAGACAGCTGAAAGGGAGATGAGAAGGAAGGGAGTGGAGAATAGAGGGACAGAGAAAAACAGAAGAGAAAGACAGAGAAGGAGGGGGTGAGTAATTGGGGGGACAAAAGAAGGGGAGGGGAGACCAGTGGGGCATCCCCACCAACATTATAAGAAACTATAAGAGGGCAGTACAAGGAGGGGAGAGCTAGAGAAGACCAAGGGACACGTTGGGAGAGAGCACGGTAGAGAGGGGAGAAGAGAAGGAATAGATAGGGAGAACTTCTGGGGGCTCCCTTATATGTCAGTATCAGCTCTGACGTGGGTGGGCTCTGTGCCCTCACTGAGGGGGTCTCACCAATCTGATTGTTATCTCTCTTTGCTGCTGACCTTTGCAGTGGGAGTTTCCGGCAGGATCATGTCCTAGAGGGGAGGCCATGGACCAGTGTGCCCGTATGTCAGGGGGCCCGCCTGTGCCAAGAGTGGAACAGTGACATCTGCTCCTGGAACAGGCCCAGCCAGGAGACTACCTCTAGGACACAGAGAGGAGACAACACCTCTAGGACACAGCCAGGGGACTACCACCTTTAAGACACAGCCAGAAGCTACTGCCACCATTACACACCCAGGATAGTGTAGGGATTCAATAACTCTAGAACACAGCCCTAACACCTCTAGGAAAGACAAGGCCTAACACCTCCAGGACACAGAGAGGCTGGTATAGAGTCATCATACCTCTAGGACACAGAGAGGCTGGTATACAGACAGCATACCTCTAGGACACAGCCCTAACACCTCTAGGAAAGACAAGGCCTAACACCTCCAGGACATAGGCTATATAGAGACTTCATACACCTCGGGTACAGAGTGGAGACTACACCTCTAGGACACAGCCAAGGGACTACTGCACTTAGGACACAGTCAGCAGTTACTATCACTATTACACAGCCAACTGGGCACACACTCTAGGAAAGCCAAGGCTGGCATAAGGGGCTCATTCCTCTATGATGCATAACTCTGTAATATGGGCCTAACACCTCTAGCCAACAGAGAGGCTGGTATACAGACAGCATACCTCTAGGACACAGAGAGGCTGGTATACAGACAGCATACCTCTAAGACACAGAGAGGCTGGTATAGAGTCATCATACCTCTAGGACACAGAGAGGCTGGTATAGAGTCATCATACCTCTAGGACACAGAGAGGCTGGTATACAGACAACATACCTCTAGGACATAGGGAGGCTGGTATACAGACAGCATACCCCTAAGACACAGAGAGGCTGGTATACAATCAGCATACCACTAAGACATAGAGAGGCTGGTATACAGACAGCATACCTCTAAGACACAGAGAGGCTGGTATAGAGTCATCATACCTCTAGGACAAAGAGAGGATGCATAGAGCCATCATTCCTCTAGGACACAGAGAGGCTGGTATACAGACAGCATACCTCTAGGACACAGAGAGGCTGGTATCCAGACAGCATACCTCTAGGACATACGGAGGCTGTATAGGGTCATCATACCTCTAGGACACATAGAGGCTGGTATACAGACAGCATACCTCTAGGACAAAAAGAGGATGCATAGAGCCATCATACCTCTAGGACACAGAGATGCTGGTATACAGACAGTATACCTCTAGGACACAAAGAGGCTGGTATAGTCATCATACCTCTAGGACAAAGAGAGGATGCATAGAGCCATCATTCCTCTAGGACACAGAGAGGCTGGTATAGAATCATCATACCTCTAGGACAAAAAGAGGATGCATAGAGCCATCATACCTCTAGGACACAGAGAGGCTGGTATTCAGACAGCATACCTCTAGGACACAGAGAGGCTGGTATACATATAGCATACCTCTAGGACATACAGAGGCTGTATAGGGTCATCATACCTCTAGGACACATAGAGGCTGATATACAGACAGCATACCTCTAGGACACAGAGAGGCTGGTATAGAGTCATCATACCTCTAGGACATAGAGAGGCTGGTATACAGACAGCATACCTCTAGGACACAGAGAGGCTGGTATATAGACAACATACCTCTAGGACATAGAGAGGCTGGTATACAGACAGCATACCTCTAGGACATACAGAGGCTGGTATAGAGTCAGCATACCTCTAGGACACAGACAGGCTGATATACAGACCGCAGACCTCTAGGACACAGAGAGGCTGGTATAGAGTGATCATACCTCTAGGACACATATAGGCTGGTATACAGACAGCATACCTCTAGGACACAGAGAGGCTGGTATACAGACAGCATACATCTAGGACACAGAGAGTCTAGTATAGAGTCATCATACCTCTAGGACACATAGAGGCTGGTATACAGACAGCATACATCTAGGACACAGAGAGGCTGTATAGAACCATCATACCTGTAGGACACAGAGAGGCTGGTATAGAGTCATCATACCTCTAGGACACACAGAGGATGTATAGGGTCATCATACCTCTAGGACAAAGAGAGGATGCATAGAGCCATCATACTTCTAGGACACAGACAGGCTGGTATACAGACAGCATACATCTAGAACCCAGAGAGGCTGGTATAGAGTCACCATACCGCTAGGACCCAGACAGCCTGGTATAGAGTCATCATACCTCTAGGACACAGAGAGACTGATATAGAGACAGCATACCTCTTGGACATAGAGAGGCTGTTATACAGACAGCATACCTCTAGGACACAGAGAGGCTGGTATAGAGTCATCATACCTCTAGGATACATAGAGGCTGGTATACAGACAGCATACATCTAAGACACAGAGAGGCTGGTATACAGATAGCATACCTCTAGGACACAGAGAGGCTAGTATAGAGTCATACCTCTAGGACACATAGAGGCTGGTATACAGATAGCATACATCTAGAACCCAGAGAGGCTGGTATAGAGTCATCATACCACTAGGACCCAGACAGGCTGGTATAGAGTCATCATACCTCTAGGACACAGAGAGACTGATATAGAGAAATCATACCTCTAGGACACAGAGGGTCTGTATAGAGACATCATACCTCTAGGACGTAATGAGCTTGCAAGTGTCCCAATATACCTGTGAAACAGCAGACTGGCACATAGACACAGTACCTCTAGGACATGCATTTTAGGCAACATGGCCCAGGATTGTGATCTAAACTCCAGGGACTGACAATTCCTACCAAAGCCAACAGCCATCTGCCCTGTCACACCTGAGCCTCCTGTAGTACACAACTCCTCACATACACACTCATGTACATGCTCCTCATATGTATTCTAACACACAATTACACGCTTATTCGAGAGAGTAATAAGGAGAGAGAAAGAGATAAGGAGAGACAGACAGAAAGGAGAGAGAGGGAGAGAGAGAAAGCCGAGAGTGAGGGAAAGGGATAGAGTAATAAGGAGAAGGAGAGAGATAAGGAGAGATAGACAAGAGTGAGGGAAAGGGAGAAGGAGAGAGACAGAGAGAGAGTGATAGACACAGAGAGAAACAGTGTGAGAGAGAGGGATATACAGCAATAAATAGATAGATAGATAGATAGATAGATAGATAGATAGATAGATAGATAGATAGATAGATAGATACAGAAAAAGAGGAGTAAGGAAAAGGGAGAGATTAAGAAGAAGAGGGAGAGATAAGGAGAGATAGACAAGGGTGAGGGAAAGGGAGGAGAGAGACAGAGAGAGAGTGATAGACACAGAGAGAAACAGTGTGAGAGAGAGAGAGCAAGAAGGAGAGAGGGATATACAGCAATAGATAGATAGATAGATAGATAGATAGATAGATAGATAGATAGATAGATAGATAGATACAGAAAGAAGAGGGAGAGAGAAAGCAGAGAGGGAGGGAAAGGGAGAGAGTAAGAAGGAGAGAGAGGGAGTAAAAGAGACAGACAAGAGTTAGGGAGAGAGCAAGAATAAGAGAGAGGGAGAGAGACAGTGATAGATAGATATAAAGATATATAGATAAAGGGAGAGAGAGAAAGTTGAGAGTGAGGGAAAGGGAGAGAGTAAGAAGGAGAGATGGGGAAAGAGACAGACAAGAGTTAGGGAGAGAACAAGAAGGATAGAGAGAGGGAGAGAGACAGTGATAGATAGATAGATAGATAGATAGATAGATAGATAGATAGAGAGATAAAAGGGGAAGAGAGAGAAAGGCGAGAGTGAAATAGAGAGAGAGAGAGCGAGAGAAGTATCACACTGCTGATAAACAACCATCATGAAGTGATGTCTGACACAGTGAGATTTGTGAATATGATACAATTAAATTCCTGAGGTCAATGTTATTTTATTCAGTATTTGCACACCTTCTCACCAGTACATTATGTGAACATTTAATATTTATTCCAGGACTTTATCGCTGTAGACTAATGCCAGATAAATCACTTTTCCCATTTGCACTATTCTTAAAGACATCTTCCATATAAAGTTGCTTTTTTCTACCTCTTATCAGATATATTTTTCCTCCCACATGTGTTAATCTTCATATCTGTTATAATAAACCCCTGGGGGTCTATTAGCAATCTCCACTGAATAGTCCAAGGTGACCCGTCTGTGTAGTGTCTAACTGGCATTCCACAGCTGCTGGTCTTGGGAGTGGGTATGATGGGGGAAGGGGTTTAGTCCCACTGCTTCCAAAATAAAAGGAGGGATGAGACCCACACAGAACAAACACCAGCTGTGCTGTCACACAGGGGAGGCTCCGTCTCTTTAATTGTGTCTCCTTCAATGTCAATATCGGGCACAGACAGACCCCGACCATGTATCTGACAGTGTGTTTGTCACTCAGCTGACAGTCTCTCTTAAAGGGCTGGTGTAAGCACTTTTTATGTTAAATCTACATTTTTTTTAGTTCACCCTTAATTAGAAAATATACCTCTCATTGTCATGAGCACTTCTGAAAAGAAGACAATCAGATTAATTAGGCTGGCTAGATAACATGGTTCAGGCTCTGTGGTGCAGGTTCTATAGCAGGGGTGGGCAAGTTCGATCCTAGAGAGCCCAACACTGGCCAGGATTTGATGATATTCTCTCTGTGCACAGGTGAGTCAATCAGGATGACTGAAGAAGTGATTGACTCATCTGTACGCAGCAGGGATATCCTTAAATCGGTCCTGGATTTGTGGATATCCTTGCTGCAAGCAGGTGAGACTATTGCTTCTTCAGTCATCCCGATTGACTCACCTGTGCACAGAAAGGGAATCCTCAAACCCAGGCCTGTGTGCGACCCTCCAGGACCAAGTTTGGACACCCCTACACTAGGATCAAACTTGCCCACCCCTGCTATAGAGTCTGCACCACAGAGCCTGAACCATGTTACCTAGTGGTTCGGTCCTGGAGAGCCCCACACAGGACAGGATTTGAGGATATCCTTTCTGTGTGCAGGGGAGTCAATCAGCATGAATGAAGAAGTGATTGACTCATCTGTACAGAGCAGGGATATCCTCAAATCCTGGCCTGTGTGGAGCTCTCCACCCCTGCTCTATAGAATAAAGGTCCTGTGGTTACAATCCCATAACCATTTTCATGCTCTAGTTTACTTAATGGTACCTCAGTTGTGTATGTTGTATATATATATATATATATATATATATATATATATATATATATATATATATATATATATACACATACATATATATATATATCACATATTATAATTGTCGAACTACGTGACAGCGTCACGCTTTGCATTGTGTGTACTACTTTGGCGATGAGCGTCAAAGGCACTCATCGTCTGCGAGCCTTTTACTTCTGTAAAAAAAAATATACTATGTGCTTATATAGAGCCATAATCAATTGCCAAATTCACAATTTAATAAGGCTGTTAGGCTGCAAGCAGTTGACGAATGTGAGACTTAGGAAAATAGCCATTACGAGACGCAGGACTTGGAAAAAATAAAATACAAACGTGGGAAAAAATCTGCGGTAGGAAAAATTAGTTAACGGCCGACCTACGAAAATTTTAAATACACAAAAAATGGAATTGAGGTGGAACGCTAATTTAAGTCGATTTGAAAGCGTTTTGGCACTTGAAAATCGGCTAAGCGAGAAAAACGACCCTGGACTGCGCCACATACCACCAACCGCGTACCACTTTCACACAGGAATGTACGAGGTACAAAATACACTACTACAAAGGACGCCAAATACTTGCAAACCGCGTAGCACACACACAAACGACGCTACTTTACACTCCGAAATTGCACATCACAACATTACGCATCTACAGTAGAGCTTTACACAAATACACCAATGGTTTGCCCTCGCGCACGCAGCCTATTTCTAATGCACAGTTGGGACATTCATAAAAAAAATCTCCACAGACCAGCAATAGTCCAACTGGACATTATGTGCTGCGGGAAAATGAAAAAAAGATTGTTAGCTCTTCAGCCTATTGATTGATGGATATATTAAGTAACTAATTAATTGATTATTATTTTCAAAAATATACACATGTGTCTGTCTTTGTGTTGAGGGGAGAGGCTGCTCAGAGGAGCAAAACTACACCAGAAGAGAGGCTTGAATCACGCGATGAGCGCTAAAGGCGCTCAGCGCAAGGCTTGCAATGAGCGCCGAAGGTCCTCACAGTACAAAAAAAATCACATTTTGTGGCAAACAGCATTGCCATGGCTTCAAATTTTATTGACTGTCATTTTTTGACGGGCAAGTCGCTAGTATATATATATATATATATATATATATATATATATATATATATATATAAATATAAATAAACAACCTTTAATTTACTAACTATTGTATGATATATATATATATATATATATATGTTTATATATATATATATATATGGCATACAATAGGTAGTAAATTAAAGGTTGTTTCTCTTTTTTGAATGTTCTAAAAATATTGTTACTTCTCCCCGAATTCAGCTCAGAGATCAAGTCCCTAGTCAATCCAGTTATCATTAGGATGTCAGTTCCCAGAATCCTTAGCTGCATATGTCTTTGCTACAATATGGTTTCCATTTTTTGGATGTGAAATCACCAATCAGCTCTGTATATGTGACTGGCTAGATACACCTCGCTTTACTCTCTCCATCACCTTACTCAGCAGTGCGAGAGACTCTCGCTCCAACACACAGGTCTCTTAGCAACCACGCCGTTTGCGTCCTGAGATATTTCTCTATACAGTATAATAGAGGGCGAGGGGAGGCGAGAGTTGCGTGACTCACAATACATTTATTGCAGGGTCTCCAGCAATAACAAAAAAAACACCTGTCCCGTTTCTCATCTGATCTTATTTTATAACATAACTGGGGTTAATTAGTTAATTAGTCTCTTGTGTTGATATCATGTAGGTTACCCCTATGTTGTTCGATGATGCCTGTAATGTCCGAAGTACTTTCCCGAAAAAGAGTAGCAAGAACAAAGGGTCATGAATTGAAGTCAAAAGGAGAAGATAATGTGGAAAAGTACTACTTTACAGATACGTGGAACAGCCTTCCAGTAGAAGTTGTACGGTCACAGTTAAAAGTATATGGAAGTTTGTGGGATGTTTGTCTGATTGGGCATGTCGTGTATCAAATCACTTTATTGAGGAATTCTGTATATTTGTCATTGAATGTACATTTAAACTTTCTTGTATAAGCTACACCCAAACAACAAACCTATATATGCAGAGCATCCTAGCCAATGAGTCCTAGCGAATCAGCTGTCAGTATCACAGCTGCCTCGCGAGCAGCTGATACATTGTTGTATTTGCCACTGATTGGCCACAAATAATTATGAATAATATGCTAATTTAGCTTTGATTTTGAAGGACATTTCTTCTCAAAATAAGCTGCTTGAAAAAAAAGAAGACATTTTGCAGACTTTACGGTAAGTTTATTAATGAAACTTTTATGTAGAGTTAAGAAATTTAAGCATGCCTGAGATAAACATTAGGTCAATCACGCCCTCTTGTTCTTACTCTCTTCATTAAGTCCTATGCCAGAGAAAGGGTTAAGGGAGATTGACTGACACTCTCGCGAGGAATATTAGTGCGCCGTGACCTTCTGCCACGTCACGTGTCCCAACGCTCGCTGCAAAATCCGTGCAGCAAGGTGGTGGCAGAAAGCAGATCTATCCGTGCCGCTGGCCTCGCGGAGGCTTATGCCTTTTATGTTACTTCCAAGTAAGGATAAAAACAGCTTGTACGCCAGCCAAGCGATAGGGAGCCAGAATATTCCCTCCTGACCCCAAGCGAGGACACACTTCATGACACGTCACGTACAGTAATCAGGCTTAGACGCTCGTTAATTAATTACAGATATACACGTGCAGAAATCTGTGTGTGGATCGCTGCATAAATGCTGCAAAACACACTAATTCCTTTGTATTTTCTGCACAAGCTCAGCAATTCAGCATTAGAGGACCACTGTAGTCTGGTGCTCTTTTGTAGAACTAGACTTGAAAATATGTAAATGAATTAGAATATAAAAAATATATAATACAGACTGCAATGGAATCTACCATTTTGGTTTCTGCTGATCTTCTTTGTGGGGAGGATTACAGAGGTAGTTTCTCTCTACAATGGGTTGCTCTTAAAATGTGTATTTCTGGCTACTAAATAGTTTTGTTCAATTTGTTATTTATCTCTATGATCGTCTTCATGAAACAGCTTGCTCCTGAAGAAATCTTCCTGGTTCGATAGAATTATAATTATGTTCTGTTAGCTACTAAATATTTTTCAAAAATATAATGCATCTCAATGACTTCCTCCCATGATAACAGAAAAAAATATATATGTATGTGGTTTTGATCCCCCGTGTACTTCAAGTTTCCTGTTTTACAATGATCACGTTTGGCGCTCATTGCAAGGCACTCCCGCTCATTGCGCGGCCTCCTCTCGCCTACTGTGCGGGCTGCTCATTGCAGATTTCGTAAACCTGCAAGGTTTGTGATGCCATATGTCTCTTTCCACCATCTTCCCCCTTGTCCCTTCCCTGTGTCTTTCTTCTCTGTGTGTCTGCTGAATGTTTGTGTGTGTGTGGTATACTGTTTTGTATATGATTTCCTTATTTTTGGGGTTTTTTTTAGTTACGGGTTTGAACAACTGCTGCACCGCTTTTCAAGGCTTACCTAAGTACTGCCTCGTTGGCTGCAATGAACGCCTTTGGCGCTCATTGCAGCCTAAGTTATGCGTGCGTCGATAGCACGCATCGCAAAGGCGTCCCTCTCTTTGAAAGGAACGCAAAAGCGTGTCTAACATCGCAAATTCCCTCAATACTGACAACTATATATGTGATGGAACTAAACCTTGTGACAAAAGTGCCTGTAAGTTATGTCAACACATTTGTAAGGATGACACAGCCACACGTAACAAGACCTATAACATCAAAGTATCATATATACATGTACATTGTCCGAAGGTACTCAATGCACTGCCAGCCTCCCGAAGCGAGGCGAGCAGTTGAGGTACGCGGGACTTATGAAGCATGCGGGACTTAAGACCAAAACCCGTACATACACTGTGCTTCTTGAAAAAATCCGACTTTAATGGGCGAGCCACGGAACTGGAAAGACAAATATGCCTCAAATTCACTTACACACAGCACAGTGGCAGAGCCAGGGAGCCTGTGAGTGAGGTTGCAAGTTCATTTGAAGGATATTTGTAATTTTTTTCACGATTGAAAATCGCCTAAGCGAGGAAACAAATGGTTGCCGAAAAAACGCAACACGACAAAAACAAGTTTGGAGGATGAAAAACTAGCCAGAAGGACGGAAAAACGAGCCCTAAGCAGTAACACTTAACAAAAGCCAGTAATACTTAATCCAAGTCACTAACATTTTACACAAGGTAGTAACACTTAACCCAACCCAGTAACACTTAACTCAAGCACTAACACAACCAAACACAGTAACACTTAAGCTCGAGGCCTATAAACTACACAGGTGGAAGAGGCTTGCAATAAGTGCCGAAGACGCTTATTGCGAGGAATGCGATGAGCGTCAAGGGCACTCATTGTGGGGCTCGCTATAAGCTCCCAAGGTGATCATTGCAATGCAGGAAAGTTGCGGCTCGCAATGAGCGCCAAAGGTGTGCAGAGGGCATTGTGTGGTAAACAGCTCTACCAATCTTACGATTTTATTCCCGTCATTTTTGACAGGCAAGTTTCTAGTGTATATATATATATATATATATATATATATATATATATATATATATATATATATATAAATATATAAAACAAAAATTAAATGGTGGAATCTTGGGTTCTAGCCAAGCGGTTTCTGTATAATATATTCCCAAAACCTCCCATCCTTGCATTTAAACCACCGAAACTGAAACAAAAACTTGTCAGCAGAAAATTGGCCAATAAACAACTGAATATAAAAAATGCAATGAAACCTTGTAACAAACATGCCTGTAAGTTATGTCAACACATTTGTAATGATGACACAGCCACAAGTAACAGCAAGACCTATAACATCAAAAGGATCGTATTCATGTACATCGTCCAATGTGGTGTATATAATACAATGTACTTTATGTGACACAGGCTGTTACATTGGGAAAACCAGCCTAATAATGCACTTAAGGATGAATTTACACAGACATTCAATAAGAAAGCATAACGAAGAAAGTTATTGTAGCCCAGTGGGACACCATGAATGATCACTCCATCCAAAACTTAAAAGTTAAAATAATCAGAGGAAAATTATTTAAAAAAATATCAAGGAGAGGAAAGCAATTGAAATAAAGATGATCACATCCTTCAATACTAAAAATACAGGACTTAATATGGACTTGGGTTTTCTAACACATTATTACAATTTCATGTGAATTTTTCTTATTTTACCATAACAGCCTTGGCACTCGGTGAGATGTTTGTTCAACAGGAAATATATCACTGTGACTACAGTGCTCTGCTTTTTCGTGTATATATTGATGCATATGTGTATATTATATGTATATATATGTTTCCTTTGCTATGTTGTGTTTATTCCCCATATATGTATTTACCTGATGATGTCAGATGCTGTTTCCACTCTATCTGCATCTGCTGTTATTATTCAAACTGAGGGTTCCATCTCATGTAGTATTGCTTGAGACTTGATAAAGAGAGGTTGAACCTCTCGGAAGCTCGTCATTATAAATAAGAAGTTTGTCCAATACAAAAGGTATCAAATTATATTGCAATACTCATTATTAATCTCTCTCTCTCTCTCTCTCTCTATATATATATATATATATATATATATATATATATATATATATATATATATATATTTATATATAGCAGTTTAATGTATAGGTTCCCTGAGTGACAGATTGTCGTTCTGTTCCTATAAACTCATCCACCATTTTGTATACTGTACGTGAGGCAATTTCCAAAATGTCCGCCACAACAATAATGTCTGATTTTTCACAATGGAAACACAGCTGGATTCTGACGGCCCAGTAAGTACTAATTAGTCTCAGTCACATATTTTTCATAAATGAAGCAGCCATGTGTATGAATCATATATTTAACTGTGTCAACCTCTCCCTTTATTACCACATTTAGACTGTAAGCTCTGAGGGGCAGAGCTCATATATTGATCCATATAAATATATATTGTCACAGATATTCTTTATTAAAGGGTAAAATAGCTACTGTAGTGATCCAGTTTTTATGATCAATATAAACAACTTTTTAATATATATTGGTTAAAAAGTTATCTTTTGTGAGAAATGTTGCTCCACCATCTGCTGGTTTTGGCATAAATTAAGCCCCTCCCATCTTTTCCAAACAGTAGCAAAAGGGCAGCCAGTAAATCAGTGCAGTAAATAGGCAGCTGCAGAATTTGCCAATGTATGAAAAAGATGGCCCTGGTCTAAACAATCTTCAATGTAAGTTTTATCACAGAAGCTATTTGAAAAGTTTTTTATACTGATCTTTATACTACTTACAAGTCATTAATGCTAAAACATGGGGCATAATAGCAATAATAACACTTTAATGAGTTTATTAATAGGAGTAACTTACCCCTGACTGTGAGGCCTGGTACGTTTACATGTTTAACACGGGTAACACACCTGTAAAATATAAAATACAACTATTAGTTAATTTGAACTGTAAAGGAGCTCTAGATCTCACTTATTATACCAGATATTTAAAAATACATTTTGAAAAGTAAGTATTGAAAACATTCTTAATCATCAATCAAGCAAAGAAATCTTTGTAGACATTTTAGACGACAGTAGCTTAAAATATTTATCCAAGGAGGTGTCCAGTGCAGCCGGTGTACAAAGAGGAGCAATAAAAAAAATGTTTGAGGTGGAGTGTGAGCCTCATCGTGCAGTACCAAGTTCTTTAGATGTTTGTATTTTTGTGCAGTGCTGGCCTTGCTTTCACACCTTTCCTGAGAATGTAGCATCCAGTAGGCATTGATGAGTTGGGGGCCTGGAGTTTGTATGAGACTTTTCACACAAGTTAAATACATGGCTTTGGATTTTACCAATTTGTTTTATTTATATATATATACACATATATTACAGCCTTAAGTTCAATGTTTTATTAATCTGAATTCTATGTGATGGATCAGAACACAATAGTCTAAGTTGGTGAAGTGAAATGAGAAAAATATATACATAAAACTAGACTTTTTTAGAAAATAGAAAACAAAAAATTGTCATGTGCGTATGTATTCACCCCCTTTGTTATGAAGCCCATAAAAAGCTCTGGTGCAAACAATTACCTTCAGAAGTCACATAATTAGTGGAATAATGTCCACCTATGTGCAATCTAAGTGTCACATGATCTGTCATTACATATACACACCTTTTTTGAAAGGCCCCAGAGGCTGCAACACCTAAGCAAGAGGCACCACTAACCAAACACTGCCATGAAGACCAAGGACTCTCCAAACAAGTAAGGGACAATGTTGTTGAGAAGTACAAGTCAGGATTAGGTTATAAAAAAAATATACAAATCTTTGATGATACCCAGGAGCACCATCAAATCTATCATAACCAAATGGAAAGAACATGGCACAACAGCAAACCTGCGCAGAGACGGCCACCCATCAAAACTCACGGACACGGTAAGTAGGCCATTAATCAGAGAGGCAGCATAGAGACCTAAAGTAACCCTGGAGGAGCTGCAGATTTCCAAAGCAGAGACTGGAGTATCTGTACATAGGACAACAATAAGCCGTACGCTCCATAGAGTTGGGCTTTATGGCAGAGTGGCCAGAAGAAAGCCATTACTTTCAGCAAATATAAAATGGTGAAAAGGCATGCGGGAGACTCCCAAAATGTATGGAGGAAGGTGCTTTGGTCTGATGAGACTAAAATTGAACTTTACGGGCCATCAAAGAAAACGCTATAAATGATAAAGCCTGATACCAGATAAAACCCGAACCAGATCAAATGATGATAAATAAAGCAAATAAATTTGAAAAAACTCTATTGGATCATAAATTATATGATGGTTGGAGGGTATTGTACCCACTTGATAGAGAATATACATACTTCTCTAATAAATATAAAACTTACACAAGATTGGATTATTTTTTAGTGAATCTGAATTTATTGAATAAAATTTAAAAAATTTAGATTAGCCCAATAACATGGCTGGACCATGCATTAATAACAATGGTAGTAGAAGATGATCATAGAATACAATATAATAAATCACATAATATAGATTCAACTCTCTTTAAATCATTGGCAGATAGGGAAAAATAGAAAATAGAAATATAAACTTTTTTGAGATTAATGAAAACTCAGTATCATCACAATCACTGCTTTGGAACACACACAAGGCATACGTGAGAGGTGTCCTTTGTGCATGGTCCAAACATAGAACAAAACATGAAGAATCTTCATATAGAGACTTAATTATTAAACTGACACAACTGCAACAAAAAAATAAAGTGTTACCAACAAATAATATTACTTTGGAAATATCTAAAACGCAATTAGCAATTAAAAAGATCCAACAATATCATTTGGGTAATAAACCAGGGAAATTAATTACTAAACAAATTAAAGGAACTAATGTTAATAAAATAATTAATATGATACGTGATAAGGGTGTAATTCATAGAAATCCGATAGACATAGGGAAATCCTTTTTCCAATATTATAAAACCTTATATAATCTTGAACAAACAGAAGGATTCCAGAAGCCTACAATTAAACAAATTGAAGAGTATTTAAATTAAATAATACTACCAAAAATATCAGAAGCACAACTAAAATAATTGGAAACTGATATTACAGAAGAGGAAATATACCAAACTATAAAATCTTTGAAAATCGGAAAATCACCAGGTCCAGATGAATTCGCGAATATATGTTATAAAAATGTTTCTTCCTCCATAGTGACACATTTAAAAAAAATTTATAATAAAATTAAAATAAAGGGAAAAGCTCCAGTAGAAACATTAGAGGCAGCAATAACTGTTATTCCGAAACCAGATAAAGATCATGCACAATGTCGTAATTATCGTCCAATATCACTTATCAATACAGACATAAATATTTATGCTAGTATATTGGCTGCTCGATTAAATCCAATATTAAATGAGTTAATTAATAAAGATCAAACAGGCTTTATTAAATCTAGACAATCAACTGATAATACTCAAAAAATTTTGAATATAATAGACTTTGCCAATAAAAATAAAATTCCATTATAGCTCTATCTTTTGATGCTGAAAAAGTATTTGATAGAGTGAATTGGGATTTCATACATTTAGTTTTAGATAAATATGGTTTTGGACGGTTTGGATCATATGTGATAAAAGCACTTTATACAGAAGCTAATGCATATATAACAGGAACTGACTTTAAGACTCATTCATTTAAACTACCAAATGGCACAAGACAGGGTTGCCCTATGTCACCACTTATATTTGCCTTAATCATAGAACCACTACTTGAAATGATTATAAGTTGTAAACAAATAAAAAGGTATAGTTACTGGCTCTATTGTAAATAAAGTTATCATATTTGCTGATTATTTACTGGTTACAGTTTCAAATCCAATGAAGTCAATACCGAAATTACTACAAAATATTGAAGAATTCGGTGACTTATCTTATTATATAGTAAATACTACGAAAACTGAAGTTTTATACTCTAATATACCTGACAAAGACAAACTTGAATTAAAAGACAGATTCCTGTATAATGGGAGAAAATATCAATTAACACATTTAGGTATAATATTTAATCAAAACTTAACAACCACGGTGCATAATAATATGGATAAGTTATTCTTTCAGGTCTCTTCTACATTAGCAAGTTGGCAAAATTTGAATTTAACTTGTTTGGGTAGAATATCACTAATTAAAATGAATATACTTCCCAAGATAACATATATTTTGAGAAGTCTTCCTCTAAAGATTTCAATTAAAAATTTAAAACAATTTCAGAAAATAATGGATAAATTTATATACAGAAATAAAAAATCACGAATTAAACAAGAAATTATCTCGAGAACTTTCTCTAGAGGAGGCCTGGCAGCACCAAACATTCAATACTCAAATGCTATTAATCTGGTACATTTATCAAAATACACCTTAAAAGAAAATAAACCTAAATATTTACTTATAGAGAATGAATTAGTTAAAACTATTAATCTACATCATATATTTTGGGATAAGAAGATAGATAATAAGATTCTTAATAAATTACCACTTATTCCAAAAACCTTAATAAAAAGGTGGTTTAATTATAATAAAAAAAATAAATTGGTAAAATTTCCAGCTCCAAATATCACAATATATAAATTGTCATTAGAACTAACTCCCTTTTTAAATATATCATGGGAGAAATGGGGTATAAAAAATCTCAAGGACTTATTTCAGGGACAAACACTGAAAACATTTAAAGTAATATCTACTGAATATCAAATACCATCTACAAAATGGTTGCTTTATGATATTTTATATATATCAATAATAAATACAGAGTATGGAAAATTACCTAATAGAGAATTGACTCAATTTAAAAAAATCTCTAAATGAAATTGATAAGAAAAGTACAATATCAAGATATCATAAAATAATAAAATCTCAACTAGAAATATAAAAAACAGAAAGGATGCAAAAATGGAAAGAAAATTTAGGGATAACTTGGTCCACAACCCAGTGGTATAAAGCATTTCTAAAAACGGAGAAAAGTATAACAAATTCGTCCTTAAGAGAAACATACTTTAAATTAGTGCAGAGATGGTATATAACCCCAATTAAATTTAAAAATAATTGCCCCACAAAAAAATCAAGGTTACTGTGAGATGTGAAAACCAAATAGGAACCTATGAACATATGTGGTGGAACTGCTCTAATATTAAAGAATTTTGGACATTATGTCTAAGGCATATATCAAAGATAATTTTCAACTAGAAACAACGCCTGGGAATGTATTATTCCATATTTTCTCAAGTAAAATTAATTACACACAAAGTAATGTGATTATAAATACTTTAATGGCAGCTAAGTGGCTTATAGCCAGAAGATGGAAAAAACAATCCTTACCGACGTGGACGGAACTTGTGACCATTGTAGAGAGAAATAAACAAATAGAATTGGAGTAATCAACACACTCACACTGTCCATCGAAACAAACTAGCTTAAAATGGTCTCTTTGGAAGACATAGTGAGCCATTTATGAGAAAAGGAAAACCTTTTTGCTCCTCTCCTCCCTAGAATTGAATTTCAATATGTACTGATATTCTGAAAAATAACTTATTTCCTTATGACATATCCTGAAACGTTTATATTTAGTTACGGTTCCATATTGTTGTGTGTTTTTTCTTTTTCTTTTCTTTATTTGTTTGTTTGATTGTGTATAAATATTGATGTTTTGATGTTTGGATTTTAATGTTTGTAAACTTTGTAATAAATAAAAGAAAAAAAAAAGAAATCGCTATGTCTGGCGCAAACCCAACACATCACATCACCCAAAGAACACCATCCCCACAGTGAGACATGGTGGTGGCAGCATCATGCTGTGGAGATGTTTTTCAGCAGCCGGGACTGGGAAACTGGTCAGAGTTGAGAGAAGGATGGATGGTGCTAAATACAGGGATATTCTTGAGCAAAACCTGTACCACGGTGCATGATTTGAGGCTAGGATGGAGGTTCACCTTCCAGCAGGACAATGACCCCAAACACACTGCTAAAGCAACACTTGAGTGGTTTAAGGGGAAACGTGTATATACACACATATATATATATATATATATATATATATATATATATATGTATATATATATATATATATATATATTGTTTAAAAAAAAAAAATATATATATATATATATATATATAAAATATATATTTAACCCTTTCAGTATAGTACAAAGCAATGTGTTCCTAGACCTTCTGATAGTGAATGGGATAAGGGCAACCCCCCCCCCCCCCCCCCCCCCTCCTGTCCAGCCTCAGACAAATCTGTTCTGCAGTATATACATGTATAGTACAGGCCTGGCATATGTCTGTTCTGCAGTATAAATGTGTAGAGAGACAGGCTAGAACCCTGTGGTGGTAGGATCTCTATGTATAGAGACTAACATTAGGTGCCATGGAGGTTCATAAGGACCCCCATGGTCATAGCTTAGTATAGCATGGGGAGCATAGGTGTCCTCTTGGTTAATATTTGGAGCCGTGGGAGTCTATAAGGACCACCATGGTTATACTTTAGTTTGGAGATACCCAAACTCATAAGGAGTAGCAGGTATTAAGGAGGAATCTAAGGAGTACCCAGGTCTCATAGGGGATAGTGGGTTTTGAGCGGTGTTCCAGGGATAGCCAGGCTCATAACAAGTAGTGGGTATTTGGGAGGGGGGTGATAAGAGGCAACGGGTATTGAGGGGGGATACTGGAATCCACATGCTCATAGGAGGTCCCTGATATTAACCCCTTAATTGATTCAGATTTGATCAATCAAGTCTCAAATATGACACAATGAAGTTGTAAGGTATTAGCTTCTTCATAAAGTCATGTTTGTGACATCCAGGCCTCTTGGGGGCATTTTTATGTCTCTATGGGCGGGGGCTAAAAGTTTTAAAAATTTCAGGCACTGGGAGAGACTTTCAAGTAAAGTGTAGCAAGGTCAGGAGTGATGTGATAGCGCTTTTTAAGATAGTTATGGGTCAGGCACTCAGGGCTTAGGATATTCGGGACATGGGGCACTCAGGATATAGGGATTTGTATCACTCAGGTTGCATTTTTTAGGAGTTAGATATAAATCTATGATATGAAGCGAGTCGCTCCTTGCCAGCAACTGCGACCCTCGCAAACTTCACGTCATAACGCAACCAACATACGAGACACGTTACCACCCATTACGACCTCGCAAAAATCGGCTGCAACCCGCGGACATGAAAAAATGAAAAACACAATAAATACACAAAACACATACATAAAATGCTTACCTACAGCAAGAGGGAGCATCCAGGACCTCAAAAAATGAAGTTACACCTTAATTTAACTCAAAATAAAAGAGTTTAGACACTAAAAAATTCTCTAAGCGAGAGAAAAAATGGCCGCTGATCAAAACAAAAACGAGGCTACAGCACTCTAAACACGCAAAACACCACAAGAAACTCGCAAAACACCCCAAAACACCTACGGATATTCCGCTTCAGACGCATACCACACATTACCCGCCATTTTACAACAATGCGGAAGTACACCACTACGCTAACGGTTTGGTCTCGCGCACGCACACTATTACACTGCACACATTCAGCACGCTTACACAGCAGCTCCACACCACTAATGCTGCAGCAACATCAAAACAGATTGCCAGCTCTTCAACACAATACTTCAAAATAGGTAAAGTATATTCATTTATTAATGTATTATTTATTTGATTATTATACACCAAACAGCATTAGCTCACTTACAATTTCATTGCCGTCATTTTTTGACGGTCAATTCGCTAGTATCTATATATATATACAGTATATATGCAGGTTATTTTATGATCTTTTGTGTGTTTCAAAGAAATAGACAATTTAGGGTCAGAAATCCTGTATCAAACAGTCTATAGAAAGTCATGAGAGACGCATCCGACAAAGAGACTTCTGTGACACTCGACTCTTTCAACTTGTAGCAAACATATAATCATCATCAGGTAATTATATATAATAAATTATAATATGGGACATAGTGAAATGATAGGATTAAAACAGTAACAATAAGGGATTCATCAGAATACAATGCTCTATACAATATTATCATTATGTGTAAATCCTACTTTACCGATAAATCATTTTAATAAAAAAACACAGCATTTAAAGGACCACTTTAACCAAAAAAAAAACAATTCTGAAACTTGCCTTGCAGAGAACAAATGAATCAAACTACCACTGATTTGGATTCACAGATGTAATATTAATATTAATGTTACCCTCATTCTCTCGCTCATCCCCACACACTGAATGGATTATTTGTACCGTACATTAGCTAGATGTTTGGCAGGGAACCGGTCCAACCATATACGCAAGAACTGAATGAAGATCTGCTTACAGTATACCCTAATTAGCGAAACATAAAACTCTCAACATCTGTGGACCTGCAGTTATTAGGGGTCATAATCTGCCAAGTCGTTATCCGCCTGCCGTTTCTATAATTGTGCTATAATTATAACACCAGCAATTAGTGAGGGAGGATATAGGGGAGTGCAATTCTATGTGACGTGATTTTTACGCAGTAGTTTTGTATTTAGATACTAATCTGAAGAATTTAATGGATAACAGGCAAAAATTGTCTCATTTATAAAATTTTACATATAATTATGTTGCAGTGGAATCTGCCTTTTTTATTACTGCTAAGGTATGAGGTAAGTTTAATTATCTGAGCAATAGGAATCTGTCAGCTAAAACTGCCAGTGCGTACGATACCATCAAGCAAGCCAACAGTGCCTGAGAAACGCATAAAGTCATCCGAAGATGTATTGGTAGATAGGATGGGTAGAATAGGTGGGCTTTTTGGTTCTTATCTGTTATCGAGTTTGTGCTTATGTTTAATTAATAAATTACAACTTAAAATTGGCATTTTTTTTTACCTATTTTGAAGTAATATATGCAGGAAGCATTGTGTTGAAGAGCTGGCAATCTGTTTCCATGTTGCTGCACCATTTGTGCTGTCGAGCTGCTGTGTAAGCGTGATGAATGTGTGCAGTGTAATAGTGTGCGTGCGCGAGGCAAATCCGTTAGCGTGGTCGTGTACTTCCGTATTGTATAAGTTAGTGTTCTAAAATTGCGGCTAATGTGTGGTATGCGGCTGTGGGTGATTTAGCTTTTCGTTTTTGATGTCGTCCTTGTTTTCGGAATATCCGTAGCAGTTTGGTGGTGTTTTGCGTGTTTAGGGGCCTTTAGCCTTGTTTTGTTCGGCGGACATTTTTTCTCTCGCTTAGGTGATTTTCGGGTGTCTAAACTCCGAAATTTGTGCTTAAATCGTGGTGTAACTTCACTTGCAGAGGTCCTCGGTGCCCCCCCCCTTGCTGTGGGTAAGCTTTTTATGAGTTTGTTGTTTGTATTTATTGTGTTTGTAATGTTTTTGGGGTCGCGCAGGTTGCGTCCTTGTTTTTTAATTTCGTAGGTGTTTTTCGGCAAATACGTAGGTGTTTGGTGGTGTTTTGCGTCTTTAAACTGCTGTAGACTCGTTTTCGTTTTTTTCGGTGGCCATTTTTTCTCTCGCTTAGAGAATTTTTCAGTGTCTAAACTCTTTTAATTTGAGTTAAACTGAGGTGTAACTTCAGTTTTTGAGGTCCTCGATGCTCCCTCTTCCTGTAAGTAAGCGTTTTATGTATTTGTTGTGTGTATTTTTCATGTTTTGATGTGCGCGGGTTGCGGACGGTTTTTGCGAGGTCGTAATGGGTCGTAACGTGTCTCGTATTTTCCTTTCGTAACTACGTAAATTTTGCGAGGTCCGAATTTGCTAGCAACATTCTGCTTTTTGAAAATGACAGAAATAATTATTTTTGCGTGTAATAATGTTACTATGTTTATTAATGTGTGTGATAATGTAATTATATTTATTTAGGAGTATGTTAATGTTATTATATATATTGGTGTGATAATGTAATTATATTTATTTAGGAGTATGTTAATGTTATTATATATATTGGTGTGATAATGTAATTATATTTATTTAGGAGTATATTAATGTTATTAAATTTATTAGTGTGATAATGTAATGAAATGTATTTGTGAGTATAATAATGTTAATATATGTATTTATGTGTGTAGTAATGTTGTTAGAATTATTTATGCGTGTGATAATGTAATTATATTTGTGTGTAATGATATAAAAATGTATTTATGTGTGTAATAATGTAAATTGATTGATTTATGTGTGTAAACATGTAATAATTTATGAGTGTAATAATGTTATTATATTTATTTATGTGTGTATTATTTCTGCAGTAACTGTGGGAGATTCCATATCTCACTGCTGCCTGTTCTATTGGACAGAGTTATCCTACTGTGAATTGCACTTCCATTTATCGCTATTATTAACGTACATTAATTTAATAAGAATTAATTAGTAAAGGAAAATAAAAATGTATACTTTCCACTGCACTGATTTTTTTTACTTTTGACACTGTAGTTATATATCTGGATTATTGCTCATTGGCTGCCAGCGATAGCACTCTCAAAGCAGTTACATATTTAAATCTCTTTATTATGCTCTGAGACCTGAAAACATTTTCTAATTTACACTGCACTAAAAAAAAATGGTATATTTAAAACTGTACTTATATATCTGTCTTTACGATGAGCGTTGAAGATGATCGTTGCAAAGCATGAAACTTGAAGGACACGAGGGGAGAGGCTCGCAATGAGCGCCGAAGGTGCTCAATGGAGCAAAACTACACAAGGGGAGAGTCTCGCAATGAGCGCCAAAGGTGCTCAGAGGAGCAAAAGTACACAAGAGGAGAAGCTTGCAATGAACGCCAAAGGTGCTCAGCGTGAGGCTTGCAATGAGAATTGCCATGGCTTAAAATTTTATTGCCCCGTCATTTTTGACGGGCAAGTTGCTAGTTTCATATAAAAGATAAAAGGTTTTTTACTTTTTAAAAACAAATTTTATAGAACAATGCAGTGGCTTTAAAAAAAAAAGCATGACTATAGGTGAATCTCTGCTGAAGTTCCTAATCAAATTACTATTCTGAATCTGAGCACTCCTCTTGTGAACTAGTTATTGAGATGATGGTTCTGCTCTTCCATGAGACATGGCTAGTTGCCAAGAGGGGTGATGAGAATGATTGCTGTTTACATAGGTTATTAATCACACTGGTTTGATCAGTGATTTCAGCAGGTATTGAGCCTCACCCATACAATCTTTCCAAGTGTTACATTCAGTGGGTGGAGCTAGTGAGAGTGAGAAGCCCACTGGTTTGATTAGTGACTTCAGCAGGTATGGAGCCTCACCCATACAATCTTTCCAAGTGTTACATTCATTAGGTGGAGCTAGTGAGAAGTCCACTAATTTGATCAGTGACTTTAGCAGGTATTGAGCCTCACCCATACAATCTTTATATGTGTTACATTCGGAGGGTGGAGGTAGTGAGAGAGTGAGAACCCCACTTGTTTGATCAGTGACTTTAGCAGGTATGGATCCTTACCCATACAATCTTTACAAGTGTTACATTGAGTGGGTGGAGCTAGTGAGAGAATGAGAAGCACCGCGAGAAGCCCACTAATTTGATTACCATCACCCATACAATCTTTACAAGTGTTATGTTCAGTGGGTGTAGCTAGTGAGAAGTCCACTAATTTGAACTGTGACTTCAGCAGGTGTTGAGCCTCACCCATACAATCTTTACAACGCTTACATTTAGTGGGTGGAGCTAGTCAGAAGCCGACTGGTTTGATCAGTGACTTCAGCAGGTATGGAGCCTCACCCATACAATCTTTACAAGTGTTACATTGAGTGGGTGGAGCTAGTGAGAGAATGAGAAGCCCACTAATTTGATCAGTGAGAAGCCCACTAATTTGATCACCTTCACCCATACAATCTTTACAAGTGTTACATTCAGTGGTGGAGCTAGTGCGAGAGTGAGACGCCCACTGTTTTGATCAGTGACTTCAGCAGGTATGGAGCCTTGCTCATACAATCTTTACAAGTTTTACATTCAGTGGGTGGAGCTAGTGAGAGAATGAGAAGCCCACTAATTTGATCAGTGAGAAGCCCACTAATTTGAGAGCCCACTAATTTGATCACCTTCACCCATACAATCTTTACAAGTGTTACATTCAGTGGGTGGAGCTAGTGAGAGAGTGAGAAGCCCACTGGTTTGATTAGTTACTTCAGCAGGTATAGAGCCTCGCCCATACAATCTTTACAAGTGTAAGTGGGTGGAGCTAGTGCGAGAATAAGAAGCCCACTGGTTTGATTAGTGACTTCAGCAGGTATGGAGCCTCGCCCATACAATCTTTACAAGTGTTACATTCAGTGGGTGGAGCTAGTGAGAGAATGAGAAGCCCCTCCTATCTTTGATACGCATTTAAAACATTTTTTTTTACTTTTAAAAAATAACTTGCATGTAGTTTAACTGCACATTTATAAATGGTATTTGGATGACAGCAGCAGCACAGGGCTCCCTCCTTGCACCGTGTGAGTTATGGGCTGTGCTGGATGACATCTCACTGCACAATGTGAGTTTTCGGAGACGCTCTATAACTCAACATCACATCTGTCAGAGACCTAATGAGAATTATAGGCTGTCACCCTATCACCTTCTCTTATGACAAAAGTCACTTTGCAGAAGTTTGAACAGACACTGCACTGCTTTGCCAACTTTATGGCTGATTTAAATATTTAAAGGAACATGAAACTTATCAAAACAGTTTTACATCATCAAACAGAGAACTGAAAACCAAAGAAAAGAGACTAATGAAATTAAAATGTATACATATTTTAAGGTTGTATGAGTTTCTATATAAACAAGATCAAACTGTATAAGCATTTTAATGTATTGGGTACTTTATTGTCCTTTCAGGACCTGAGAGTTATTTCCCATAAATTCAATAAATCATGACATGCAGCCGACTCCTGCTTAGGTAAATAAAGAAGTGATGTAAAAGCTAATGCAGCAACATTTAAAAAACATTATAAATTATTTGATTTTATTAATCACCATTTATTTGTACGTGGCCTATTCAAAAGGAAGCCATGAAATCAGCAATTAGGTAATGAGGTACCAATAACAACACCTGCCTGGTGATCTCTGAGATTGAGTGACAGCCAAAATGTGGTAAACTAATACTTACTTACTAAATAACATATGTTTTTAAATAATATTCATAATTTTATTGCTAATGTACTATTATACTACAATTGAGACATTTGCTCTGACCTAAATATACAGTATTACTATGTTGCTGTGTCCCTCGGCTCATTGTTCTGGCAGCTAAGAGATGAATTAACAGAGGTAACAGGTAATTAAATATTAATTAACAGAAGCAAGAATGACTTCAACCTGCAGTCTCAAGATATAAAGGTTATACATTAGAGTGTGGCTGGAGAGTGTCACCAAAGTGACCGCAGGAAGAGGAATCAGCAATAGGTCTGGGCTCACTGCTAAACTACTAGAAACATACATTGTTACAGGAAGAGAGAGTCAGGGATGTGAGGAGAGACAGCAAGAGCGAAGGAATGAGAGAAGCTGAGTAAGAGAGGAGAGACAGGCAGAGGGGAGGAGATAGAGTGAGGGAGGAGAGTCAGGCAGAGGGAAAGAGAGTGAGGGAGGAGAGACAGGCAAAGGGAAAGAGATAGAGTGAGGGAGGAGAGTCAGGCAGAGGGAAAGAGAGTGAGGGAGGAGAGACAGGCAAAGGGAAGGAGATAGAGTGAGGGAGGAGAGTCAGGCAGAGGGAAAGAGAGTGAGGGAGGAGAGACAGGCAAAGGGAAGGAGATAGACAGGATGAGGGAGGAGAGCCAGGCAGAGGGAAAGAGATAGACAGGGTGAGGGAGGAGAGCCAGGCAGAGGGAAAGAGATAGACAGGATGAGGGAGGAGAGCCAGGCAGAGGGAAAGAGATAGACAGGATGAGGGAGGAGAGCCAGGCAAAGGGAAAGAGATAGACAGGATGAGGGAGGAGAGCCAGGCAGAGGGAAAGAGATAGACAGGATGAGGGAGGAGAGCCAGGCAGAGGGAAAGAGATAGACAGGATGAGGGAGGAGAGCCAGGCAGAGGGAAAGAGATAGACAGGGTGAGGGAGGAGAGCCAGGCAGTTGGAAAGAGATAGACAGGATGAGGGAGGAGAGCCAGGCAGAGGGAAAGAGATAGACAGGGTGAGGGAGGAGAGACAGGCAGAGGGAAAGAGATAGACAGGATGAGGGAGGAGAGCCAGGCAGAGGGAAAGAGATAGACAGGGTGAGGGAGGAGAGACAGGCAGAGGGAAAGAGATAGACAGGGTGAGGGAGGAGAGACAGGCAGTTGGAAAGAGATAGACAGGATGAGGGAGGAGAGCCAGGCAGAGGGAAAGAGATAGACAGGGTGAGGGAGGAGAGACAGGCAGAGGGAAAGAGATAGACAGGATGAGGGAGGAGAGCCAGGCAAAGGGAAAGAGATAGACAGGATGAGGGAGGAGAGCCAGGCAGAGGGAAAGAGATAGACAGGATGAGGGAGGAGAGACAGGCAGAGGGAAAGAGATAGACAGGATGAGGGAGGAGAGCCAGGCAGAGGGAAAGAGATAGACAGGATGAGGGAGGAGAGCCAGGCAAAGGGAAAGAGATAGACAGGGTGAGGGAGGAGAGACAGGCAGAGGGAAAGAGATAGACAGGATGAGGGAGGAGAGACAGGCAGAGGGAAAGAGATAGACAGGATGAGGGAGGAGAGACAGGCAGAGGGAAAGAGATGGACAGAGTGAGGTAGGAGAGCCAGGCAGAGGGAAAGAGATAGACAGGATGAGGGAGGAGAGCCAGGCAGAGGGAAAGAGATAGACAGGGTGAGGGAGGAGAGACAGGCAGAGGGAAAGGGATAGACAGGGTAAGGGAGGAGAGACAGGCAGAGGGAAAGAGATAGACAGGGTGAGGGAGGAGAGACAGGCGGAGGGAAAGAGATAGACAGGGTGAGGGAGGAGAGACAGGCAGAGGGAAAGGGATAGACAGGGTAAGGGAGGAGAGACAGGCAGAGGGAAATAGATAGACAGAGTGAGGGAGGAGAGACAGGCAGAGGGAAAGGGATAGACAGGGTAAGGGAGGAGAGACAGGCAGAGGGAAATAGATAGACAGAGTGAGGCAGGAGAGACAGGCAGAGGGAAAGAGATAGACAGGATGAGGGAGGAGAGCCAGGCAGAGGGAAAGAGATAGACAGGATGAGGGAGGAGAGACAGGCAGAGGGAAAGAGATAGACAGGATGAGGGAGGAGAGACAGGCAGAGGGAAAGAGATAGACAGGGTGAGGGAGGAGAGACAGGCAGAGGGAAAGAGATAGACAGGATGAGGGAGGAGAGACAGGCAGAGGGAAAGAGATAGACAGGGTGAGGGAGGAGAGACAGGTGGGTAGAAGATAGAGTGAGGGAGGAGAGACAGGCGGAGGGAAAGAGATAGACACGATGAGGGAGGAGAAACAGGCATAGAGAGAGAGTAAGGGAGGAGAGAAAGAGTCAGGAAGAGCAAAGGAGAGACAGGATGAGGGAGAAGAGACTGACATGGGGAGGGAAGGATAAAGAGGGGGAGGAGAATGGAGGCAGGTGGATAAAAGGACGAAAGGAAGAGAGAGTCAGAATTATAGAAGAGGAAGGGGAAGGAAGAAAAGAGGTGAGAGGAAGCTAGAGACAGACATGTTAAAGGGAGACAGGAAGAAATATACATTCATGCAAGGATGAAGAAAGACTGTAAGGAAAGGATATATATATATATAGAGTGAGACATCCACAGGGAGAATGGAGAAAGACAGGCAAGGGAATGATGAAGACCAGGCAGTCAGGGGAAGAATGTAGAGAGACGCTAGTGACTATGATGGAAAGAGACAACTAGAGGGAAGGATGGAGAGAGACAGCCAGGCGAAGAATGGAGAGACAGCTAGAGGGAATGACGGAGAGAGCTAGAGGGAAGGAGAGAGAGACAGAAGAGACTGTGCTGCCCTGCCTACCTAACAAACCATTAACAAGACGCCACTCACACACGTATCAGCTGAGAAGAACTAATTTCTTGTCTATATTTATAGGCCAGTGTAACATCCAGTACCCCAAAGATAAACAACTTTGCAAAACACTTTGTTAAAACATATACACAGCCTTTAATGTATTATCTATTTTTTTCTACACTTTGGGCAGTCATTAATTTGTTTGTTTTGCTGCTTTGACAACAAAGAAGGGTTTTTGTACAGGTGAGATTTCTATTAGTCACATTGAACTTAAAATGGCACTAAGGAATGCTATATATCGATAGAAATGGCTGAACCCTTCCCTACAATTTTCACTCTCTAGAAGCAGATAAACAAAAAAACAATGGCGGCTCCCTCTGTTCCAAAATTGTATATAATAGTTTGTAAATGAACTGCTATATTATTTTTTTTAAGTTCTAAAAACATTTTCGCATTATAATATTTGCTTTTTGGCTTATGCCGATTAACTTCCTGAGGAGGGTTTGAATTCAGAGAAAGCTCCTATATATGCCAATGCGAATGTGGCTTCTATAACTGCCAGCGTATTTACTAGGAAGGTTCATCAATTTACAAAGGCACACCTTCCTGAGAAAGCAACATAAGGGGGTTAGCTAATAAATGAAAATTGATTCACAATTAATAATGGTAAAAGTTGTGTGTATATTATCTGAATATGCAGTGTAAGTGACAGTGTTTTAGATAGTGTATATCTGTGTATGCAACTGTAAGCGTGTGAAAAGGTGTGTGATGCGGTATATACTGCTGTGCATTGTGTGTAACTGTGTGTGTGTGTGTGTATGTGTGCCTCTGTGAGTGTCTTGGAATGTGTACATGTGTGCCTGTTTAATTGTGTGTCTATATCTTTGTCTCTGTGTGTCTGTGTAAGTACTTCTGTCTAAATGTGTCTAATTGTGAGTCTATATCTATATGTGTGTGTGTGTGTCTAATTGTGTGTCTATATCTATGTGTCTGTGTAAGTACTTCTGTCTAAATGTGTCTATGTGTCTAATTGTGAGTCTATATCTATGTGTGTATGTGTGTCTAATTGTGTGTCTATATCTATGTCTCTGTGTGTCTGTGTAAGTACTTCTGTCTAAATGTGTCTATGTGTCTAATTGTGAGTCTATATCTATGTGTGTATGTGTGTCTAATTGTGTGTCTATATCTTTGTCTCTGTGTGTCTGTGTAAGTACTTCTGTCTAAATGTGTCTAATTGTGAGTCTATATCTATATGTGTGTGTGTGTGTCTAATTGTGTGTCTATATCTATGTGTCTGTGTAAGTACTTCTGTCTAAATGTGTCTATGTGTCTAATTGTGAGTCTATATCTATGTGTGTATGTGTGTCTAATTGTGTGTCTATATCTATGTCTCTGTGTGTCTGTGTAAGTACTTCTGTCTAAATGTGTCTAATTGTGAGTCTATATCTATATGTGTGTGTGTGTCTAATTGTGTGTCTATATCTATGTCTCTGTGTGTGTATGTGTGTCTAATTGTGTGTCTATATCTATGTCTGTGTGTATATGTGTCTAATTGTGTGTCTATATCTATGTCTGTGTGTATATGTGTCTAATTGTGTGTCTATATCTATGTCTCTGTGTGTCTGTGTAAGTACTTCTGTCTAAATGTGTTTTTTTAATTGTGTGTGACTCGGTGTGTGTATATGCTTGTCTGTCTAATTGTGTGTCTATATCTATGTCTAGGTGCGTATATGCGTGTCTAATTGTGTGTCTATTTTATGTATCTGTATGTGTGTGTGTGTATGCATATCTGTCTGATTGTGTGTGTCTATAATTATATATGGGTCTGTGTGTGCACACATATGTCTGTCTAATTGTGTGTCTATATCTGTGTCTCTGTGTGCATATAGTTACATAGTAATTGAGGCTGAAAAAGTCAAGTTCAACCTTTTAAGATCTCCTCTGATCTGTAATATGCGGGTTAATTGTTAATATGCGTGCCTAGATTTATATATTTGTATATGTATGCTTGTGTATGTATTTCTGTCTAATTGTCTCTTAGTGTATGTATATGTGTGGTTTGTGAGGTTCATACAAGTATATCTATATCTATGTCTCTGTGTATATGTGTGTCTAATTGTGTGTCTATATTTATGTATCTGTGTGTATATGCATGTTTGTTTATGTATTTCTGTCTAAATGTATGTCTAATTGCATGTGTCTTGATGTGTGTATATGTGTGTCTATAATTGTGTGCCTATTTATTTGTGTGTTTATATCTGTCTGTCTGATTTTGTGTGTATATTTCTGTCTAATTGTATGTCTGTGTGCACATGTATGTCTGTCTAATTGTATGTCTCTATGTGCAAACGTATGTGTGTCTAATTGTATGTCTGTGCACACATATATCTGTTTAATTGTATGTCTGTGTGTGTACACGTATGACTGTCTAATTGTATGTATGTGCACACATATGTCTGCATAATTGTATGTCTGTGCACACACATATCTGTCTAATTATATGTCTGTGTGTGCACTCGTATGTCTGTCTAATTGTATGTATGTGCACATATATAGTCATGAAATGAAAAGACGTTTGCCTCTGGGGAGGAAAGCTATGGCAAGCTTGGACAAGCTAGTAAAAAGTAAAGATATTAAACTATCAACAAAGGTCTGCATATCTCGAACTATGGTATTCCCAGTAGTAACATATGGATGTGAGCGCTGGACCATTAAGAAGTCTGAGTGCCAGAGAATTGATGCCTTTACATTGTGGTGTTGGAGAAAACAGCTTAGAGTCCCTTGGACAGCAAGAAGATCCAATAAATTCAATACTTCAGGATATCAAGACAAACTGTTCACTAGAAGGTATGATCATGAGGCTGAAGCTCAAGTATTTTGGCCATATCATGAGACGGCAGGATTCCATAGAAAAGACTCTGATGCTGGGAAAGATTGAAGGCACACGAATAAGGGGACAACAGAGGCGGAGATGGATAGATGAGGTCACTGAAGCAATGGACATGAACTTGATGGAGCTCAGAGGGGCAGTGACTGAGAGATGTACCTGGCGTGCTGTGGTCCATAGGGTCACGGAGAGTCGGACGCAACTGAACTACTGAACAACAACAACAAAGCACATATATATCTGTCTAATTGTATGGCTGAGTGTGCACAGGTATGTCTGTCTAATTGTATGTGTGCACATATGCCTGTCTAATTATATGTTTGTGTGTGCAAACATATGTCTGTCTAATTGTATGTATGTGCACATATATATGTGTCTAATTGTATGTCTGTCTGTGCAAACATATGCCTGTCTAATTGTATGTGTGTGCACGCATGCCTGTCTAATTTCATGTATGTGTGTGCATGCATGCCTGTCTAATTTCATGTCTGTGTGTTCACAGACATATGCCTGTCTAATTGTATGTATGTGCACATATATATTTGTCTAATTATATGTATGTGTGCACACGTATGTCTTTCTAATTGTATGTATGTGCACACACATATGCCTGTCTAATTATATGTTTGTGTGGGTTGGGAGCTATTACGTATGTGCACACATATGCCTGTCTAATTGTATGTATGTGCACATATAGCTTTGTCTAATTATATGTATGTGTGCACATATGCCTGTCTAATTATATGTTTGTGTGTGCAAACATATGTCTGTCTAATTGTATGTATGTGCACATATATATGTGTCTAATTGTATGTCTGTCTGTGCAAACATATGCCTGTCTAATTGCATGTGTGTGCACGTATGCCTGTCTAATTTCATGTCTGTGTGTGCCCACATATGCCTGTCTAATTGTATGTATGTGCACACGTATGTTTCTCTAATTGTATGTCTGTGAGTGCACACGTATGCCTGTCTAAATATATGTCTGTGTGCACACAAATGTCTGTCTAATTGTATGTCTGTGTAAATACATATGTCTGTCTAATTATATGTCTGTATGTACACAAGTATGCATGTCTAATTGTATGTCTGTATGTACACATGCATTTCTCTCTAATTGTATGTCTGCTTGTATGTCTGTATGTGCATATGTATGCCTGTCTAATTGTTTGTATATATGTGCACATGTATCCATGTCTAATTGTATGCCTGTGTGTGCACACGTATACCTGTCTAATTATACGTCTGTGTGCACACATACGTCTGTCTAATTCTATGTCTGGGTGTGCACACGCATGCATGTCTAATTGTATGCCTGTATGTGCACACGTATGCCTGTATAATTCTGTCTGTATGTGCACATGTATCCATGTCTAATTGTATGTCTGTGTATGTGTATATGTATGCCTGTCTAATTGTACGTTTGTGTGTGCACACGTATGCCCGTCTAATTGTACGTTTGTGTGTGCACACGTATGCCTGTCTAATTGTATGTCTGTCTGTGCACACGTATGCCTGTGTGTATGCCCCCCAGCCCCTCTCACAGCCCCCACATACACAGTACCTTCCATGTTTCTCTCCCCAGTGTCTCCAGCCCCCCCGTGGCTAGTTAGTGGGTGGGGGGCCGAGCCATCGCACACAATGACAGCTCGATGCCGCTCTCAGTCCTCACAGACCTGGGCTCTATTCCTGGGCACACAGCGGGCTCTTCCTGAACACAGCGAGAGCCAATCCCACCATCAGCCAGGCTCAGGCCAGGGGCTCACATTGGCTGCTGCGTCCTCCTGGCCCACCAATGGCGTCGCACACTGTCAGACTGTGGTCTTCAATGGAGCCCCCTTCAAACCTATTTATACGTAATACAAATCGTAATAGCTCCCAACCCATCTCATTACTGCTGCTCTAGCCCAGTGGCCTCCATCTGTGGCCAAAGCCAACGCCAGCCATCAGTGATTAGTGCAGGGCTCCCCGGGGGGAGAATAGCCAGCATCTCATTTCCATCCAGTGTTAACCAAATGCTTATACTGACACAGCAGCAGGAATGGAGCGTGCACCTAGAAACACATAGAATTACATGAGTGGAAGTGTTAGATAATGTGTATTGTAAAGGAATCTGTATTTTACTAGGTTTATAATATATCTGTGTATCTATTATTATTATTATCCTTTATTTGTTCCGCGCCAGCATAATCCGTAACACTATATAGAGGTTAAGTCAGAAACAACATTAACCCATTGCAGACAAGTGGGTGGCCTGTCTATAGAGCTTAACCTAAAGCACCTTGCAAGATTAAAGCTGGCGGACTTGAAACAAATAGTTCCTCTGCAGCTCATGAAGACGCATGCTCTGTTGTGCTGTGTCTCATACTAACCAATCAGTCACCATCTCTCAGAACATTCTTCAACGTGCGGCTGAGACATAGCTGCTGATAGGCTAGGACACGACACTACAAATCCTACAGTGGGCAGACCCATACAGGGACTATTTGTTTGAATTTATCCAATAAAACCAGACCTTATAAGCACTTCTTAATAAACTAAAGTACATAAAAGTAAATAGAAACATGTGTTTTATATACCTAGTAACATCCAGGAACCTGCCATGTCACTTTAAGCATAGACTACATGGAAAGGTCCCCTCATTCTCCTAATGAGTTTATCACACATGATTAATTATGGATGTGATAACCATAATGGGGCACCCCGAGATTTGCACGCATGCCGAATGCGCACTGACAACAGGGCGCCAACAGCAGTTCGCTGTTGAAAAGTAAATGTCAAATGTGCGCCGATAAAAGAGCACAAGTGTTAAAATGTTGTATCCCCTAACGGCCTGAACCCCTTTAATTCTAACCCTTAGACCCCATGCCTAACCCTTTAACCTGTAAGCCTAACCCTAAGTCTTAGACCCCCAAAGCTTAACCCTAACCCTTAGACCCCCATGCCTAACCATAACCCTTTAACATGTAAGCCTAACCTTAACCCTTAGACCCCCATGCCTAACCCTTAGACCCCCTAAGCCCAACCATTACTCTTAGATTTCCATGCCTAACTATAACCCTTTAACCTGTAAGCCTAACCCTAACCCTTAGACCCCCTAAACCTAACCTAAACCCTTAGACCCCCATACCTAACCATAACCCTTTAACCTGTAAGCCTAACCCTAACCCTTAGACCCCCTAAGCCTAACCATAACCCTTAGACTCCCTAACCCTAACCCTTAGACCCCCTAAGCCTAACCCTTAGACCCCCATGCCTAACCATAACCCTTTAACTTGTAAGCCTAACACTAACCCTTAGACCCCCTAAGCCTAACTCTAACCCTTAGAACTCCTAAGCCTAACCCTTAGTCCCTTTAAGCCCAACCCTAAACCTAAAAGCTATTAGCTACCTTACCTGCAGTCCGAGCGGCGCACAGTTGTCGGGCGCGCTCCTCTCGGGCACGCTCCTGTCGTTGCATGCACTTGTTGGCACACAGATGACGGCGCTTAGGGCTTAGGTAGTGCCACCCCAACATGGGCATGCCCAGTAGCTCTATACAGGCAGATCTGACTAATGCCCTGCAATATAAGAACATTAAGGTCTTATCTTTATTCTCATCTACCAGCTGGGCATCCTCCTGTAGTTTATCACCCTTACTGTCAGAAATGCCACAAGATAAAGTCATTAGGATAGTGGGGAGGCATTTATTTATCATTTATGCTTAAAATACCAAATTTTCAAGCTCAAAACAACCAAAATAATTCAATGACAACCACTTAATTATATTTATTTCCATGTTTATTTCTGCAATAACTGGGGCCTGTGCTGTGTCTTTAATAATGCAGAATCCCCCATGTCCTTTATATGGAGGAGGGGGACGCAATGAGACAGATAAGGAGGACATGTTATTTGTGTCAGTTCAAAGCTACAACTTAAACCTAGTTATACATAGATATTGTTGTTATGTCATTCAGTCATGCCTGACTCTCCACGACCCTATGGACTGCAACACACCAGGCTCAGCTTGTGTCTGGTTGTGCTTATCCAAAAGGTTTTCTTGGCAAAGATACTGGAGTGGGCTGCCAGTTCCTTCTCCAGTGGATTTGTCTGACCTCTCTGCTATGACCTGCACATTAAAGTGAACAAGCACTTTCACCACAACAAGGTAGCGATCCAGAAAGCGAATTATACATAGTATTATGACAGAATAATAAACAATAAATATAACTTATATTAACATATATGTTCCTTTATCATGTTATTTGCTAAATAATGTGACAATTTTCAGATCATTCTGTACAGTAGAACTTTCTCATATTAGCACTAAATCTTCACATCATGACCTCTTGTTCTTGCTCTCATACCTCTCCATTCTCCCCTCTATTCTATATTATTAATGTCATGGAGTCTTCTTATAAGTTCTGTCTTTGAGACCCTAAAGGCAGGCTTGTGTATATCCCAGGCATGCTTGAATTCCCTCACCATGTTAGTCCTACCATTTCTGCTGGAATCCTATTCTCTGTCTGCTCTAGATTGCATGCTCTTGGAACCAGCTCTCACTGCACCTGTTATATCTGTCAGTTATTCTTAATCAATATCAATGTGAATATACCCAGCCCCTACCGTTGGACAGTGTTATGGAATAGGGGACATTTTATTAGATAAATTACAATAATATAATTGATTTTATTAGTATCTGTCATATGAGAGGTGATAATAGATACGGTCAGCAGAGGTATACATGGACTGCACCATGTATACCTTAATACCTCAAGGGTAGGGCGACTGCTTACTTTTAATAATTTCACTTTTGACACTTGTGAGGAATAGGAGGAACCATGGATGCAGACAGGATCTCTATTCACTTCAACTGAAAGATCTAGATATCTGTCATAATAATGTCTTTGCTGTGGACCACCTGTAGGAATTCACTGATTATATTCTGTGGACTACACTGTGTAAAAGTTCTGCCCTAACTGCTAGTGTGCAATATTTAGGGTCTGCATTGTAAGGGGTGGTCTTTCTGCTTTATCCTGTGTGTGAGGTCTGGAAACATTCTGTATATCTATGGGACACAACAGCCAACTATAGCCCCCCAGGGGTCAGTAAGTGTTAAAATGCATTGTCACACAGTGTAACAATTCCAGGGCTGGAGGGTCCTCAGACCCCCACTACCCTGCTGAGCACTATATAGTGTTCACACTTTCCATGGAGACCCCCACCACTCTTTTTTGGTTGTTTTTAGCAAATTCTTCTCAAACACAGCCCCCCCCCCCCCCCCATCTCTCCAGATGGACCCCTTTGTCTTACTATTATTTTCTGTCCTTTGTACCTTTGCCCCCTCCCCATTTTCTCCAATCCTCTGTCCATCCCATAGTTTTGACACTTGCCCCTCACCCCTATGTGTCCCTGGACATTGCCCCCTGTCTGGGTGATTAGCCCTGTGACCTGTCACTAATCTTGTGCACACGTTGCTTTGTGGGGGGAAAATCTCATCTTGAAACCCACCCACAGGCTTGGCAAATTAAAACTACACAAGATAACAAGTACTTTATCAATTTAATGTTTTTATCAAAAGTTGCATTTTCCTACAGTAAAAAATATAGCATTTTGCCATTTTGAGATGTTTGATCCCCCCCCCTAAAACAATATTCTTATCTTTATTTAATGAGAGATCATGGCATTTAGTTATCATTATTAGCGCTGTTAGCCACACAAAATGAGACTAGGCATGCCCAGCACGGACAACAATGGGGGTTATCTGTAATTAAATGCAATGATCTCTCCTTAACAAAACTTTATAATATATTTTTGTGAATGGATCAGAAAGGCTGACTTAAAACTTAAGAGGTCAGCGTCGCTTCAAGGACACATAGCCCACCTTAAAGGGTCCCCATGACACCTCTTTCCCAGTCAGGCAGCTTATGAGATGCAGCTGCAGATCCCCCCTAACAACAGCTGTGTCGAGTGGTCTCACTAAGTGATCTGTAAATTCCCTTACACAGCTGGAAACTAGGGAGAAATGGCTGAGAGTGCAGTGCAGCCCCCAGACTCTACACCACAGCCCCCAGACTCTACACTACAACCCCAGCCTCCTGCCCCACAGCCCCCAGACTCTACACCACAGCCCCAGACTCTACACTACAACCCCAGCCTCCTGCCCCACAGCCCCCAGACTCTACACTATAGCCCCTAGAATCTACACTGCAGTACAGCCCCCAGACTCTACACTACAGTCCAGCCTCCTGTCCCACAGCCCAAGACTCTACACTATAGCCCCCAGACTCTAAACTACAACCCCCAAACTCTACACTACAACCCCAGCCTCCTGCCCCAGACCCCCCAGTCTCTGCACCACAGACCCAGGCACCTGCTTTATAGATTCCACACCACAGCCCTCCATACTCTGCACCATAGCCCCCAACCACCTGCACCCCAGCCTCCTGCCCCACAGCCCCCAGACTCTGCACCACAGCCCCCAAACACCGGCACCCCAGCCTCTTGCCTCACAGCCCCCAGACTGTACACCCCAGCACCCAGACTCTACACTACACTACAGCCCCCAGACCCAGCCTCCTGCCCTACAGCCCCCAGACTCTACACTACAGTCCAGCCTCCTGCCCCACAGCCCAAGACTTTGCACCACAGCCGCCAGCCACCTGCATTACAGCCCCCAGTCACCTGCACCACAATCCTCGGACTCTGCACCACAGCCCCCAGCCACCTGCTCCACAGCCCCCAGCCACCTGCTCCACAGCCCCCAGCCACCTGCTCCACAGCCCCCAGACTCTACACTACACTAGAGCCCTCAGACACAGCCTCCTGCCTTACAGCCCCCATACTCTACGCTATAGACCCCAGAATCTACACTTCATTCCAGCCTCTTGCCCCACAGCCCCAGACTTTACATTAAAGCCCCCAGACTCTACAATCCAGTACATCCTCTTGCCCCACAGCCAGTCTCTACACTACAGCTCACAGACTCTATACTTCAGTCCAGCCTCCTGCCCCTCAGCCCCAGACTCTACACTACAGCCCAAAGACTCTACACTTCAATACAGCCTCTTGCCCTACAGCCCGTCTCTACACTACTGCCCCCAGACTCTACACTTCAGTACAGCCTTATACAACACTTCAGTACAGCCTCTTGCCCCACAGCCCCAGACTCTACATTACAGCCCCCAGACTCTACACTGCAGTCCAGCCTCCTGCCCCACATCCCAAGACTCTACACTACAGCCCCCAAACTCTACACTACCAACCCAGCCTCCTGCCCCAGAGCACCCAGAATCTGCATCACATCCCAAAGGGTCTGCACTAGGGTCCTCAAACACCAACACCATAGCCCTCAGATTTCACACCACAGCCCCCAACCACCTGCATCACAACCCTCGGACTCTGGACCAAAGCCCCCAGCCACCTGCACCACAACCTTCAGACTCTGTACCACAGCCTGTGGCCTCCTGCCCCTCAAACACCAACACCATAGCCCTCAGATTCTGCATCACAGCCCCCGGGCACCTGCTTTACAGATTCCACACCACAGCCCCCAGACTCTGCACCACAGCCCCCAACCACCTGCACCACAGCCCCCAACCACCTTGAACCACAACCCTTTGACTCTGGACCACAGCCCCCAGCCACCTGCACCACAGCCCCCAAGAACCTGCACCACAGCCCCCAGCCACATGCACCACAGCCCCCAGCCACCTGCACCACAGCCCCCAGGAACCTGCACCACAGCCCCCAGCCACCTTCACCACAGCCCCCAGCCACCTGCACCACAACCCTTGGACTCTGCACGACAGACCCCAGTGTCTTAACCACAGCCTGACACTGCACCTCAGCCCCCAGCCTCCTGCACCACAGCCCCCAGCCACCTGAAACATAGCCCGCAGGTTCAACACCACACACCCCAGTGTCTGCACCACAGCCCCCAGACTCTGCACCACAAATGCGAGACTCTGCACCATAGCACCCAGACTCTGCACCACAGTCCCAGCCATCTTCACCACTGCCCCAGACTCTGCACCATAAATCCGAGACTCTGCACCATAGGCCCCAGACTCTGCACCACAGTCCCAGCCATCTTCACCACTGCCCCAGACTCTGCACCATAAATCCGAGACTCTGCACCATAGGCCCCAGACTCTGCACCACAGTCCCAGCCATCTTCACCACTGCCCCAGACTCTGCACCATAAATCCTAGACACTGCACTCCAGCAATCTTCACCACTGCCTACAGACTCTGCACCATAGCCTTCAGACTCTGCACCATAAATTCCAGACTCCGTACCATAGGCCCCAGACTCTGCACCATAAATCCCAGACTCTGCACCACAGGCTCCAGACTCTGTACCACCGGCCCTTTGCCACCAGCACCGCAGGCTCCAGACTCTGCACTACAGACTGAGCATCTTAACCACAGCCCCTAGACTCTAAACCACAGGCCATAGCCTCCTGCATCAAAGATCCCAGCCTCAACACTAAAGCCTCCAACTGTCCCCAGCCACCTACATTAAGTGCTCGCCCCTGTGCCCTCCAGCCACCAGCCTCCGCACCACAACTCACTGATTTTATACCACAACACCCAGCCTCCTTCTCCACAGACACCATCCTTAGCGCTAAAGCCACTAGGAACTACACAAAGCACCCAGCTCCCTGCACCCCAGCCTCCAGCTTCCTTCACAGCAGACCCCAGACTCTGCACCACAGCCACCTGCACCAACCACATCATGAGTGGGCAAACATAGAAAGGGCTGCAATTTGATACTCAGTTCAACAAAAATAACTGCAAAACTCTAAACAAACCTGGGGTCTTTTGCTTGTTGATGGGAGGTCTCCTGACTGGTTAAATGACCACTAATGTGTCATATTTCTAGTATGCTCTTACAAATTGACTTGAAAATGGGAACAATATTTTACATTATAAACCAGGAATTAATGTTACTCATACAGCTGTATTAGAGTTTATTGTCTGATGGTCCCAGAGGGCCACTGCATTTCAAGAAAAAATAAGCTTGTTCGTCAAGTACCTACCAAACTAACAATATTAGCAGCTGTGTAAGCCATAAGTAAAAAGCATTTTCTTGGGCAAATCTGAATATTTAAAGACTTTGTTTACAAAGTACAAGAATCCATTTCATTTTTAATAAATTACTTGCTCAGAGCTACATCTTGAAAGTTTGCGTTTTAGCCATATTTGGAAAGAGGGGTGGAGAATGAGGGAACATAGAGCCAGTGTAACTTGGATAAGGCTGAAATAGACACAACATCCCATTCACTTGCCCAGAAGCAGTATATTACTGCTCATTGGCTGACAAGCTGCTCATTTACTGACAAGCACAACTCATACAACTTATATTAACACTCATTGACTGACGAGCTGCTCATTGACTGACAAGCACAACTTATACAACTATGTTAGTGCTCATTGGCTGACAAGCTGCTCATTGACTGACAAGCATAACTCATACAACTTATATTAACACTCATTGACTGACAAGCTGCTCATTGACTGACAAGCACAACTCATACAACTATGTTAGTGCTCATTCACTGACAAGCTGATCATTGACTGACAAGCATAACTCATACAACTTATATTAACACTAATTGACCGACAAGCTGCTCACTGACTGACAAGCACAACTCGTACAACTATAATACTGTTCATTGACTGACAAGCTGCTCATTGACTGGCAACCACAACTCATACAACTTTATTACTGTTCATTGACTGACAAGCTTCTCACTGACTGACAAGCACAACTCATACAACTATAATACTGTTCATTGACTGACAAGCTGCTCATTGACTGGCAACCACAACTCATACAACTTTATTACTGCTCATTGACTGACAAGCACAACTCGTACAACTATATTATTGCTCATTGACTGACAAGCACAACTCGTACAACTATATTAATGTTCATTGACTGACAAGCTGCTCATTGACTGACAAGCACAACTCATACAACTATATTACTGCTCATTGACTGACAAGCTGCTCATTGACTGACAAGCACAACTCATACAACTATATTATTGCTCATTGACTGACAAGCACAACTCGTACAATTATATTAATGTTCATTGACTGACAAGCTGCTCATTGACTGACAAGCACAACTCATACAACTATATTACTGCTCATTGACTGACAAGCTGCTCATTGACTGACAAGCACAACTCATACAACTATATTATTGCTCATTGACTGACAAGCATAACTCATACAACTTATATTAACACTAATTGACCGACAAGCTGCTCACTGACTGACAAGCACAACTCGTACAACTATAATACTGTTCATTGACTGACAAGCTGCTCATTGACTGGCAACCACAACTCATACAACTTTATTACTGTTCATTGACTGACAAGCTTCTCACTGACTGACAAGCACAACTCATACAACTATAATACTGTTCATTGACTGACAAGCTGCTCATTGACTGGCAACCACAACTCATACAACTTTATTACTGCTCATTGACTGACAAGCACAACTCGTACAACTATATTATTGCTCATTGACTGACAAGCACAACTCGTACAACTATATTAATGTTCATTGACTGACAAGCTGCTCATTGACTGACAAGCACAACTCATACAACTATATTACTGCTCATTGACTGACAAGCTGCTCATTGACTGACAAGCACAACTCATACAACTATATTATTGCTCATTGACTGACAAGCACAACTCGTACAATTATATTAATGTTCATTGACTGACAAGCTGCTCATTGACTGACAAGCACAACTCATACAACTATATTACTGCTCATTGACTGACAAGCTGCTCATTGACTGACAAGCACAACTCATACAACTATATTATTGCTCATTGACTGACAAGCACAACTCGTACAACTATATTAATGTTCATTGACTGACAAGCTGCTCATTGACTGACAAGCACAACTCATACAATTATATTACTGCTCATTGACTGACAAGCTGCCCATTGACTGACAAGCACAACTCATACAACTATATTACTGCTCATTGACTGACAAGCTGCTCATTGACTGACAAGCACAACTCATACAACTATATTACTGCTCATTGACTGACAAGCTGCTCATTGACTGACAAGCACAACTCATACAACTATATTATTGCTCATTGACTGACAAGCACAACTCGTACAATTATATTACTGCTCATTGACTGACAAGCTGCTCATTGACTGACAAGCACAACTCATACAACTATATTACTGCTCATTGACTGACAAGCTGCTCATTGACTGACAAGCACAACTGATACAACTATATTATTGCTCATTGACTGACAAGCACTCATACAATTATATTACTGCTCATTGACTGACAAGCTGCTCATTGACTGACAAGCACAACTCATACAACTATATTATTGCTCATTGACTGACAAGCACAACTCGTACAATTATATTACTGCTCATTGACTGACAAGCTGCTCATTGACTGACAAGCACAACTCATACAACTATATTACTGCTCATTGACTGACAAGCTGCTCATTGACTGACAAGCACAACTCATACAACTATATTATTGCTCATTGACTGACAAGCACAACTCATACAATTATATTACTGCTCATTGACTGACAAGCTGCTCATTGGCTGACAAGCACAACTCATACAACTATATTACTGCTCATTGACTGTCAAGCTGCTCATTGACTGACAAGCACAACTCATACAACTATATTATTGCTCATTGACTGACAAGCTGCTCATTGACTGACAAGCACAACTCGTACAACTATATTAATGTTCATTGACTGACAAGCTGCTCATTGACTGACAAGCACAACTCATACAATTATATTACTGCTCATTGACTGACAAGCTGCCCATTTACTGACAAGCACAACTCATACAACTATATTATTGCTCATTGACTGACAAGCACAACTCGTACAACTATATTAATGTTCATTGACTGACAAGCTGCTCATTGACTGACAAGCACAACTCATACAATTATATTACTGCTCATTGACTGACAAGCTGCCCATTTACTGACAAGCACAACTCATACAACTATATTACTGCTCATTGACTGACAAGCAGCTCATTGACTGACAAGCACAACTCATACAACTATATTACTGCTCATTGACTGACAAGCTGCTCATTGACTGACAAGCACAACTCATACAACTATATTATTGCTCATTGACTGACAAGCACAACTCGTACAACTATATTAATGTTCATTGACTGACAAGCTGCTCATTGACTGACAAGCACAACTCATACAATTATATTACTGCTCATTGACTGACAAGCTGTTCATTGACTGACAAGCACAACTCATACAACTATAATACTGCTCATTGACTGACAAGCACAACTTATAAAACCAATCTTCCACATTTTTAAATGTAAATTTTCTAACTCATAGTAGTTTGTAGGTTACAGTGACACAGAAAATATCCCAGTTACCTTATAAATTAAAACATATACATTAATATATTTTATATAGGTTGTTGTTAATCATTTGAATGGAAGTGTTAGATGATCATCTTTATACGTTTAACAGGATCCTTACTCTCTCTCCTAATGACTGTAAATTAAGAAGAGCAGATGATATAAAATTAATAACACTTGAAAGTCTCTGTGACTATTATTATTTGTTCAACCAGGCATGAACTTGGGGTTTATTAGCCCTTCACTGTTAGGGATAATCTATAATATGAGATAAAGTCATTAGAATATTTGAAGCATATTTTCATGTAATTTATTCTTAAAATACCTAACTTTCAATCTAAATTATCTAACACTTCTACTAAAATATGTAATAACAACAATTTGTAATTTATATATATTTATGTGTGTACTTTTCATATAACCGGGACATTTGCTATGTAACTTTAAATACTTGTAGGTGGGCTCTACAACTTGTTCAAGAGGAGCAAGACTTTATGTGCAAAGGTCTCTGGGTAATGATTGGTAATGATACTTTGCCTTTAATTAGTCACCAATTAATCATTAATTAATCGGCTTTAGTTGTTACCACTTTTAAATGGAGTCAGGTGACTGAGAGCAGGACAAACTAGACTGAGAGGTCAGGGGAGGGGGGCAATCGTTAAATCACCACTGCATCGCCCTAGCAAGAGCAGCTAGTTATTTAAATTGTGTATTAATGGTTAATAAAATGTCTACTTAATCATTTATAATATCAACATTCAATATTATATTAATTTTCAAGGTGTTTGTCTCCACCCTGATAAGGTCATGAAGGGGAGAATGTTTTTTTGGCTCTGAGACATGTCTTTGGAGTTTTAAGTACAATCAGATGCACAACAAGTCTCCAGCCAGTGGTCATAACCTTCTTGGTGAAAAAACAACTGCCTGCTAGACTAAGCCACCTTCCTCACTGAACCTTATATTGGGCGGAGGCAAGCAGCAGCTTAATACGACCTTTAGCATTAAGTTTAATACTAAAGACTGTTTTTTTTTATTTTTTATTATTGAATATACATTTTATTAATGATCTATTAGCGCCTTAAGCTCTTGTGCTCAGGACACTTTCATGCATGTTGTTGTCAAAAGAAATAGCTTTTATGTGTAAGGAGGAATGGTGATACTTTTAAGGTGGATGGACAGTGTTTTGTACAATAAGATACGGGTATTCTTAAATGGGTATGGAGGCACCTTGGGAGTTTTTGCCCTGGCAGCCATTTTTCCAAAAAACATCCAGATTGTTATTCTATTTATTGTGTGATGTTCATGGCCGGATTTCTCATTAGGCCAACTAGGCAGCTTATTTCCCTGGGAAGGGCGCCTCATTTCACACTTCAAAATGTTCCTTGTCATAAAAAATGAAATACTGCAGTTCACAGACTCACCACTAGTGGAACTAGAAGAATTACAAGACGGAGGAAGATGCTGTGCCTAGGTGCGTCGCAGTTATAAATCTGGTAATGTTCATTTCTGCCATAACGTGGACCTTTGTTGTGTCCCTTTCTAACACAGACTACTTTTAAGTACATGATGTAAAACTGGGGAGGTCATTCTTGTTTTGACCCATTTATTATGGGAATGGTGCACCCGCCTTTGATTTCTCTTTTTCCAAAACAGGATATTAAGAATGAATCGACAGCAGGAGGGGGGGAGCGGCGTCTCAAGGCACTTGTTGTTATATAGGGAGCGGTGATTCACTAACTGCAATAATAACAGAGGCGGGGGGGGGCAGCTGGGGGGCGAGGCAGCTGGGGGGGGGGGGGGCTTCCATGGGGGGAAAGTGAGCGAGGCACAGGAAGGGACAGAGATAGAAAGTCTAATTACACCCCTCTCTGCCGCCTGCCTGTCTCTGGACTGCTCACTTCTAGTAAACACTCTAATGAGGCCTGGACTTGGGGTAACGCCAGAGCAACTAAATAAAGCACTGACTTAAAGAGACGCATGTTACCAGTTTTTAAATGATCATTGTATGATAATAAAAAGACTATATGTGCATAATTATGCAGGAAAAAATTAATATATAACAAAAAATACACATGAATGCCTCAATTGATCCCTGGAGGCATCCATGATACTTTGGTGATGGTTGTGTGTGAGGGGGACTTGCATTTGTCTTTGTTTCCACACAGGAGGGTTCAGATACTAAAAGCTGTAATGATAACAAATCACCTTCTTTCTTGCCTCTCCACCCTCCAATGATAGATTAGATAGATAAGCACACATCTGCCAGGCTCCAAGCTAACTGGAGGTGCTAAAGCCAGACAAGATGGAAAAGAGTTCTCAAAGATTAAATGATTGCTGTGGTAAACTACCTTCTCACAAAATCTACTACACAAGCTAGGAACCGGCCCTACACTGATGAAAGGCAGTATTCTCGAAACAGTGCTGTCTGTGGGTGGGATTCCTAGCTTGTGTATAATCCAATCTGCGCTTTGCTTAAAGCTGTGGGATACAGCAGGCATATGCTTAAAGGAAGCCATGTTTAAAATGGTTATGGATCACAAGAGCGAAGCCTTTGTGGGTACATTTGCATGTGCCTGCCAAGGTTCCCAGAATGCAGTGTAATAACTGTATTTCTCGGAATTCTGGGCATGCAAAAAGTTTTAAAAAATGTACTATTTTATTTACTATATATATATATATATATATATATATATATATATATATATATATTTATTTATATTTAGAGAGAGAGACAGAGAGAGGCAGAGAAAGAGAGGTAGGGAAGCAAGAGAGGGAGAGAGAGAGAGGTAGGTGAGAGAGAGAGGGAGAGAGACAGAGAGAGACAGACAGAGGAAGAGAGGCAAGAGTGAGAGAGACATAGGGAGAGAGGCAAGAGAGAGAGAGACAGAGAGAGGGAGAGCGAGAGACAAGAGAGAGAGAGAGGCAGAGAGAGGCGAGGGGAGGAAGGATATAGAGGGAGCGAGGTTTTTACATATTTCACAAATATTATTATAAGTGGATATTCCTGAAAAAAACCCAACAATTTTATGATACAGTCTGCCCATTTTATCTACCTAAAAATGAATCCTCAAGATGGCCTTATGCATATGCAAGGCATGCTTGAATTCCTTATGTGTTTTACTCTAGCCCTAAATATTCCACTTTCCACTCCTTATCATGACCTCTTGTTGTTGTTGCTCTTTTTGTTCTCCTGAACTTTATTAAATCATATGACAAGCTTTGGATTTTAAAATTATTTTGAGCTTAAAGATCCAGAAAATACAGCGGAGGGTGACTCAGCAAGTAAAGGAAACGTCCGTCCTGGGTGCTAAGACTTTGATAAATCACAAAAAAAAATCACTTTTTTTTGTTGGGAGAAAAAACACTTTTCAATGTCAAATAAAAAATACAGCAACAACAGCAGATAAGACGTTTGACCTTGTGTCCGAGCGACTGAAATGAGGCACTTTATGGAAAAATGTGCAAAGTATAAAATATTCATGATTCTTATTGAAATATGTCTAGTGGATATTTACAGAAAGTGTAGTAAATATAAGAGGAGGTGTCTCAGTTGAGGTGGTATATTGTAAAAACAAAATGGTCTGAGATTAAAGGGAGCTGAAGATGCGGACCACTTTCTCTCTTGGCCAGCTAGACCAAAATGCTTGGCGCCACAAAGAAACGCGCGTCGGGTAACTGAAAAAAGTCGTTATGTACATAATTCAGAGTAGCGATGCCTCTTTTTTTTTTCACTTGATCGCATAGAGAGTACTTCAATATGTGTGTCTATAATCAATTATAGCACTTTTGTTGTTGTTTAGTCATTTAGTCGTGTCTGACTCTCCGTGACCCTTTGAACAGCAACCCGCCAGGCACATCTTGTGTCTCATTGTGCTAATCCATAAGGTTTTCATGGCAAATATACTGGAGTGGGTGTCAGTCCCTTCTCCAGTGGACCACGATTTGTATGCCCTCTCTGCTATGATGAGCCCATTTGGTATAGCTCACAGCTTCATTGAAGTACACAAGCCCCTTTACAACGACAAGGTAGCGATCCAGAAGGGGTATAGCATCTTACAACAGTTTAATATATACTAGTGCATTTATGCTCTAGATTGCCCTATGGCGAGAAACAGATTGTAATAACTATAATTATAAAATATATAGTGTTTTTTTAGTAAAAGAGATTAAAACAACCTATTAGGAAGAGACAGAGATTCATTGATATCCACACAAAAATAATACAGTCTTGAAAGTGTTAAAGCATCTGTCATTATTGTTATATCAATCTGTGGGAGGAGGAAAGTGGGACAGGTTAGGAGGATTTGCTAGATAATTGGATTTCACTGAATTTGACACCAACCCTCTTCCCCCTCACGTGTCTATAAGTAGACAGCTTTCATCAAAAAAATATTCATCCTGCTCCTACAGAAATGTAAACACCCCTCTCATAACACACAACCTTCACCAAAGTATCATGGATGACTCCAGGGTCCAGCAGAGGCATCACAATTTACTTTTATTAGTTTTCCTGCCTATTTTATGTATTAATCAGACATAATTTTTTAAATATATATATATTTTTTCCTTTTAAAGTGGTGCGTTGTGAGATAACTGCCCGAAATTCTTCCCTAAGGCTCAGTACGTCCATCCATGACATCATCCCCCATCTGTAGCCCCCGACACATTGATGGATGAGCTCTCTCTGTGCCCTGGGCCAGCTCACGGTCCTGTCAGTACAAGCCCACCCAGGTGAGAGGCCAGGAATAGCTAATCTGTGAAACCAGACCCAAGAGGAAGTCACCTGGTCAGGTATCCAGGGGGACTGCTCCTAGCCAGACTTAAAGGGACATGGGAGGAATATAATATCCTTCCCCTTCTGGATCGCTGCCTTGTCGTGGTGAATGGGCTTGTGTATCTCACTGAAGCTGTAGAGTCACCCAAGATGGCCAGGTCATAGCAGAGAGGTCAGACAAATGCGGTCCACTGGAGAAGGAACTGGCAAACCACTCCAGTATCCTTGCCAAGAAAGACATATGGATGAGCACAACCAGACAAAAATATGCCGGGCGTGCTGCATAAATATGGTCACCAGTAGTCAGACACGATTGACCAACAGCAACAGAATGAATAGCATAATTATTAGTAATAATTATATATATAAATAATAAATAATTATTATTAGTAATATTTTTTTCAAATAAATAAATAAAATCAAAGCAAAAGAAAAAAATAAACACAACTTTTAAGTATTTCATTTTTATATGTAACTAGGGACTTGCCCGTCAAAAATGACGGGGCAATAAAATTTGAAGCCATGGCAATATTGTTTGCCACACAATGTAAAGCTTTTGCTCCTCTGAGGACCTTCGGCGCTCATTGTGAGCCTCGCGCTAAGCGCCTTCGACGAGCCTCTCCCCTCTAATTGCGAGCATCTCCTCTCGTGTACTTTTGCTCCTCTGAGCACCTTCGGCGTTCATTGTGAGCCTTTCCCCTCGTGTACTTTTGCTGCTCTAAGCACCTTCAGCGCTCATTTCTGCCTAAGTCCCATGTGTTTCAATGCCTCAACTGCCTTCAGCACTCATCGCCTAAGTGCTCCGAGTTTCAATTCCTCAACTGCTCGCCTCGCTATGCAAGGCTTGCAGCCGATGAGCGCCTTTCGCGTTCATCGGCTAAGTGCTCTGAGCTCGGAAGACTTCTGTGCTTCAACGGCTCGCCTCGCTATGTGAGGCTCGCAACCGTGACGACGAAACGCAGTTTGACAATTATTATATGTGATTATTCTTCACTATGTAATGCCCTGTTTAATCCATCTCTTGTGTTAATGTAATTAGTTTCTTGCATCTTCACAAATATGTGAATTTTTTGCTAAATTACCATGGCCATTTTAAGTCAAAATTATATTTTAATACCATTTCCCCAGGCAGTTCTCAGATTCAGCTCATACATTTTTGTTTTCAGTGAAATTTCCTCATTCTTTTATTTTGACAGAAAAAACCATAATAAAAAGCTTTTTAGTTATAATGAGGTTAAAATGTCACTAAGAATACACTGCGGGTAATAACCCGAAGGATTAATCTGGGCACAGGATCCTAATCCACTCAATTTAATTTAAATAGAAACCGGAAGAATATTTATGGCTCTAAAATTGTTGTTGTTGTTCTGTCCTACAGTCGTGTCTGACTCTCGGTGACCATATGGAGGCAGCACGTCAGGCACATCTCTCTGTGTGTCTGGTTGTGCTTATCCATATGGTTTTCATGGCAAAAATATTGTAGTGGGTGCTAGTTCCTTCGCCAGTGGCTACAATTTGTCTGAAATCTCGGCTATGACTTGCACATCTTGGGTGACCCTGCATGGTATAGCTCACAGCTTCAATGACAGGCGCAAGCCCCATGAACACAAGGTAGCGATCCAGAAGAGGGAGGTCTAAAATACCTGAGGCAATCTTGGATTTATTGGCAATAATGGACCCAATGGAAAGACATCTCAGTCAATACTGAGTAAGAAAAGGCATTTTTTTAAAGTAACATTTATTTGATAAAGTTCTTACCATTTTGGAGCTGCCGCTGCGTCACTTTAAAAGTTTATTTAATGTAATTTATAAATATCATTTATTACTCTCTCACACAAAAGAGTATATTTGGCTTAAGAACTCACGGCCAATGCCTCCCACACCCAAATAAAGTTCTGGGGTGAGACTGGACCGGATGGCCCCAGACTAAGGCAAATCGTGTCCTTCCCAAGGACTGACTGATAAACACAAGGGCATGAGAACCAAGAGAGACCCCACAGCGTGGGAACTGCAGCCCCCCACACCGACTGCTGGAATATTACACGTGACTAATATGTAGGCAGAGGCACTCTATGTAATGATGATCAAAAGGCCATCCAACTCTCTATGTCCCCCTTTGTGACTCTCCATCACTTACTTTCTCTCTCTTTGCTCCTGGCTCTCTATCCGTCTTTCTGTCTCTCCCTTGCCCTCTGTCTCTGTCAGTCTTTCTGTCTCTCTCTCGCTCTCCCTGTTGACCTTTCTATCTCTGCCTCACTAGTCTTTCCGGTTTGTCTCTTGCTTTCGGCCTCTCTCCTTTCCCTCTTTCCTCCTTTTCTATCTCTCTCTGCCATCCCTTCTCTCTCTCCCTCTCCCCTTCTCTGTGCCTCACTGATTCTCTGTCAGTCTTTATGTTTCTCTCTTGCTTTCGGTCTCTTCTTTCCTCCTTTTTCTATCTCTCTCTCTCTCTATTTACTCCTTTCTCTCTCCCCCTTTCTCACTGTCAGTCTTTCTGTCTCTTCCTCATTCTCTCTCTATTTTCTTCTTTCTTTCTTTCTTTCTTTCTTCCTTCCTTCCTTTCTTTCTTTCTCTCTCTCTCTTTCTCACAGTGCAGGCTTTCTGTCTCTCCCTCACTGACTCTCTGTCAGTCTTTCTGTTTCTCTCTTGCTTTCAGTCTCTCTCCTCCTTTCTCTCTCCCCCTTTCTCCCTGTCAGTCTTTCTATCTCTCCCTCATTCTCTCTCTCTCTTTCTTTCCTTCTTTCTTTCTCTCTCTCTTTCTCACAGTGATTCTTTCTCACTCTTTCTGCAGGCATTTTGTCTCTCCCTCACTGACTCTCAGTCAGTATTTCTGTTTCTCTCTTGCTTTCAGTCTCTCTCTTTCCTCCTTTCTCTCTCCCTCTTTCTCCCTGTCAGTCTTTCTGACTCTTCCTCATGCTCTCTCTCTCTTTCCTTCTTTCTTTCTCTCTCTCTTTCTCACAGTGATTCTGCCCCCCCCCCCCTCTTTCTCCAGGCTTTCTGTCTCTCCCTCACTGACTCTGTCAGTCTTTCTGTTTCTCTCTCTTGCTTTATGTGTCTCTCTTTTCTCCTTTTTCTATCTATCTCTCTGTGTGTCATTATTTCTCTCTACCACTCTCTCTGTCATTCTTTCTATCTCTCCCTCATTCTCTCTCTTTTTCTTTCTCTCACTCTCTCAGTGATTCTGTCTCTCCCTCACTGTTTCTGTCCTCTTTTCTGTCTACCTGCAATCTCTCTCTTCACTCTCTGCCAGTTTTTCTGTCTCTCCCTCTCTCATGATATTTCCCTCACAGTCTCTCTCACATTAACTCTGTTTCTTTCTCTCTGTCCAGGTTTCTCTCTCTCTCTCCCTCACAGACTCTCTGTCAGTCTTTCTGTCTCTCTTACTCTCCCTGTCCACCATTCTATCTCCCTCTGTCACACTTTCTATTTCTCTCTTGCTTTCTGTCTACTTCTTTCTCTCTTTCCTCATTTTTCTATTGCTGTCATCCTTTTATATGCAATTTTTCTTTACTGTAGAGATTTCTCTTCTTAACTGATTCTGTCTGCTTCTTTATCATCAGGGTGAGTTCTTGCTTTCTAATGTATTTTCCATTAGCACTGCTGAAAGTACTGGCAGTTTTAGCTGCCACATTCCCATTGTGCAGATGGGATCTTTTGCTGCATTCAAAGTCTCATCCCACGAAGTTGATCAGCAGAAAACATAATGGTAGATTAAAATTCAATAAAAAGTTTAATAAATTATTATTTTTTGCATTGTATAGGCTTTTTATCAAGGCTAATTCTCCAAAGGAGAGTTGTCCATTAAAGGCCATGGTCGTAAGCTCTACAGAGTAGAATAGGGACCATGGTTTTGTTGCGTCTAATCAGTGGTGAGGCTAGTGCCGGTGCAGC